>LPNX010632303.1:278552-353622 GCA_001517045.1 Pseudotsuga menziesii
GATTCGCTTCATACTTGATCCCATAATCAACTGTACCCTTCAGGTATCTCAGAATATGCTTTGCAGCAGTCAAGTGAAAACTTCTCGGATCTGTCAAGTACTGGCTCAAGGTGTTCACAACAAAGCAAATATCTGGTCTCGTGTTCGTCAGGTACATTAATGACCCAATCATCTGACGATACATCGTAGCATCAACCGACTCTAATGAAGCATCACTTAATAGCTTTAGGTTCGATGCCATAGGTGTGGTCATGCAGTCCATCATCCTGAACCTCTTCAGGATCTCTACTGCATACTTCCCTTGTCCAAGGAAGATTCCATCCACACTCTGCCACACCTCCATACTTAGAACAATAGTGCATTGACACATAACAGGAGCATCACTGGTCTTCCGTCTTCAACCTTGAAGCAAAGGTTGGAATCCACTTTACTCTCAGTAAAGCCTAGAGTCATCAGTAATCTGCCCATCCTGTCATATCATGTCGAACCTTAGATCTTCTGTAGTCACTCCCTCTGAAGCGAAGCACCATACTCCCTCTGTCTTCTGTGCTCTATGCACTGAAAACATTCTGTACCAGAGTGACAAGTAGCTTACTATGCTACTAATATTCTATGTGACCATAGACTTGCATTTTCAACCTTGTAGCAAAGGTTAATATTTTCATCAATCTCATCATGTATGTGTTTCAACTCTTACTGGCTGCAAATGTCTCTTCGTAGTCTAGGCCTTCTTTTCGTGAGAAGCCTCGTGCTACGAATCTTTGCTTTGTATCCCACGACGTTTCCATCTACTGCATGATGGAACTATGAACTTCTCTTTCATTCTATATAAGTAGCAATGGAGAGTTGTATAGCACCATGAGCTACTTACCCATCGCATGTATATTAGTAGTATATTGTCATTAATGCAAACATCCTATCATGCATGATACATCAACTGAATATAAACAAATGCATAACAAAACAATATCATGAAATGACAATTGAATACTTATCTTTATTTGTTTCGAGGGTAGACTCCTTCTTGAGCCTTCAGCTTCATCGTCTTCTTCATTCATAATCGCATCGTTTCTTATCCAAATGCTAGGGTGGATAAGAGGTTCTTCAAGAGTTGATTTCTTCATATTCCTCATTGCTTGAGGGATATTCTTTGGATGATGAGAGCTTGATCTTCAGTTGCTCCCACCTTCTCTTCTCGAGCTTCTTCTTCTTGTGAGTTCTCTTCCCAGAGTCTATTGAAAGCAATCAATTTCTTCTGGCACACATTCCTCGAATGAATGAATCCTACGATCTTGGGAGGCCATTCAAAATGGCCATCACCACTTCTGCATTCTTCACTTCTTCTTTTACCGCTTCAAGTTGTTCTTTGATTTGAGAGACTCTTATGACTGCATGGTCTCTTCATTCTGTATCTTCACATTCTTCAACTGGTTTCTTTAGGTCATATTCTGATTTTTGTTCTTCCCTTCAAATAGCTTGAAATTCTAGAAGACCTTCAACAACTTTGCTTGCAATAGGTAGTGCGTTGTAATGCACATGTGCAAGCCTTCTATGCCAAAGCTCATTTGGATCTACTGTGTCATGGATCAAGGCTTGTTCTGGATGGCCCTTCAATTTGTACAAGCCTCCTTCTTGTTCTTCAATCACTACCGCATCATCGATAGTATTTCCTTTTGGCCACATGATGACTTGACCATCTATGAATGCAACCCACATTCCTTTTGCATCAATGCTGAAATGGAGAGAAGGTTCTTCTTGAGTCCTGGAACAAACAATACTTCTTTCATTGTTCTAGCTTGTATGAAGATTCCCCACTACCTTTTATTGGATATTGGTAGTCATATCCTAGTTTCACCTTGTGAGGTGATTCATGTTCTGACAGTCTTACAAAGGATTCCTTGAATCCCATCATATGTTTGGAAGCCCCACTGTCTATAAGCCAATCATCACATCCATGAGTAATGTTACCTGTGAGAGCTGATATCAGAACATATTCATCCTCGCTTGAAGAATCTTCACTTTCATATCTGGATCTCTTTCTGGATGGTTCATCATCCTCTGCAGCAAGAGCATGATGTCTTCTTTGGCCTTGACCAACTTTTTCTTGTGAAAGGCTTCTAACCTCGTCTCCCTCTGAAACTGGAACCTCTATACTCATGTAGGTGTCCAATCCATTTTCTTCAGAGAGATCAAATACTTCCAGGCTTGGAATTTTTCAACTTCCCCAAGCTTGTCACCAAGCTGATGTGATATATCATATTGAAATGAGAACCTCAAATGGAAATAGCAAAGGATTAGATCTTACCGATTTGAGGTGTCCATCCTTGTCTCGGAGTTCTCTGATGTAGGGTTTGTCACAGAAACCCTAATTTTCAAAACTTGGAATCTTTCAGATCTGATTGGACAAACATATAGGTCTCTTCAAATGGAGCTGTCCAATGTACTCATTTTCTTAAAACAGTGGAGGGAAGCTCCCGGAACAGGATGCCCTAATTTTCCAATTTCTTCTGTAGAAATTCCTGTTACTGTTTCTGTGATATCTCTGAAATTACTACTCCTCTGTGTCTTAAATTTCTCACCGAGGTAACCTCGCATGTCCCTGATCCAACACCGTAGGTTTCATTAGAATTGGTTTCACCATTTGGGATTTATGATCCTTTTCCCAAGGTGACCTGTTACAGGACTGTTCAGAATAGCGAAGTTGTACGGAATGCCACGTGTCACTGGTTCATCTTCTGAGTCTGATATTCGAACCATAGAAATTAAATTCTGTTCCCTTTCAGGAACATCTTCAGGAATTCCATTTGGACCTCTGTAGCCCAAGATATTGCAGATATCCACAGATGTCCTGTTTAGGGATGAATTCTAGAAGAGGATGAACCCTAACTTGGAGAGATCATATCTCCTGGAATACAGCGAATCTGAGTCTGATTTTTGGACACAGGATTCATCATGATTTTAGATTCGGACCCTGCAATTTTCAGCTCCTGAAAATTCGCCAATATTAGAATAAAACGACTGTACCAAAACTTAGTAGTTTTAGTATTTAGGGTTTCTCTAGCTCGGGGTCAAACTAGGGTTTGAATTTCCCGGAGATTTACCCAACCAAATTTCTTGATCCAGGTCTCTAAACTTCGGTTTTGATGAGGAGAACAATCCTATGCTGGTCTCACTCAAAAATTCATCTTCTATAGAAAGCCCTAATTTCTGCATCGAAAACTGAAAATGCTTGGAATTGAATTCCGCTTCGACAGAAAGATGCACCCTTCAATGGAGAGTCATCCTAGCATACTTGTGCTGATAAATTGTGGAGAGAGACCCAAAAAGTAAGAATCCCTAGCTTCTGCAGCTGCACAATGTCTTCTTCTCAGGTTAGCTCTGATACCATGTTAGTTTTTCAACATTTAAGCTAGCATTATGTTAGGATCTTTTCACTGAGAGAATAACAAGCACAACAATAACATAAGCACACCACAAGAGACAAGAGACACAAAGAGTTTTGATCGGGGAAACCATAAATGGAGAAAACCCTGCAACTTCCTCAAATATAGAATCACCACAAGATGTAAGACCCAAAAATAGTAAGATGCACTCCCAACAGCAGTAGTCTTCTAGTCCCAGTATTTTTCCTTCTCCACTAGTGCGCCACACTTGAGAGAGCAAGTGATGTGTTATACAAGTGATAAATAGAGAGACTCTCACTCTCTATTTATATTCTTCCGTTCACTTGAAGTGCACTTTCACACGTAGGCTCAACTTACAATTACTTACTCGAGCCTACACCTTGATTAGTGTATAATAACTCAAGTGCCCCAAAACTGTGGGGACTTACCTAATGACTTGACAAGACTTGTTTACATTATTAATCCTCCCGATCGGAACATCGGGGCATGACAACATGACTCAAATACATAATAGAAACATCCCGGAATAAACATCGGGTTACAATACATAAGATACATAGAAGAATACATTCCGAAGTTACATGTACATCAACACCTGGCACAAGAAAACATAGGGTTCTTTGGCTCAAATATCTCTATATACCGACCCAACAAGTTTCCACTAGTTACTAGGTTTTAATCTTACCGACAATGAAGGAGAAGATGGGCACAACGGAGGAAATATCACTATCTAGATCGAAATATACTCATCCACAAAAATTGTGCTACAATCTTCCTAGAGAAAAGGTCTCCAAATTTATCCAACCAAACCTCCATAGCTCTTGGAGAGGGCCACATGCCAATAAAGAGTCCCACTAGTCCTCATTCTGTAAGCCCACCCGAGAGCCTTTTTTTTTCACAGAGGTTGAAGATATTTTAACCTCAAGGGTAGTCGATCTCTTCAAAAATCTCGTTGTAGGTCTAGAAGGATTCCGTTGTGGAGGGGGCTTCATCAAATTCACCATTTTGTGAAATTATTTATCTAGAGCACAAGTTTGCTCCCCTGGATTCAAATCCATGATGGAATAGTCGATATAAACAACTTGTAGCTAGGGTTCTAGTCCGCAATGTTGAAAGCTCTAAACTAAGTTTATTATCTTACCCTAATGGTCATATCGTTAAAGGTCAGTTATACATTATGTACTATATATGTACCATTGTGTACTACTGATTAATGGAGCAAATTTGTGAGTCTTTTCTGTCAGTTATTTTTGCATTGTTATTTTCTCCCTATTCTCTTGATGATTTAAAATTGGTATCAGAGCAGCCCAGGATCTTGAGAGAGGTGTGAAAGTTAATGTGTTGTAGAAATATATTGTGTACGACGGAGTAGATTGTGTTTATGTGTTTGCAGTCATCTATTTGAAGAAGAAAGGGTCAGCCACTGCAAATTTCGCTCATCGAGTCGTGTTTCAAGAAAAAACCAATTCAAAATAGTTCGATAACTTTCCAAAGGAAAGACCCCCATTGAGGAAGGAGTCCGCGTAGCCTCCTTAGAAATCCCACAGAAAAAAATTAATATATTCGAAGAGTCCAAGTGACAAGTAAGTGGATTCATGGTTAATGAAAATGGAATTTTAATAACAAAAAAATTTTCTTTTGAAAAAGGTTAATGAAATTGTGTGGGAGGATTTTAAAATTTGAAAGGGACTTATTAGTTTGATTGATGATATTTTAAAAAGTTTGATATTATATTTACAAGAAAGGTTTTGACGAAGACTGCGAGAAGGGTGTTGTTTGAGAAGGATGGAAGTGTAAATATACACCAGATTAAAATGATCTCTGCATCAAAATATAATTTGTCAACCAGTTCGCATTTCCATTCCATGAAGAAGGAGATCTGAAAAAAAATATGCTGCAAGTCTTTTAAAATTTTCATTAAAAAATGGAGGAAATTCAGTTTGCATGAAAAGAGCAGACTGGTGTTGTGAAGAGAGCATCCCACTAGTGTTGCTAAGAGATTAGCCCCCATTGTCTACAAACTCGGTCTATGTGAAAAAATAGAAAATCAATTAAATTTGTCTGAGGTGGAGGAAATGAAAAACTTCCAACATTCTGAAAAGTACTTGTTCCTCATTCAAAATCTACAATTGTAAATAATGTTTGCTCATTACACATGAAATCCTATTCAAATATACATTTGAAGAACTTAATCTCATTGGTGTACATTGGATTCTTGAGAAGAATAGTGCACTATATGCAAATACATTGTTAGAATTTGCATTGATTTAGCTAAAAACTCAAGTTTCAAAGCAATTCACATTCAAGCATATAACATAAACCTCATCACTGAAGACTATATTGAGATGCAATTCAATTTCTTGGTTGAAGATGCAATTAATATGGATGGAAATTATAATGAGTTGTGAATGCAATTTCAAATTTGAATACACTAATTTAAAGGATGCAAATTAAAATGGCTTGAAATTGCATTAGATTATCTCGAATTTACCTAAATTTAAAAGAAAATCAGAATCAAGAGAATCCTCATGGCTGAAAATTGCAATGAAACCCATTCTCTTGTTTGCATTTTCTATTTTCAACTTAGTATTTTAAGGAATGTTTTCTTCTTGATTTTGTGGACCTTGGCATGCATTTTCTAGGCAAATATGGGATGTAAAGGGCCGACACTCCGT
Organism: Pseudotsuga menziesii; assembly: GCA_001517045.1. Taxonomy (NCBI): domain Eukaryota; kingdom Viridiplantae; phylum Streptophyta; class Pinopsida; order Pinales; family Pinaceae; genus Pseudotsuga; species Pseudotsuga menziesii. Next base: position 284,632 of record LPNX010632303.1, read on the forward strand.
GTGTGTGTGTGTACACACACACACACACACACACACACACACACACACACATATACATATACATATACATATACATACATATACATATATATATATATATATATATACACACACACACACACACACACACACACACATATATATATATATATATATATATATATATGTGGCAACTTGCACTACATGTGGTTAGTACCGTTGATTCTAAGATTTGGGAAATGAATAGAAAAACAGAGGATACCAAGAATTTCCCTTTTACTAGAAGAAAGGCATGGTGGAGTTGAATGTCAAACCACCATTATTAAATTTTTCATCTTTGTGGCAACCTAAGTGGAAGAGCTAAATTTGTTGATCATAATGTAGGAGAGGGCTACCAGTCTAGGGTTGGGATTCTAGAGGTCATGCATTTATATTTCACCAATATGACTAGCAACAACCACATTAATTTTATTTGAAGTGTATGAATACGACATAATGTTTTAATTAATTATATCGACAATCATTTGTTTGTATGCATTTAATTTTATTTTCATGCAAAGGTTGATTACAAATTGACACACAAAAAAACCTTCAACAACTTAGAACCCAAATATCTTTAGAATTGGCCCATATATCTTTAGAAATTATCTAGATATACCTACAATCTGAAATTGCTCACCAAGATATTTGGACTCTTAAATTGTTTAGGTATTGAATTGAAATAACAAAAAAAATGATTTTTTAGTGTAATCAGTTTTATAAGTTTGTTTAAATTTTTATTTTATTTTATTTTGGAGTCGACATGTGCCATCAACCTAATAGATGTGACACATCTCACCCACTTTGAGTTGTAGAAAGTGTTGCTCTCTGCAATAAGTCCGTCACTTCCTTCCAAATAGCCTTGGATACATGGATCACCAATCATCTAGGTCCCTTAGACCTTCCAATATTTTGCTTTACCCATAGATCCAGACCTTTATTTGAAGTTATAAACTGAGCTAAATCATTCAATGATAATTTCAAACCAATTAAGACGACGAGGATAACAAGCACAATTGCTCTACCTTTCAACAGTGACTCAAAATGTCCTTGTTGGTAGGAAATATGGTGAAAGCTATCGTGTTCAGAGATGACACTGCAGATAGTTTTCATATGAAGTATTTTTTTTAAAATTTTTGGATTAAATATTTCATATATTCCTTGTAGTTGACTTTAACCAAAAAATTAATCAAGCAATTTGTAGGACTTTTGCAGTCCAACATATGAAATACCATGTTTTGGGATTATCTACATAGAGTAAGTCATTATAGATGACTTGTATCTCATGAGCATTACAGAATGACTAGTTTTTAGTGGTATTGAATAGTCAACTTAGCAATCATTGCATTGGGTGATTCTCACAAGGGTAAAGAAATGTGATGGAACTAGTGAAATGAATTGCTTAGCATCAACCATCACCTCCAGAGCTTGCACCTAGTAACCAAGGCTTCACAAGAGGTCACCCATCCCAGGACTACAATGCCTCAAACACATTTAACCATTCCCCCCATGTTAAGTCCACTTAACTTGCTAACCCATTTGCAAAACCTTGACAAGTATTGTCCTTTGCAAACTATTCTTTTAGAGTAAAGGAGTGTCATTTACAAACTATTCCTTTAGAGTAAACTGATCTCAATCAAGTGAAAAGAACATTCATTGTTGTTCCATGAAAAATATAATTTAAGTATCACAAACACACAAGCAAAATTAGTTATCCATCTCAAAACTATAATGTCATCTATTTCATTCAACATTAATCTATAAATTTACAATTATCCTAGTAATTTTTCTTTCTATAAAAAAAAAATTGTCTTTTATCAAAGAAATATATTCTTTCCTATATCCATTTAATGAGAATGTGTCTCATGTTTAATATTGGTAACTGAGCTGCTGCTAGAAATGCTTGTCCATAAAAAAATCAATACATGGCAAGCTTAAAAAAGATGGATACGACTCACTTTGCCAAAACCACACCCCTGATTCCTACTTCAGGAATTCAGAAACCTGGTAACTAAACTTTGCAGAAGGCAAGCTTACCCTATCACACAAGCCATAGATCACTGTAAGAAACCTTATTTGACAACAAGAGTCGAGCATATATTAAGTCCTTCCAATGATCTCTAACATTCAAGTGAAAACCAACTCTATATAAACTTTAAAAATGTATGCTAAGTATACAAAATAATTTCAATGTATATTCCAAAGATATAACACCATATATTAATAAAAAATAAATAAATAACATACATTTCAATACAGTGAAATGCAGAGGTAAAATCTAGGATAACCAAAATTGAAAATACGCAAGAATAGAAGAGAATTAGGCATTAAATACGCAAGAATAGAAGAGAATTGGGCATTTGACTAAGAGAAGCTAAGCTAATTTGTTAAGATGGAATTTGACAATTAGGACATAAGTTAATTGGGCATTTGACTGAGAGAAGCTAAGCTAATTTGTTAAGATGGAATTTGACAATTAGGATATAAGTTAATTTTCGGCAGAGGATATCTTTGAGCAACTTTGACCAAATTATGCATTATCTTAAATTACCATCTAAGTTGAAAAATTGTATTTAACCATCAACCGTAGAATTCTTCCATTTTTGGATAGATCCATTCCTCCATTACTAGATAGATTGAGATTTAATTTTTAGTTTTATAGGACATGGATTTTCTTAATTACTTTTTATAGTTTTTTTATTTTATGAGTGGGTCTAGTTTTTTTTTTAAATTTACTTTTTATTTTTGGCAATGTAACTTTATGTTACTTTACAATACATTACTTTACTTTACAACATGTGAGTGATACTTGTTGTCCAGCACCTAGCTTCTCTGGTGCAAAAATGCAAATGATATCCTAAACCTAGATATATCAAGAACCAAGAGGGATCAAATATCTTGAGGTGTAATTTTTTTCTTGGTGTGTAAAAAATTCAAGATAAAAAGAATTTACACCTCACGAAAAATCGGATCTCTCTCTATGCTTGATAGATATGTGTAAAAAATTCAAGATAAAAATTCAAGATGTTGTAATCAATGTAATATTATATAACATGTAGTTTCTATAACAAAAAAAATTACCAAAAATCTATATTAAACCTGTATTTATTAAGTACATAAAAAAATAACTACCATAAATCTATATTAAGCCTGTATTTATTAAATACATAAAGGGATTAATTTCTTGAGGTGTAATCTTAACTTTTTCCATTTCTGGATAGATCCATTCCTCCGTTACTAGATAAATTGAGGTTGAATTTTTAGTTTTATAGGACATGGATTTTCTTAATTACTTCTTATAGTTTTTTATTTTATGAGTGAGCCTAGATTTTTTTTTTTAAATCTACTTTTTATTTTTGGCAATGTAACTTTATGTTACTTTACATTACATTACTCTACCTTACAACATGTGAACGATACTTGTTGTCCAGCACCTAGCTCCTCTGGTGCAAAAATGCAAATGATATCCTAAACAACAAAGGCATAGACATTAATAAAGAGATGAATGGATTAAATGCACATTGTTAGAGTGAAAACAAGGCAGGCATGGGGATGTACTCAGGCATAACTCAAACGATAAACCTGTTACCATAGAGAAGTAAATAAACATTACTACAAGTATTTACCTGAGACCATGGAAGTAAACTTTAAATATAAATGACAGAAACATAAATCTCGATATATAATTTATAGCACCAACCTACAGCCACAGAACTAATTATAAAGAAACAAGAAATACAAGTGGGCATAGAACATAGCACTTGGTATAATTCCTCAACAAGCATACCAAATTCACAAATTAATGAGAATGGTTCTAAAACAATTGAACAGATAAGCGTGATTTGATGGGATTCTTCACAAGAAACACCTCCAATGGGATAACACTAGGTTGCAAACAAAAGTCCACCACATTCCTAACTTGGGTCTTCTGTGCGTTGTTTCTATACCACAGAAAATTGATTTATATAGTTAGTAATGATTATGATTATATTCGTTCTGTTTTAGATCTCAAGCATAAAAAATGACCAATTATAGCAGCAAAAACATAATGCATTATATACACAAAACTTATATAAAACCGTTATACCGTTATATTTCATAAACAGAGATCACTTCCTTAATTATATCATCCCAAAAAGTCAGTCTCTGCAACTTTGGCACAGGCAATTTGCCAAAGCTGTTAATAAAAAAAAAAATTACTAGTCAAGTCTCAGTTATATTGCTTAGATGTCACAATCAACTCTTACTTATATTGACCAGAGGTTATGCACCTCAACTCATTTGCATGCTCCTCATTACTAATGTAAATTCCAGATAAGAAATAGAGATTGTAATTGTCTTCTCAGGTTCAGTAAGGGAACCAAGACCTTTTAAGCAGATCCCTTTTCACAACTTTAGCATGAGAGTTAAGAAGATTTTCTTCATCTTGTGTCTCGGTACCATCCATATTTTCTTCACCCAGGATTTTCCTTCTGCGGGCTGAACCATTATTGGACTGATACTTAGTTCCCTGCTTTCTCTTGGAAGATCTTTTGGTTGGCTGACTACTTCCATCTTTCAATGTCTCCCACTGCCTGTCTGCCTTACTCTCTCCCGAAAATTCAGAAGCCTAAGCTTCACTTAACTCTTTGTTGGTTTTATTAGATTTTTTCACTGATTTTGAAGGAGTACTCTCCACATTTCTGGCAGAGAGCAGTGGGCACTGTGGATTTGATTCTTCCATTCTCACATTCTGATGAGTTCAAAATAAAATTGTCAGAATCATGCTTGAAGTTGCATCCTCCGTTACCAAATATCACTAGAGAAGCATGTCAAGGGTCAAAACCAATTTGATAAAGAATTCAAGAAACGTGAGAAATATTTTCTGATGTTAGAGTTAAGCATTTCATTTATGTTTATAACAATATATAGGCAATCATACTACTAGTAATTAGATAATACTTTATACTAATTAGTAAAACAATTTGCAGATGCTTTTTTTCCTTCCATTTGCACACAGGCATAGTATAGTAACTAGTATTTCTGAATAAGTTGCCAAGGGCAGATAAAAATTTTCTGATTACTCTCACATCACGAAACCTTCAGCATAGGCCACACACATCGCATATCCTTCGATGTCCATTAACATAAAATGCATAGCTCAAGTGGTTGAATCGTTTTCAAAAGCAAGTTGCTGACGGGTAGGACATAGGCCATAGGTTCAAATCCAGGTCAGCCCCTCAGGGTTACTAGTCGCTATTGAGATGGATAATCAAAAAATAAATAAAAAACTACATATTCAAGCCAAGAGGGGGATCTTGCAAGGTATTCCTTGGAAAAAAATTAAAAAAAACTAAAAAAAAAAAAAACTAGATATTCAAGGCAAGAGGGGGATCTTGCAAGGTATTCCCTGAAAAAAAAACAAAAAAAAAACTAGATATTCAAGGGAAGAGGGGGACCTGGAAAATAAAAATAAAAAAACTAATCGCTATTGGGCTGGATATTCAAGGGAAGAGGGATCCTGCAAGGTATTCCCTGGAAAAATAAATAAAAAGCATACCAACAAAGTATTTGCTACATAATAAATCTGTTTTCTGACCTATAATCATGGTTCATAATGCATTGCTACCCATAAAAAAATTTGCGACCCGTTATAAGACACCACCATGGAGGCTAAGTAGCATGGGTATGTATACCACGGGTAGGATTCTTCATACCAGTACCCATAACCAAACCTACATACCAAAAACGTACCCCTACCCTACTGTACTCCTCAACATCTTCACTTACTCTACCATACCCTTGACATAATTCAGAGACATACCCTTACATCAACACTCCTTTTAGCGTGAAAATTCCTTTAGTCATTAAAAAGCCCCAATAAGGTTGCGTTTAGGGTGGGCCCAGCAGAAAACCCTATAACCATCAAGCCCTTACCCCTTAAACCCTAGTTTCATGCTCACTTTTGCCTTTTCAGTTTGGTTATGTGAGCTCGGAAGAGACCAACTGAGAAGAAGAGAGGAACTAGGGCATTCTTCGCTGTTTTAATTATAGGAATTAGTGTCCAGGCCAACAGTTTACCGTGAAGCATTCTTCTCTCCCCGAGTCCCCATATTTCAGTTTCATCAAGTTTCAAGTTCCAGATTTTTCTGCTCGTCATTTCCACATCCTATCTGGAAAGGGAAGGAATGTCAATGTTCAATGTTCGACTATGAATGTCACCCTATCTGAAAAGGGAAGGAATGTCAATGTTCAACTATGAATGTCAATTGATGAATGATGGATATTGGAATCATTTGAATTTAAAAATGAATTTGAATCATTGTTGATTTACATGAATTTCAGTACTCATTTTTCCATATATTATTGCATATATAAATTTGATATATGTACCCTTTACATACCCCGTCTCGTGTTTCAAAAGTGTCATACCCAAACCTGCACCCATTCCCCAGTATCCATACCTTGGTAAATTAGCATGGAAGCTTATCTTAAGTGGAGATAGACATCAAGCATGCCAACTGTGCTTGGATTTTAAATTTATAAGTGTGCATACATGATACAGGTTAGAAAAATTATGAATCTCTAAACCAAGCTCTGCCACATGATATTTCTTGAGGCATGGTTCTGTATGAAGACCAAGGAGCTTTAGATAGAAGGTGGACATATTCTTATGAATGGAAAACAACGGTAGGTGTTTATAAAAACCCTATATTCTGTTTCAAGGTGCAGTGTGCCCATGGTTGGAACTGATGTCTGTGTAAACTGATCTGAATCAATGGAGTAAGGACAATTAAAAATGATGTCATGGACTCTAAGTTGCTAACCATATGAGAAAACAGTGTGCATTGCCCAAGTATCAGACAAACATTAGACATTGACAGCAACTCTATGAGACTTCAATATCTTAATTAGAGATTGACATGAAGCATGTCAACTATGATTGCATTATAGATGTGTTCATGTCAGAACAATGGTGAATCTCTAAACACACTTTGGCACCTGATATTTCTTGTGGCATGTTTCTGCGTTGGAACTCAGGAGCTTTACAGAGAAGGTGGACCCTATCTTGTGAATGGAAAACTGTGGTGGATGTTATGAAGCCCCATTCCGTCTCAAGGTACAGTGTACCCAGTGTTAAATCTGATGTCTGTATGTAAACTGATTGGAATCAATGAAGTTTGAACAATAAAAATATGTGATGGACTAAGTTGCTGACCAAGTGAGAAAACAGTAAATGTTGAAAAGTATCAGACAATCAAATGAATACTGGCAACAGCTCTACAATTTTAATGATTCAAAAGTCAGGGTTTTTCCTGTCTATACAACTCTGGAAGAAATGAACATGGCGTATCCTAGCTCTTTCAAAAGAACACCATAACAAAAGATAACCAATTATTCTCTAGACCTTTACCTTGAGAGATTGCTCCTTTGCTGCTCAAATCCAACAGAAGATGGCACACAACTCTCAAGGACTGAACATGAAGACTCAGCCCCTCCCAAAAGCATAGAAGGCCTCTCAGAAAAAACCATTCTGAGAAAAAGTAATCTAGGACTACCATCCTAAAAGAAGAGGACAATGTGCATACTGCGATCATTGTTATAACAGGGACCTTGCTTCCAGGAACATTTGAAGGGGGCAACCAACACTTTCAGTTTTGCAAAAGAACATTCTCGAAGTCCAATCCTTTCTGCCATGCAATTAAGTGAAACTAAACAGGGCTTCATAACAAACCAGTGCAAGGCCTCCAATGCTATTACTTGATGCAATTCACTTTTAACATTGAAGGCTACATTGTGTCACCGCACACCCAACAGACTTTACCAAAATATAACTCGGGACAACTGATTGAATAATGCCAGCCTCTAAACCCACTAGTCTGAAGTCACTTTTTCTAACAAATAAATCAGAAGTATAACCAAGGTAATCCAGAGCATCTACCGTTAATGCACAGAAAAAATATAATACCAACCACTAGAAAAGCACAGCTGATATCTCTAAGAGTCACAAGCTTTAACGTGAAACTCCAAAATTATGAAAAATAAGCTTTAAATTTTTTTGAATCATTACACTGAAAGCTTGACCCACAACCAGCACAATCATGGATATCTAAACGACCAATTGAAAGTGAAAATCTGTTCAAAACCAAATCAAAATATGTTGAAACACATGCCTCTGAATTCTTAACCCACTTGTTATGTGTCCAATCCTGATGAAGGCGGAGCTGTGTCATATCATACTCCAATTTCTCCGAAGTCTGGCTCAAGTAAACAATATATTTATTTTGAGGCAGAATGCCATAAATAAGTCCCACCCACCAACCATCTTGATCATATGCATCAACTTCTTCATTAAGGAAAAAGCAGTGTCTATTCAAAGCTGGAGGGTCAGGCCTTATCATATGGGCTTTTACTTTTTCCTTCAATTTTGATTTTGCATCATCAGTCAGCAGGTCCCTGTATTCAACCAAGAGCGTCTTGCCCTTGACATTTCCCACCTTCCTGAGTATGGTTCCAGAAACCATGCTCCCCTGAAGCCTTCCTCGTCACTTGAAACCTCCACTGTATCGCCCTTTTTTAGTCTCATATTGGCCCTTTCTCTCTTCAAACTAAATAAGGGAACAGTTAACTGTCACAGAATGGATACTGGAGTGCCCAAACGAGATTTAAAGGATTCCCTGAGAACCCAAAAGAAAATTTTGATCATACTCACTGCCAAAATGGATCCTAGTTGAAGAAGGTGCATGAATCTCTTCATTTTCTAAAATGATTCAGAGAAAATGGGCAGTACTGTCAAGGAAATAATGGAAGAATGTGGTGGCACTAAAATGATATCAGAATTCTGTAATAAAAAAAAGAATGGAAGAATTTAGTGGCACTAAAATGATATCAGTGTTGATGTCGTGTTGAGGATTCTTACATAGTGATTACAGATTTGATTGATCAAAGGTCAGTACAGACTACACGAATTGGATGCTCATGGATACACCAATTTCTCTCATCATAAGAGAGAGAACGTGGTATTTCAATTTCTTTCATCATAAGACAGCAGCATCAGGTAATTGCCAATTAGCTCCTAGCCTGATACACACAAATCTATATCACAAAGTTTTTTATACTCTTATATAGTTGTGATTATATACTAGTACACTATATGTAACTTAGAATATCATATCATATTTAGTAGTTTATTAAGAACCAAGTGTCTCCATAATTAATTAATAATAATAATAAAGGCTTTGGATATGGTATAAAACATAAAAGCTTTTATCTTAAATTAGAGATTTTAAATGTATTTATAATTATTAATTAATAAAGATTTTGGATTTATTATATATGAATATGGATATATATATATATATATTTTTAAAGTAACTAGTGAAAAAGGTAATGGTCATTTGTATGTACAGATTGTTATATAAAATAGTGTTAATTTAACGAGTGGAATGTCATGCATTGGGAGAGTGGTTAAATGATGTTATTTATTATTTTATATATACATATATATATACAAATCATTGGATTAAGTTAACTAATAAATAAATTTAATTTCTTTTTGTTATTTTTTTAAATTAGGTAAGAATTTTGTAAAAAATTATAATTATTGATTGATGAGAACTTTGATTATAAAACTTTTTCTTTTTAAGAGTTTTGATCCATTTTAAGACAATCTAGATTATGGAATTAGTGAGAAAAAAAGAAAATTAAGGGTGATAATAAAAAAGTAGAGTTTGTTTAATATATACTTCACTATGTTAATATAGCCTCACCAAAGTTACCAAGATTCAAGTTCTACCAATTAACATGTTAGTGTTTGTGCTTGCACTTGTGTACAATAGCACACACAATGGTGGTTGGGGCTAAGTTTGAGTCTTAGGTGACTTTAGACTAATAGATACTCTCTATTCAAACACGCGGGTTAAACATGACTTGACAAGTGGCAATCTCCTTATATACACATGGAACAATATTCACATAATTTTTCCTCACAACAATGTGATTTATCAGTTCCTATCATTAACACTACACTTAAAAGTGCTAAAGTGTGTGTGTGCCTAAGTGGGTGTGTGTTTGTGTATGTGTCTGTGTCTAAGGAAAACTCTCAAGGAAACCCATGAAATGTTTTCTCACATTTGTTTATGGCATCCATAGTAAATATGTCATGGTGGACTAGTGTCGCTCATCTAGAGGATTCGAGCCAAGCACAAGTTGGCATGGAATTAGCCAAATGCCCAATAACATTAGCGACAACCAATTGAGCTGACCTTTTGGGTTGTATATTTGTTTTCAAATGAACGTTTACATGGAAAAATCTCCCAACATTTTCTCACATTCTATGAGTGATACCCAAGGTAAATTTGATCTGTAGACAACATATTCACCTAACCGAGATGAATTCAAGTGATTCAACTTCGTGACCTCCTTTTCCAACACATCCTCAACATGGAAAATGAAACCACTTAACACGCACACACATATCAATCATGAACCCCAAGAGTGACTATATATATATATTAAAGAAAACCTCTCAAAAAACCCTTTGAGTACTTCCACATGATCCATTGATAGTAAACTGAGTATATAATTGGTACCTAACTTCCAAGCTTATAAATTTGAGGGGATCAAGAGAGTCAAACCCATGACATTCCCAACTTGGGCAGATATCTCACATTTGGCTGATGACTTCTTATGTGGGTGTGTGTATACTATAAGGATTTTATATAGGAAAAATATATAGATCATTTATATGTATGTTTATGTATAACTTTTCTTTTCCAAGGAAATCATTGTGCGGAAACCCAAGGGATGCTTCCTTACATCCCTGGAAGGCATCCCTACTAAACCATCAACATAAACTAATAATAAGGTGGAGGATGAATATAAATTTCTCTTAAAATGTACTATGTACATCCACCTTAGATCTCAATTTCAAAGTTCCTTAAGTCTTCACATTCTTCAAGATTCATGGATGAGATTTTTAGAGGTTTAGCGGGTGTAGAATGTTTTCCACCACATCTTTCCATGTGACCCACAAATAATGTTAACCTCGATTTCTCTTGTATTTTCTCTTTACCACACCTTTTGAATCACCTCTCACAAGTTTCAAGTTAGCATACATTTTAAAACCCTGATTTGGAGGCTATCCTACAAGCCAACCTTGCACCTAATTTAAATCTAAATTTTCTACACTTCTGAATTTGAAATTTTGGCATGTAATTTTTTTCTTCTTCTCTATAATGACATAGGTTCCACTAAGTTATGATGTGCCAAGAAAAAATTATGATAAATTTCCCCAAACTTGTTGATTTTCATACGTTTCAAGAGACATAACTTGTATGGTGTGCCATGTAAGTTCAATTTTGCAAATATGATTATGGAATTTAAATCTAAGACATTATGCTTAGTCTTCTTTCCAAATCCACTAGTGGCATTTGACTTGGATCTGTATAGCTTTAGATATCATTTTTTTACCAATAAAATATATTTGAGATTGATTTCATGACTAGTAAAAATCTCTAACTTCCACAACCTATATCTTGAAAAAAAATATTGAACCGAAAAAAAACCCTTCAATTTTCTTAGATATGTCCTCTTAGTACCCCAAAAAAATTTACCCTAAAAATTATTGAATTTTTTTAATATTGGAAATGTTAAGATGACTCATTGGGAATAAAAGAAGAGTAACTTCATGAATTGGGAATGAAAGATAATGACTGTATAAGATGTATCTTTGAGGGGACAAACTCCTTTTACAATATAACAAGTGCAATGGATGAGAGGATCTCTTAAACTAGGTCTCCTTGGTATATAGAGGAGACAAATGGTACAATTACAATTAAAGGGCCTAGCCAAGTAATACTGACAACACTTATAAAAAAATAGTAATGTAATTTCTCAATATATATGGCTTAACGAACAAAGTGAATATAATGAATAAGGTTATTATCCATTCTAATATATTTAAAATACAGTTTGAGCGAATATCTTCTGATGAAGAAATTTTGGCTATTGCTCGTGATTTAGTTGTTTAGCTAGCAATAAGCATGTATCTTTAGATTATCAAAAAGAGATTTAGGTAAGCCACTATCCAACAAATATGACGTGGAAATTGTTCTTGAAGAATGAAAATCACATCAATGCCCTAGCATAATAAAATTCAAAAGCCAAAAACATGAAAGGTAGGAAACATTTGTACACTCTTGATTTTGAATTTTCTCATAAAATTGTAAAAGTAAAAATTCAAATGCCATTAATGGAACTTATGAAGATACCATCACAAAAAGTAAAGTTTAAAATTGAATCTAAAATATAAAAAATATATATCTGAAGAAATATTTATTTGGAAATGGATCAATGCAACGAGAATGGTAGTCACTCACCTTTATATATTAGTTAATGATTACTAACCTTCTTCACAATTGCATGCTTGATTCTTGGCCATTAAACAATGCCATATATTTAAATGAAATGAACTAGTTGGGATTGGAAGTGACAAGGCGTTACAAGAATGTATGTGCCATGGACTCTAAAAAGAACAATGCATATGGTATGGTTAATGATTTCATATTAAATTTTTTATTACCCTATCAACAATGTCCCTATGGATGTTGTATAGAGTGTAAATCATGTTTGATCATTAGTCCATACGATGATAATACTTAGAATTTTTTAGATAATGCTCAAATATTAAGATCCTTAACTATAGGAATGTAGTGTGGGACACTATAGAGTTGCTTAGGGAATTTTTTTTGTACATGTTCATAAAGACATGAACACGAGTGGGTGCAATTGCTAAGTCAATACCAATTTTTTGTTATCTCTATAATGTCCACCTCCTCAGTTAATATAGAATGTAAATAATGTTTAGACCTTTAATCCTTGCTAATAATGATTATTGAATTTTTTTTTCAAAAAAATGTTTAACTATTTGGAATCTTAATTAGTAATAAAGAATTTATTTTTGATTGTATCAATTGGAGAGGAAAGGAATATATATTTTAGAAAATAAGATAGTGATTTACAGGAATAAAAAAATCCTAAAGAAATTGTTCCTTCGAAAGAATATAATATGTTTGATAGACATGACATAATTTAAAAACCATCACATCTTAAGAAATATAAGGATTATATTTATATCAACATGGGTTCAAAAGAAATACCTAGAATAATCAAAATAAGGAAATATTATAGTTCAATTAGCGAACTAAGGTCTAATTAAGTGTCCAAAAAGTGTACTAATTAGAGTAGTTATTAGCACTAATTAGCGAACTAAGGTCTAATTAAGTGTCCAAAAAGGTCCATTGTAGTATATTGCTAGCATACTGAATCCGTAAAAGAGGGAACATGGTAAAACTACAAATGGGAAACATCCACAAATTTCAAATATTACACTTGAGCTCCACCACATATGCTTATTGCGGCTTTACAATGTTTCACAATATCTCAACATAACACCCAAAGGATCTTCTTCACCTCTATTATATAGCTATAGATATGGAATAATAACATCCTATAATACATGTGGGATGAATCATTAATAACCCTACTTGAAATTTTTGGAGAAAAGTATAATTTTGGGCAAATTCAAGCTTAACTAGTCATGACTCTAGGGAGTACCAATTGACACCAAATGGTCCCGAAATTGAAATTCAATGGTATGGTGAGTCTTAGTTCACCCTAATATGACATATGAACACTTTGGGTCTGAATTTAAGCCTCTGAAACTTGGTTTGGGGCTAATGAGAGAAAGTGCAAACTTTCTAGGAAAATGAGGTCAAATGCCCCCTAGGGGTGGAGGCCAACTTGTCTTCCCAACTCAAGTACAACCCTCCCAAATTTTAGAACAGCATATGGGGATTAATATCATAAATAAATGGATGTCATTAATCATGGTCATTATCTATGCAAACTGATTATAATGTGCAACATTCACATGAAAACTTTCAGGGAAATTGCTTAAGGAAAATGGCATTACTAGCTCGATTTTGACTCATAAAAAATATATTGAATACTACAGAAAATGGCATGATAAATAGATACCATATAAAGCATACAAATTACTTACCCAAAAACATAAAACATCAGATAAATTCATTCATACATATATGATATACAATTCCTTCAAAATGGAAACCAAATACATGAAAACTAGTGGTTTAATAACATGGAAATGCAAGATTTTCACATATGGATTACTGATATTTCAAGTTACATAGTACATGGAAATGATGTTAAATAGCCATAAATGACATACCCAAGCTTGGTCATCAATTAGACTCATCCAAGCGCAAGTAATACTCCAACAATTGTGCCATCACATGAAAGTATGGGGACTGGTGAAGGAGGAATGCGAGAAGGGGGAGATAGATGGAATATTGAATTGTATGGACCTTTCATATGAAAATAAAATACCTTAATTAAGCTCCAATTATATTTATGGATGTCCCCTCCATCAACCAACTTGGAAATGCATCCAACTCCCTCGAAATTGGTTCACAAGTAGGGAGAGTGAACACCCATCATTCAATGGACAAGAAAAGCTCTCTAAAATGACAAAGACCAATTAAAAAATGATAAAAAAAGATGTTTTCCTTCCTCAATACATCCTTTTATTAACTTCATGAGGCCTCCTATGGTTTAATTTCCCACCATAGGCTTCCTCCAACTCATCTTAGTGGTTTAGTAACCCCTATGACACTTGTATTCTCCTTCAAGCTCCAATTCTTTCCCAATTCGAATGGTTTCCTCTAAATACAAAATACACCCTCATGGTGGTTGTTTTTAGCCCTATGATGTCATATTTGTCACAAGTCTGCAATCAGGTATGAATTTGTCATATTTGTCATAGAATCTTTCATCGTTTATTGTCATAGAGTGCATGGAATCTCCTTCCAAGTGGCACACATTGTCTTATTAGTCTTTTCCTCTTCCATGGTAGTTACTCTCCTATAATAATTTGAATTCCTTAGTTCATGATATTCTATCTGACACCACATCACCCTCCAAGAATCTTACATACCCCATGGATTTGGATTTGAATGAATGTCATGCCAAGTGTATGTGGGAATTTGACCATCCAAGGGATCCTTAAGCCTCCAATTGTCTCCATAAACCAATGCCACCTTATTTTCTTATCATTTAATATTTATGTGACCCAATTTAATGTGAATATGGTAAACTAAGGTCCTTTTGGGTCTCACAGCTCCCTTATTACAAAATTTATGCCTCCACCTCAACCTAGGGAACTAGTATCCACCTCAACCTAGGGAACTAGTAGGTTGGTGAAACATTGTTTTCAAGTAGTCTTATTTGGATGGAACATGACAGTCCTCCCCACCCAAGATTACTTGTCCTCAAACAATGCCAAGTTTGGATGCTACAAAATTTGTTCATCTTCCCAAATGGATTCATCACTACGCAAATCCTTCCATTATGTTAGCACCATATTTAAAAATTTGAATTATAGAAAGTTTTAGGGGAAGAGACCTTATTGGAAAATATGGGGAAGGCACCCTTAGAGTTAGCAGGGGTGCTAAAGGAATTTGTGGCAGAGCATTCTGTCTTTGGAACAAGCAACATCAGGAATGAGGTAAAGAATGGCTCCGATTCAAAAGGATAAAGATCAATGGTGAAAGGGCATTTTGCAGGTCAGAGATGCTAGGCAAAAAACGGTCGTTGGATTTGCGGGGTGCGTTAAATGGGAACCATAATGGAAGGTGGAGATTAATCTAAGGATAGATCAACGACACCAGAGCATTCTACATGGTGGACATGCTCGACCACGAAATATTTTCCAAATTGTGAAATATGCTAAAGGGGAAAAGAATCAGAGGGCTGAGATGAAAGCAAGGATAGATCTGCGATCGTGGTGCATTTCATGATCTGAACTAGAATGGAAGGGGTCCGGATTTCAATCCATGAAAAGTTGTAGAGACCACCCCAATCGACGGTTGCGAAGATAGAGCGATCTTGATCGATGGAGAAGAAACATTTTGCGATCAGGAGTTGCACACTCAATCAAGGGAGGAAGAGTTGGCGGAACATTAAAACTCTCAGGTGTGGATGGTCCTAATGAAGGTAATTTGGAGATCGACAATGGAGTTCTATTTTCCCAAATTAAGGTGCACATACTAGTAGTTTGGAAACTTTGACATAAAGATCTTGCATATGAAAGGCTCAAATCGCAAAGAGAAAGGATTTATGGTGCATATTGTATGGAGAAGTACATAGATTATGTATGAAAGGCTCAAATCGCAAAGAGAAGGTAGGCAACCTGATACTCTCTCAGTGCTGTTGAAAATGGAAAAAGTAGGAGAAATAGAAGTGGTAGATTTAGGGGATAGTGCAAAATCAGGGGTTATAGGTCAGAGGGAAAGAGAAAGTCTTATGGACGAAACTACTAAGATCTTTGATACCATTTTGTTGGGTGAGACAATTGAAATTGCTAAGGGTAAATTGGAAGTCCTTAAGGACCAAGGTAGCGATACCTGTGGTGTTTTTAAATCCTTTTTCCATTTTTTCTCTGTTAACCAGACCCCCCATTGCCCTGAGTTTGTTGAGTGGTGTGCATACAATTTTTCTGCCACTAAAGGGGTCGTCATGAATAGGTCCAAGTCCAAAATCCTTTGCTCTATTTAGGATCCTGTCATCCGTAAAACCCTCCACATCCCAGACGAATTTGTCCACATATCCCAAAAATACTGAGAAGAGAATATCGTACATTTCTTCCAAGAGTCTACTGTTGAAGATAGAGATTCTTTTCTGAAGTCTTGTTCAAAACCTATTGTTGAAGTTATCAGTATTTCTTACCCCATTTACCTAAATCAATTTAACGAAGAAACGGAGTGGTGCTTAACCCTAGCCAGCCAGTTTCTAGGTCTAGATACTAATGGTTATATCATAGAGTCATTGTTAAGTCTACTGTTTGTTTTGAGTACCTGTCCTGTTGAACCAGAACTTTCAGGAAAATCCTTTCAATCATGTTGTCTTAAATTTGATGAATTTCTAGCTGAGAACATTTGTTCTCAATTAGCTAATTTCCATGATACCAAAGTGTTCAGATTCCAATCCTTTTTGTTGAGAATGTTCTTATCTTATAACGAAGATGATTTACAGGTGCTTGAGCTAGAGATCACTGATGACATGACCAAGGACTACTGTAAATTCATGAACTCTTTGATGGCAAGAATATATAACCTTTTCTTCCAATAAAGGTTTCCCAGGGTATTTCCCGAGATGAGGAAAATACCGCAGTTGCCTCCTAGTAAGATGATAGGAGACTGGTTCCTAGAAGAATTTGGAACAATCATAAGGCTATATTGTTTTTTGCATCAGACTTATGTCCTGCTAGCCTTTCTGACTGCCCAGGTTTTCTCCTTGGAATTTATCAGGCAAAGACCCACTATTGAAGAAGAAAACTTTTTTAATTCTAAGAAGGGCTCAAGCATTACTTTCCCCTGGGAGGTAGGGACATACACGGTCAAGAGAAAGGCTTCCCTGCCACTGGTTGGTAACTTACTCAAAGGCATGGGATTCTCTCTAGAACAGGCTATAAACTATGACCCACATCAAGTAATTTCCAAAAGGAGAAAAGCTCACAAAAGTAAGCCTTTTGAGCACACTGAAATAACCGGGCTTAGAGAAGCGTCCAATTGGGATGATTTCCCTAACTCTACCACAATGGATATCAGCTTAGGATGATACTTTGTCTCACCTCTACCAGGGGGAAATTCGCCCCAAATGGACCTGTCCAAAGTAGTTGCAATGGATGGGAATGTTTCATCGTTGGTCAGTTATTCAGGAAGTTCAATGAAAAGAGGACCTTCGGAACCCATGGAGACTAATGAGGTAGATACTGCCAGCATGCCCAAAAAGCAGAAAGTTGAACAAGAACAGCAGTTGGTACAGGTTAAGAGAAGCAGTATGAAGGGACAAATGAAGATGAAAGAGGTGAAAGACAAACAGAAACAAGAAGAGCCTGAAACATCCAAGTTAGAGATCCAGGAGTATGTGTTTGATGGACATACTCCAGACAGGCATGCCTCTAAACAAGAGTGGCTAGAATATTACAGAGAAAGGGCTAATAGAACTTTTAATGAGACAGTGAAGCTGTATGATGAAGTAGTACAATTTCCTTACCCAAACATTGTATTGAAGACTGTGAGGGATCATGCTATAGACACCCTCATCGCGGCCTTGACAATAGGAAACAAGGTGTGAGAGGTTAATGTGAACCTTGAAAAGGTTCCCACTACAGATATAATACACCTTAATAGAGAGACGAGTGACATGTTGAATACTAGATTGCTGAAGGCCACATTACAAATTTCCAAGCTAGAGTCAAACAACGCAAAAACTCAAGAACTCTTGAGAAAGGTGAGAGTTGAAAACAAGACCCTTAAGGTCCAAATTAACAATTTGTACAATGAATTAGTACAAATAGATGGACAGGAAGATAAGAGAGCCTTAGCTCAAATATTGTTGGATGAGAAACAAAAAGAGATCCAGGTACTTAAAAAGAAGTTGAAAATCCCTTCCACCCAGCTCATTCAGATAGCTGAGTTGGTTGAATTTGAGAAAGAGAGAGAAACATTAAACAATTAGCTTACAGATTGCAAGGCCAAGCTGCTGAAGCTCGAGGAGAAAGAAAATCAATGGGAAGTAGATGCCAAGCTTCTAAGGGAGAGCGAAAAGGAATTAAAGGCTAAGCTGGAAACAAAGGAAAGAGAGCTCCAAGAAAAATGCACAGAGGTTGCAATTCAATCAGTAAATGTAGCTCGGGAGGTAGATACCAGTTCTCTTTCTAAAGCAATGTCCCAAATAGGCCTAAAATATACTGAGCTTACAAAGCTGAAACAACAGATTAAGGAGTTAGAGGAGGAAAAAGCAAAAGAGAAACAAGGGAAGAAAGAGATAGATAAGAAATGTCAAGAATTGACACAACAAAATGCCAAATTAAGCAAGCAAGTAGTTGGTAATATGGCCTTGCAGGGTGCCAGACATTTGATTTGGGACCAAAAAATTACAGAAGCCAACAAGTTCAGACCTTATTTAGATTTCATCTAAAATCAGGAGAATGCTTTGACAGAGGCCAAGAAAAAGGTTTCGATAGTGCAGGGAGAAGTGAAGAAAAGATCAGCAGAGGTGGCTAAAAATGTTGTTGAATTTCTAAGATCCTTGTCAGATGATCTAGTCAACAAGTATGGTATGTCAACAAGCGATGATCTAGTCTTTGATAAATTGGTCGAGGAATTCGAATTACTGTTTGATTTTAAAGGTGCTTGTGCCGCAGTACCTGACATCTCATACACAGAAACTATGGAGCTCAAAGTACAAGCGCATGACATGGTTATTGCAACCTTTCCTGGCCCCGATCAATGGAGGTCAATTCAACAATACGAGTCGACCAAGTTTAGGACGCAACCATAAAGACATCATGGATGGAAACGCGAGAATTCTTCTCCAAGGCATGCCCATTTGAAAAATCGCCTCTTCTAGAATTTGTACAGTTGTCACTAGTCGAAAAATACAGAAAGGCTTTTACACATATTTTCCTCCAGAAGTCCGCCATTTATTTTTCTGTTTATGTGAATCATGGAAGATATGCCAAGTTCGAGTTTGTTAGAAGATGTTCTTCAGTTTGTAACAAATTTTGTTTCTAATGTCGGTTTTGGAGGTCCGAAACACTATAAATTTACCTCCTGAAGAAGGATAGAAGGTTGGAACCAATGTAATTTTGTGTTGTATGCTTTCAAGTTCTTTCTAATAAAGTTGCAGAGCCAAAGTTGGTGTTTTCATAGGGATTCATGTGTTTTTTCGTGTTACAGTCAGTTACTTTCTTTCTCATGTGAATATTTTCTAGTTTATCTCCCCTGTTATGTTTTCTTTCATGTCTGAAATAAGTGTATAATAGTTTGGAATTCATACATACTATGCTCCGTATGTTGTTTCAGATATCCATTGAAGCTTTCTTCTAAAGTTAATACAAAATTCATTCTTTAATGCTTTGTGTTGATGGTTTATTTCTTGTTCTTCTTTTTCCACCAGACAATTAAATTTGACTGTGACCGAATAACTATCTTGCCTCTGTGTTAAAAGCACCTGCATAAGTTATGTTATCTCCATTGCACATCTTGACTCCATCGCCCAATGGTCCTATGTTCTGTTTCAACCAATCTTACAAACAATTCATATTTTCACTTGTACATATTTGGCATTGTTAATATTTGGTGAGAGATCCCTCTTGGAAGAGCAAAAAGCCAGTTCTCTCTTCAGAAGTGGTTCAGCTATTACTTGGGAACGATCCTTTCACAACCTTGGGTTAATTTCCAATGCTAACAAACTGGCACCATTTTCGGGGACGAAGTTGAAGATCATCTCTCAGAGAACAACAAGGATTGCAAAGTTTCAAGAAAGAAATTTCTGCAGGAAAACAAAAGTTTCTACATTCACAAGAAGGTTGTACATTTCCCTGGTGACTCCACATTCATTTGAGTAGTATTACGTGAGACATCTTGGATTTCAAGAGAGTACATACGAGAGGTAATCCTAATACTAAAACTTTGCAAAGTGTGGAAAATCCATAAAGAATACTTAGAAGTAGGAATAAATAAAAAGTGAATAGTTCTTTGTTTGGTATGTCATCTTCTCGAGATTTGCATGATATACCAGAGTCTAAATGGGAAACTAATGTTGAAAAACTATTGTCAAAATCAAAGTCAGAGTCTGACCTAAATAAAGTTTAGAATAACCCTAGTAGATTGGAATCATATCTTCTTGATGCTTTGTGGTTAGATCTTGAGACCTCAGCTAAAGCTAAAAAAGCAGTCCTATTTTTCAGAACGTCCAATTTCCCAACCCCCCACTTGCTCCTAATCAACCTACACCAATGGCCACTGCTAGGTTTTCTCCATTGGCTTTACCTGCAGCTCTGCATGACATTCCTTTGAACTATGCCCTAAGAATCACACTGTATGATGGGGAATGGAATGTCTCCGCAAGATATCATGTGGGGAAGTTTGATGGTTTTATCAACCTAGAGGAAGTAGATCATGAGGATGTTAATATGAGACTATTTTCACAAAGTTTGTCTGGGGAGGCCAAGAAATGGTATAAAGATCTACCTGCTAGGTCTATCCCAAATTTTGCGGGCTTTTAGACAATATTTTTGGAAATATGGGATGATAAGTAGATTCCTTTACAAGTCCTATCCTAGTACAATAACCTCAAGAAGGGGTGTTTTGAGTCAGTCCATGAGTTATCTAGTAGGTTCATGAGGGTTTACAATTCAATACCTAATGATATCAAGCCTTCACCTGGTGCTGCTAAACTCCATTATCCTGAGACTTTCGATAATGGTTTTTCCTTGTTGTTAAGGGAAAGGAAATCGACTACTCTCCCTACCATGTTTACAGATGCATTAGAGGTAGAAGCCAACATGATGGCATGTGGGAAGATAAAGCAGAGGGTAGATGCGGATAGGAGAAAAGGTAGAGAAGAACTTCCCTCCACTTCCACTGTTTCTTCACCTAACGATGTAAAGTTTGAAATGATATTGAAAGCCATGGAAAATTTAATGGACAGGTTGACTATGGAGGCTAGACCAGCAAATCGGGAACAAAACAAACCCCAAATCAGAAACCCCAACTTTAGAAGGGCCATTCCTCCCCCACCCCCAAAGAATAGACAAAGAGACATGAGGAATCCAAGGAACCAAGAAGAACAACCAATAAGACCACCATTCCCTGAAAATTATGTGGATGATAATGATGGTGCAGAAGCTATAGAAGACCATATTCATCATTTCGGTGACCTAGTTTCCGAAATCTATTTGACTGAAGAGGAACACAATATGTTTGCTCAAGAGGACGACAATATCATAAGGGGTATATGCACGCCATAGATGAAGTTAGAGAAATATCATGAGGGGTATATGCACGCCATAGATGACGTTAGAAAAATCAAATTGAGGGGTAGAGATGTTGTTGTAAATAAAGGAGGGTTAAATCCAAATCAGTATTCCTGCAGTCAGGCCAACAAAGAGAAGAGAAATGAAAGACAAAAAGAGCCTGTTGTATATAAAGAAGTTGGAAATGGGACTGAGAAAGTGAAAGAATCTAAACAAACAACACTTGTGGAGCTAGATAAACTTTCTTCCATGTTTAATTTACAAAGTAAGCTTGCCAAGTTAAAGATTTCAATTCCTTTTAATGAACTGCTTAGAAATCAGAAGTATAGAAACACTATAACAAGATGATCAGAAATCGGGGAGAAGCTCACCCAGATATTTTAGAACTGACAAAAGACAATCCTACTATTATCTTGGGATCTAAAATTGATAGTGTGGTTAGTGAAGACAAGGAAGTACCACCCTTTTACATGAGTTTAAATGTGCATGACATGGTATTGCACAACGCTATGTTAGATTCAGGTGCTTCACACAATTTGATGCCAAAGGGGGTGGTGGAAAGTCTGGGGCTTGAGATTACCAGGCCTTATAAAGATATGTATTCTTTTGATTCCAAAAGAGTTAAATGTCTGGGTTTGATACAGGACATGGTAGTATCCTTGAATAAGTTACCATCTAAAATTATGGTCATGGATGTTTTCGTGGCCGATATTCCTCCCAAGTTTGGTATTTTGCTGTCAAGTTCTTGGACTTCCAAGATAAAGGGGAGCTTACAAATGGACATGTCTTATGCAACAATTCCTGTTCGTAATGAAAACAAGAGATTGTACAACGAGAAAATACTACCTTATGTTGTTAGCAGTCAAGCTCTGCCCAAAATTCATCATGTTTATGTTGTTGATACAGAATTAGGGTCATCTATTTTCTTCAATGATATATCTCCTTGTAACTCAAAAATTGTTGTGCCAAGTAAATTCAAAAGGGATAAAAAAAAGACAAGTGAACAAGAATCTCTGGTAATAAAACAGAAAGACGAAGGACCGTGGACCGTGGCTAAAATAGGTCCTGGGGCGAGTGTGTACATAATTTCTCCCATTAGAGATACTAAACCTTATTCTTACAAGTTGGTCTTTGAATGTACTAATGATGTAGCTGAATATGAAGATTTGTTGCCAGGTTTGCATGCCTTGAAGGATTTGGGAGCTAAAAGGGTCCAAATCTTTGGAGATTCAGAACTTGTGGTCAATCAGGTGAGTGACAACTACTGGAATCACCATCCCAGAATGAGAGCTTACTGGAATGAAGTATGGGATACGTTTGGGAATTATTTCACCGAACACAATGTGCAAGTGATTCCTAGATATGAGAATATTGTGGTGGATTCTCTGGCAGCCGTTGCTGGGAAATTTGAAACTCCTACCGTGGGTAAGAGAAAATACAAAGTGGTCAATGTGAATAGGCCCTCCATACCGGACAACACCAAATACTGGCAGGTTTTCGACGATGATATGCAAATCAAAAGGTTTTTGGAACTGTCTGGTGAATTTGTGAATACCCACATAGATGAAGAAAATGCCAACTCCAATAATGTCCTAGATGTTGATAAAGATGAAGAGGAGACTGCTGGAATAGAGAAGTTGAAAGCCTCTTTGGGGGGGAAAGATATAGTCCAACTAAAGAGTAATCACATCCCTAGAGGTATGATTCCCCTAGAGACACTGTTTGACCAAAACGATGTTGCCAGAGATCCCAAGGTCAAACCGACTGAAAACGATGTGGAAGATAAGAACATTGGCACCGAAGATGATCCGAAAATTGTAAGGTTGTCTAATAAATTACATGCTAAAGAAAAGGATGAATATGTGAACCTGATGAAGAAGTACACGGATGTATTTTCATGGAGTTACGATGACCTCAAAGAGTATGCCACTTCCATTATATGGCACACGATTCCAATCAATCCTGGAGAGAAATCATTTAGGAAGAAACTCAGAAGAATCAATCCAAAGCTAGTGCCTATAATTGAAAAGGAGATTAAAAATCTGTTTGATGCAAAAAAAATTGTAACCCTGGGGTTTTCAAAATGGGTTGCCAATTTGGTGCCAATTAGGAAGAAGAATGGAGAGATAAGACTGTGTGTGAATTTCAGAAATTTGAATAAAGTCTCTTTGAAGGATAATTACCCTTTACCAAAGATGGAACAGATCCTGCAAAGGGTGGTGGGCTCAGAGAGAATATCTACCATGGATGGGGTTTTAGGTTACAACCAGGTAAAAGTGCTACCTGAATACCAGGAGAAAACTGCTTTCACTATGCCCTGGGGTACCTTCATGTATGCAAAGATGCCATTTAGATTAATGAACACAGGAGCCACTTTCCAGCGTGCTATGGATATTGCTTTTGCGGACGAAAGGGAAAATTTTGTGGTGATTTACATGTATGATATTAATGTATATTCCAAGTCCGACAAGGATCATATCAGACATTTGGAAAGGTTTTTCATCAAATGTAGAAAGTATGGCATTTCCTTGAATCTGAGAAAGTCCAATTTTGCTCTGAAAGAAGGTAAATTGTTGGGGCATATTATTTCCAAGAAAGGCATAAGGATTGATCCAGACAGGGTGAATGGCATCTTGAAGATGGAGGAGCCAAGGGGTAAGAAGGAAATACAGTCTTTCATTGGACATGTAAATTTCTTGAGAAGATTCATTCCTAGTTTTGCTGAAATATTGATGAACATTACTAGTATGCTGAGAAAGGATCATGAAATAAAGTGGACAGTGGAAGCCAAGAAGTCCTTTAAGGATATAAAACAATCCATTTCAGAAGCCGCTGTGATGGTAAGTCTATATTTTGAGAAAGAATTTTTAGTATTCTCATATGCTTCAGAGCATACTGTGGTAGCAGTCTTGTTATATAAAAATGATCAAGGCGAAGAACATCCTATCGCATTTTTCAGCAAGATATTAAGAGATTGGGAATTAAAATATGATATAATGGAAAAATAGGCTTATGCTTTGGTTAAAGCCTTAAAGGATTTTAGAATTTATATTCTCCATTCACATATAATTGCATATGTTCCCAGCAGCATGGTGAAGAGTATACTTACACAGCCAGACCCGAAGGGGAGAAGAGATGAATGGATTGCAGTGCTTCTGGAGTATGACATAGAAATTAAGCCCACAAAATTGATCAAAGGGCAAGGATTGGCTAAAATGATGACGGATTCCCATTGTGACTCTCTATAGCTAAATTTTTTAGCTAACCAGTCACAACAGCTGGATACAGAAGTGTAGGTGGGTCCTGATTTTTCTGTTTCTCCTTGGTATGCTGATATTGTTTATGTATTGCAGAATTTACAACCTCTTGCAGGGTTAAGCAAAACCAGAGCGAGGTCTGTAAAACTAGAAGCTACGAAATTTTGTATCATAGATCAATATCTTTATTGGAAGGACCCTAGTGGAATACTGTTGAACTGTCTTCTGGAGAATGAAGCCCAACAGATAGCAAAAGAGTTCCATGAGGGAGATTACGGGGGGCACCATTCTTGGAAGGTAACTGCAAATAAAATTCTCAAAGCATGATTTTATTTGCCTTCGTTGTTTTCAGATATGTATAAAGAAACCACCAAATTCCACCAGTGCCAAATCTTTGAAGGAAAAAGGAAGGTGGTTTCACTCCCCCTCAACCCTATATCAGTAGAAGCACCTTTCCAGCAATGGGGGTTGGATTTCACTGGGGAGATAAATCCCAACTCCTCAAGACAGCATAAGTGGATTTTGATAGCTACTGATTATTTTACAAAGTGGATTGAAGCGATGCCCACTAGAAGAGCTTCTGAAGAAGTGATAATCGATTTCCTGGAAAATAATATTTTGGCAAGATTTGGTTGTCCTAAAAGAATTGTGACAGATAATGCACCTGCTTTTAAGTCCAAAAAGATTATTAATTTCTGCCACAAGTATCACATAGGCCTAAATCATTCCACTACTTATTATCCATAGGGTAACGGACTGGCAGAATCCTCTAACAAGAGTTTGGTTAGGATTATTAAGAAGCTGTTGGAGGACAACAAAAGATCTTGGCATACAAAGTTGAAATATGCCTTGTGGGATGATAGGATCAACACGAAGAGATCTATTGGTATTTCACCATTTCAATTGGTGTATGGAGCTGAGGTGATTTTTCCTGCATCTCTAGGAGTCCCAGTTATGAAATTGTTGCAGGACCAACAAGACGAACCTAATCCAATGTAAAGAAGGATCAACCAGATTATTGAACTGAATGAACTGAGGGATAAGGCCTATGATAAGGTATAGATACATCAGGAGAAGATGAAGAATACCTTTGACAGAATAATAAAGGAGGATGTTTTTCAAGTTAACGACCTGGTGTTAAAATGGGACGTCCGCATGAAGACAAAGGAAAACATGGAAAATTTGATCACTTGTGGGTAGGCCCATACCTTATTGCAGCAATCAGGGGTGATAACGCTTTCATTCTACAGTATCAAGATGGGTCACAATACGAAGGAGGCCCATTGAATGGGAGATTTCTAAAGCATTACCTGGAGTAAAGGGACAAAGTTCCATGTATTAAAGTGTAAATATTTTTATTTTTTCAGTCAATACAGATGGTGAATCGGAAGATTTTAAGCCCGCAGAGAAGGCCCTAAGATTAGAAGAGGTGACCCATTTTCAGTTATGTTTTCTTTTAGACAAATAAAGTAAAATCAAAAGGAGGAGGTTGTCAATGGATTTGGCAGCTGGTCTACGAGTTCTTTGCTACCTCGTTGGGAGGATAGCATCCCTTATGGAGCTGGTTGTTAGCACCATATTTAAAAATTTGGATTATAGAAGGTTTTGGGGGAAGAGACCTTATCAGAAAATATGGGGAAGGCACCCTTAGAGTTAGCAAGGGTGCTGAAGGCATTTGTGGCGAAGCATTTTGTATTTGGAACAAGCAGCAGCAGGAATGAGGTAAAGAATGGCGTGAATACATGACTCCGATTTAAAAGGATAAAGATCAACGATGAAAGGGCATTTCACAGGTCAGAGATGTCAGGAAAAACATGGTTGTTGGGTTTGCGGGGTGTGTTAAATGGGAACCATAATTGAAGGTGGATATTAATATAAGGATAGATCAATGACGCTGGAGCATTCCGCATAGCGGACATATTCAACAGCGGAATCGTTTCCAAATTGCGAAATATGCTAAAGGGGGAAATAATCGAAGGGCTGAGATGAAATCCTTAAAGGATGGAACATGAAAATCCTCCCCACCCAAGATTACTTGTCCTCAAGCAATGCCAAGTTTGGATGCTACAAAATTTGTTCATCTTCCCAAATGGATTCCTCACTACGCAAATTCTTCCATTGTGTTAGCACCATATTTAAAAATTTGGATTATAGAAGGTTTTGGGGGAAGAGACCTTATCAGAAAATATGGGGAAGACACCCTTAGAGTTAGTAGGGGTGCTGAAGGCATTTGTGGTGGAGCATTATGTCTTTAGAACAAGTAGCAACAAGAATGAGGTAAAGAATGGCATGAATAGACGACTCTGATTCAAAAGGATAAAGATCAATGGTGAAAGGGAATTTTGCAGGTCAGAGATGCCAGGAAAAACACGGTCGTTGGATTTGGGGGGTGCATTAAATGGGAACCATAATGGAAGGTGGAGATTAATCTAAGGATAGATCAACGACGTCGGAGCGTTCCACATAACGGACATGCTCAACCGTGAAAGCGTTTCCAAATTGTGAAATATGCTAAAGGGGGGAAGAATCAGAGGGCTGAGATGAAAACAAGGATAGATTTGCAGTCGTGGTGCATTTCACGATCTGAACTAGCATGGAAGCGATCAGGATTTCAATCTGCGAAAAGTTGTAGAGCCCACCACGATCGACGATTTCGAAGAGAGAGCGATCTTGATCGATGGAGAAGAAACACTCCGCGATCGGGATTTGCACACTCGATCAAGGGAGGAAGAGTTGGTGGAACGTTAAAACTCTCAGGTGTGGACGGTCCTGATGAACGCAATTTGGAGATCGACAGTGGAGGTCTATTTTCCCAAATTAAGCTGCACATACTGGTAGTTTGGAAACTTCGACATAAATACCTTGCATATCAAAGGCTCAGATCGCAAAGAGAAAGGATCTATGGTGCATATTGTATGTAGAAGCATAGATATTATGCGATATAGAAAATTATAAACAGGTCTACGTGGAGTTGAAAAGGTTTGTCTTTTCCAGAACCTCGACATTGACGAACACCCCAACTACATACAGAGTGTCAGCGCAGACAAATCGAAACATTGTGCTAAGGAAATAGGGTAGGCAGCCTGATACTCTCTCAGTGCTATTGAAAATGGAAAAAGTAGGAGAAATAGAAGTGGTAGATTTAGGGGATAATGCAGAATTAGGGGTTATAGGTCAGAGGGAAGGAGAAATTCTTGTGGAAAAAAATGCCGAGATCTTTGATACCATTCTGTTGGGTGAGATAATTGAAATTGCTAAGGGTAAATTGGAAGTCCTTAAGGACCAGGGTAGCGATACCTATGGTGCTTTTAAATCCTTTTTCCATTTTTTCTCTGTTAACTAGACCCCCATTGCCCCGAGTTTGTGGAGTGGTGTGCATACAACTTTTATGCCACCGAAGGGGTCATCATGAATAGGTCCAAGTCCAAAATATTCTACTCTGTTTAGGCTCCTGTCATCCATAAAACCATCCATGTCCCAGACGAATTTGTCCACATATCCCAAAAATGCCGAGAAGAGAATATCGTACATTTCTTCTGAGAGTTTACTGTCGAAGATAGAGATGATTTCCTGAAGTCATGTTCAAAACCTAATGTTGAATTTATTAGTCTGTCTCACACCATTGACCTAAATCAATTTAACAAAGAAACCCAGTGGTGCGTAACCCTAGCCAATCAATTCTAGGTCTAGATACTAATGGTTATATCACAGAATCATTGTTAAGTCTACTGTTTGTTTTGAGTACCTGCCTTGTCGAAACAAAACTTCTAGGAAAATCCTTTGAGTCCTGTTGTCTTAAATTTGATGAATTGCTAGCTGA
This sequence comes from Pseudotsuga menziesii, assembly GCA_001517045.1. Lineage (NCBI taxonomy): Eukaryota > Viridiplantae > Streptophyta > Pinopsida > Pinales > Pinaceae > Pseudotsuga > Pseudotsuga menziesii. The sequence goes on from LPNX010632303.1 coordinate 313,613, forward strand.
GAACATTTGTTCTCAGTTAGCTAATTTCCATGATACCAAAGTGTTAAGATTCTAATCCTTTTTGTTGAGAATGTTCTTATCTTATAATAAAGATGATTTACAGGTTCCTGAGCTGGAGATCACTAATGACATGACCAAGGACTACTGTAAAGTCATGAACTCTTTGATAGCAGAAATATATAACCTTTTCTTCCAAGAAAGGTTACCCAGGGTATTTCCCGAAATGAGGCAAATACTACAGCTGTCTCCTAGTAAGATGATAGGAGATTGGTTGTCACATGCCCCAAATTTGCAAAAACAATATTATCTTATTTGATTTTTATTTGAGGACAATATGTTAAATTTTATGCTAAGTTGTAACTGATGACTTAGCAAAGTCAAGGATATTTGATGTAATTCTGAATATTTTAATTATAAATAAATAAAGGTGGAGACAACAGCTTAGGAGAGCTGTTAAAAGAGTGTTTACTTTTCAAATTGGTGGAGGAGACTGGGTGGAGAGCAAACAGACACATGGCAGCATCCTCAAACCACTTCCAACTGTTGCAGGTGGCAACCTCCCTACATTTGGGGTCATGATTCCCCAATAAAGTGGAATCAGAGCAGGTGCTTAATTAATGACAACTAACCCAAAAGAGCTAGGCAATCTTTATAAAAATTCCCATTGAAGAGAGCTGAGGCTGCTCATTCTAGAGAAGTGATCATTCAGGTGAATGTACTTCAGAGAAATTCAATGGAAGGGAATTGTGGAAGAGTTTGAGGGGATAATTGCTGAGTCATCTAGTGCAGCTTTTAGGTTGAAATATCTTACTGCTGAGTGCACGGTGTTTTACTGAGTCATTGGACTAGTCTACTGTTTGCATGCTCCACCAGTTCTCAGCCAAGAAGACCAGGAATAGGCTCGGGGGTCCTGAGGAGGCGTTGTTTGAGCGCTCTCCAAGAGTTTGGTAGGGAGGAACGACCTCTTAAGGCTGTTGTTGTCTATCTTAATCAGGTTCTACATTATTTTGTTTTATTGTGTTAGATAGTTAAATCTGAATCTGACTGTTAAATGAATGTTAATATATTAGTTGTAAAATGTTAGAGTTAGTAATCTTTTAGATTATTAAAGAAATGAATTTGAAATAGTAATGTGTTAAGATGGAAAATAATTATAATCTATCTTTTCCCACACCTGGAAGGACCATGCCGTACTCCAGCACAGATAGAGTATTTACAGTAGATGAAGAAAATGTTAAGAGGTTGAATAGAATAGATGTGGTTCTGCATTTCATAATAGCAGAGTAATTTATTTCAATATGTAGGTTATTATTAAAAAGAACAATAATCTGGTTATCTATGTTTATTGTTTTTACAAGCTTATTTATGTAAATATACTGGAAAAGAAAGAGTAGTAAACTAGTACAGGTAGAAGGATTAATATGTTAATAAAATACCCTAGTAGATAAGATGTTGTGTTTATAGACAATAGATTATTCTTTTTATTTAAGTTAAAGTATGCTAGAGGATAAACTATGTTCAGTTAGATATATATTCCTTTGTGTTTACTTAGTAACTAATTGCAATGCAGTAGAAGAATCACAATCAATCTATATTGTTTATATTTAGTTCAGTAAAGAAATAAACTACTAATCATATAATTTATTTACTAATAATATCAACTAAACTAAGGCTAACAATTATTATAAACAAAGAAGGGTTATATGAAAAGTATTTAAATTATAAAGAACAAACTGGTTATAGAATCTATGCTTATCTTTTCAAATAACTCTAGTAAAATTCTCTCTATCATCTCAGTAGATAAAAACAAATAGAATATGATAATAACTAATATGAAAATAAATATACATCTATGTAAAGAACTGTTCTATAATTATCAACAAGTTTATACCTGCAAAAGTAAACTTTAGGGTCGAAACTCTAAATTAAATATATTGTTTCAAATAAAAACAATTAAGCTATAATCCATTTATTTGGATCATTACATCAATAAACAATTAAACTATTATAGACTAGTTACAGTCCTTAGTGCAATGATATGAACAGATACAAATTTAAGATATCACAACACACACTTGTAATAATATTAACTTAAAACAAATTTAACAAGTAACGAAACCTATTTAAAATAAATTAAAAGAATTATTTAAATAAGGGTTTCACTCAAGAAAACCCTAGCTCGTATTCTTGAGCAAACAAGTAAATATGTGACAAATTACTCTATGACTAAGTTACAGTCTTAAAATAAATAACCATATTATATACAAAAAATATAATAAACAGTAATTTTCTTTATTCACAGTTGGATTGGGGAAAAACCCTAATTTACACAGAGTCACAAAACAATATTACTGCAAAATGAGTCCGAGCTCAAAAGAAGTATTTTTAAAAAAACCATTGTATCGCAGTGACAGGCCGTAAGGCTAAATTTATTAACTAATTACAACACCCAGCTCATGGCTGGGACTACCCATTGACTTAGTGAGGGTTTGAAGACATAATAAAAGCAACAACAACTTTTAAAAAGAAACTGCATAGCTAATGGCAAAGCTGGACAAGCTTCCAAGCTCAGGGTTACACCATTGACAACCCTGTTACAAGTAGGGTAAGAACTCGTTCGTTGAACCCAGGGCTTACCAGTTTGGAGCCATGAACCCTCGAAGATAGCTAGCATCATCTTCTTCACTATTCGCAAGAGTGGTCACAAGTTCCTGCAAGAGCACGACACTGTGTGTTAGTTATGAAACTCTTTCGCTAATGTAAAACCCTACTGTAAAAATAAATCTACTATGAGTTTTCTAAACTGGAAAGAAAACCAAGTAATTACCTTAATAAAGAGAACGAACAGTCTAGCGACGGGACGGTCACCAACAACAAAGTATGCATCCAAATCTCTGAACCCTACGATAATGGCGAAGCACAACCAATAGCAAGAAAAGCTTAGGTTCTCACCGCAATGACAGGCCACGGGGAAGCAAGATGGAGCTACGAACAGGACGCAAGCAAGTGCAAAGCAAAACAAATAATCTGTCACAGAATAAAAACCCACAGTAAGGATTTTGGTAACTAGACCGAGTACCGAAAACTACAGCAACATTAACCCAAGACTCGAAGCAAACTGGAACAGGAAGGAGTGCATGACCGCCATGAAAATCTTGCAGAGCAGCTTGAAGACTAGCGTGAACTGCGGAGGGAAAATGATAAAGGGTTAGGGTTGCAATGGTCTTATATCTCCAATTCACGGACAGGATATGACCACGTGCCCTCCAATAAATCAAACCATGCATGGGTCGATTTCAATAGTTCACCTGCGTTTCAGTGATCCCAATTATCTACAAAATGATTTATTATCAAACTTTGCATAAGCTATGATGTATGCATATATAAATATCCCATTGTTAATCATATATCAATTTATCATAATGTTGATAGCTCAATATTGGTGTTTGGGTAAAACAATGATTTCTCAACGTTGACCCTAGTAAAATATGGTAACCATTTGATGTATGGAAAAGTCCAAAGTTGATTTGTTTAGAACCTTCGAACTAACTATAGATTTGTATGCTTGTAAACATTGTTGATTATGTATGTTTATAACCCTTTAAAAAAAAAACCTACAACTCGAATGGTGATAAATTATAGAGTTTGATAGCATAGTAAAAGAGTATAATCATGAATTCTTTTACAAGTTCAACTTTGGTTTAGACTTGCATAGAAACTAGTTGCTTCTCAACTTATCTAATGCTAGTAATTTACCATGATTATTTAATTGGTCAGATAGTTTTGTGATTATGCAAGATAACTTGTACTTAGCATAGGGTAGAAATTTGTTCATAGTAGAGAGATCTACCATAATAGCCACTATAGGCATTAACTTAATGTAAGAAAGGCGCTATGGTAGTAATAAGAATTACAATGGAATAACCTTACTCAAGTCCATAATCATTGGAACAACATTTATTGACTTAGATTTAGGAAGTAAGGAAAACAATTTTCCATGTGAAATGATGCAGTTGATTTTACACTAATCAAGCTTATAATATCAAGAAGTTTTACAGCGAGTAAGTTTCCCTACAGAATGTAAATATCGATCAGTTTGGTACTTAAGTAAATAATACAATAATGTATATGATACAATAATACATGCAGTACAACATTGACGAGGAAGCTAATAACCTGTTAGTGAGCAACTGATTTGTACATATAAGTAATAGGTTGATACTTACCATAACTAGTAAGTTAAAAATGAAATTGAATTTATTCTATTGAGAATATTTACTATCAGTATTGATAGAAGCTCTTTCATGAATAAAAACCAATAGTACAATAAGTATAACATTTGCAAAATAAGCATGTTAAAATAGAGATTAATATGCGACAAAGAATACGAGCTTAGAGTTCACAGTAAGTACCCTTGGTGTCGCTAAGTTTGATAAAGAAAGGAACTCATTTATTTGAACTTTGATTACAAGAAAAACTGGAGAAAATAAACTAATTTACCTCATTGAAGTTGCTTGGAATTTATTAGCTTATTTTACTAAGCATATTAATTGCAAATAGAAACACTTCTTGATACTTTATGAATTTAAAAACATATACATGTTCGATCATACCTATAAACTTGTGAGAAACAGTAATTTTTCTACATTATCATAAATGCTAAGTAAGCCCAGGATTCAAAGTTAGATTCCACCTACTTTCCATAAAGAAGACTCATTAGTAAACTGAAAGACAACAGTATGCAAGAAAATATTATTTACGTTACGAAAAGGAAACTGCTTAGTTAACGTAGTTTGAAAATGTGTAATACTAATCATTGGTCTGTTTCATTTTTCGGTAACCCTTAGCTGTTAGTAAACCACATATTTAGCATTTTATGTTATCTCAACATTTTAAATTTTTGTGAAAATTTGGGGTTTTAACATGTGGTATCAGAGCGCAAGGTTCAAACACTAGGCCTTGATGAAGCCCAACTAGCTTTTATGAAACTGTGATTTTGAATTACTTTGCTGATGCATTTTCTTTTAAATGTTATTCAATAGAGAAATTGTTTCTGAAGTTTAACATACAGGTATGGAAAGGATGGAGGAATATGCAGAGGAAGAATCTCCATTTATTGAACCAGAAAACTTACCAAGAGATCCTATACCAGAATATCTAACCACCAATTCCTCAAAACTGTTACAAACAGTAAAAGACCTAAAATCTAAAATGGAATTTGTAAAACAAGAGAATGAAAGGATTTGGAAGGCTCAAGAGGAGCTGAATCGGATCCTAACAGAAAAGTTTCAAACTGGGGGTAGGGGTAGTAGAACTGAATCAGAAGATACAAGTCATCAACATAAATTTAAAAAGATGAAACATACTAAAAATGAAAGCAGTTCATCTTCAGAGGTGTTTGGTGAACAATGAAATTTCCATTCTACTAGTGATAGTAGTGATGACAACCATTACACTAAAAAGAGAAAATACAAACCTTATGAGGAAATTTCTGGGGAATTTAAAAAGATAAAACCACCAACATTCAATGGAGAGACTGAGAAGGGGAGGAAGCGGAATCCTAGTTATCTAGAATGAAGAAGTACTTCCAGATATATAACTATTCTAACTAATTAAAGGCTAGATTGGATATCTACAATCTCTCAGGAAAGGCTGACATTTGGTGGTAGGACTTGAAGAGAGTGAAGGGAATAAAAGAGAAGAATGTAAACTGGAGTACCTTCAAGAGGTACTTTAAAAAGAAATTTCTGTCTGAGCAATACTATGAAGAGAGAGCAAAAGAATTTTATGAGCTTAAATTAGAATCAATGGCTATGAAATATCTAAACAACAAGTTTTTAAGTCTGCTTAGGTATGTGCCATACCTTGTAGATGAAAAACCAAAGGTACATCGACTCCTCAGCTGTCTACCTCATCATATTAAGGACAGGATTGAGTATGACAATCCAAAGACTTTGGAAGAAGCCATGAGGAAAGCTAAATTCTGTTATGAACAGAATCGGAAGAAGCAAAGCATGGCTAAATGGAAGGCCATGAAGAACAATAATCATTATGATCAAAAGAAGAAAAATTTGTGCCCATCAGAAATTCTAAGAACAATAAGGCCAGAAATTTTCCTAACAAGAATTTCCAAGGAAATAAGAATAATTCACCAAGCAATCAGAATAATTCCAAGGGTAAAGAACTTTTTAATAACCATGGTAATTACACCAATAACTTTGAACGCAAAGAACCTATAAAGTGGTGGGATTGTAGTGGCCCACACTATGCCTCAGTCTATCCTAATCGAAAAAAAGACTGTCAGTAATATTCATACCATACAGGAGGAGATGATTGTTGGAGAATTAGCGAGGACTATGCCCAGAATCAATGTAGCCTTGGAGAATCGACAAGCTAAATATCAAACTTCCATGGTGGAAGTAGAAGGTATGATAAACCAAACCCCTATAACTATTTTAATTGATCCAGGAGCTAGTCTCAGTTATATTTCACCTAAAATGGTATAAAAATGTAAGTTACCTGTTGAAAAATTTGAAAATTCTTGGTTAGTTCAGTTAGCCACTGGTGCTAAAAGGAAGGTAACTTGTTTTGTAAAAGAATGTGCAGTATTTATAGATCATTCTGAAACTATTGTAAAGCTTAATGTATTACCTCTTGGTTCTTATGACATACTCATAGGTATGGATTGGTTAGAACAACATAGGGTAATTTCAAATTGTTATGATAAAACCTTTACGTGTTTAAACAGTGATGGAAAACTAGTAAGTGTAAAAGCAATCCCTAGAAAAACCACCATAAGACAGATTTCTGCTCTGCAGCTTAAGAGAGCTGTTAGGAAGGGTTGTAAAGCTTATGCAGTAACAATAACTGATGAGGAGAATCTAAATAAGACAGATAAATTAAAATTGGAAGACATACCAGTCTTAAGAGAATATGTTGATGTATTTTCGGAAGAAATTCCGGGACTACCTCCAAAAAGGTAACTGGATTTTACCATTAAGCTGGTACCTGGTGTAGTACCTAGATCAAAGGCCCCTAATCGAATGAACATACTTGAAATTTATGAATTAAAGTCACAATTAAAAGAACTTATTGATAAAAAGTATATTCGACCTAGTGTGTCTCCCTAGGGGGCACCTGTCATCTTCGTTAAGAAAAAAGACGGAACCATGCGAATTTGCATAGATTATCGTCAGTTGAATAAGATGACCATTAAAAATGGATACCTGTTGCCTTGCATAGATGATTTGTTTGATCAACTACGTGGAGCCACGGTGTTTTCGAAAATACATTTAAGGTTTGGATATCATCAAGTTAGGATATGAGATGAATACATCTTTAAAACATCTTTTAGAACTCGATATGGCCATTACGAGTTTGTCGTCATGCCATTCGGGCTTACTAATGCCCCAACTATTTTTATGTGTTTAATGAACAACGTTATGCATAAGTATCTAGATAAGTTTGTAGTCATGTTCATTGACGATATATTAATCTATTCAAAAATTGAAGAAGAACATAAAGAAAATTTAAAAATTATTTTGCAGGAGTTATGAGATCATCAACTCTTTGCAAAGTTCAGTAAATGTGATTTCTTCAAAGATAAGATTCAATACTTAGGTCATGTGGTGACTAAGGAAGGGAGTTCGGTGGATCCCGAAAAGATAAAGGCGATTGAAGATTGGTCGGTTCCTAAGGATGTAACTGATGTTCGATCCTTCATGGGAATTACTGGTTATTACCGGAGGTTCATTGAGGGTTTTTTGAGAACCGCAAATCCAATAACTTCCTTGCAGAAGAAAGGAAAGAAATTTGATTGGAACCAGAAATGCAAGGAAAGATTTAAAAAGTTAAAAACTTTATTAGCCAGCGCACCTATTTTAAGAATTTTTAGTGTGCATTGATGGTTTAGGCGGTGTCCTGACTCAAGAAGGCCATGTTATTGCCTATGAGTCTCGAAAATTAAAAATTCATGAAAAGAATTATGCAACTTATGATCTGGAATTATACATGCTCTAAAGATGTGGTGTCATCACCTAATTGGCAGAAATTTTATTTTAATGATTGATAATAAAGGATTAAAGTATCTGTTACATCAGCCTAATCTAAATTCTAGACAAGCTAGGTGGCTAGCTTTTCTAAGTGAGTATGATTTCGAAATTCAGCACATTAAAGGTAAAGAAAATAAAGTTGTTGATGCATTAAGTAGGAATGCAAGGCTGAATTTCACAGCAGTTATTAGTATTTATACAACAGATCTGGATGAACAGCTTAAAGCAAGGATAGAACAAGATGAAATTTACCAAAAATTACAAGCTAAAATGAAAGAAAATCCAACAGAAAGCTTAAGTAAAGGGTACAGTTTGAATGCAAAATAATTTTTACTGTATAAAGACAGAATGTATGTACCTAACGTACCTAAAATTAAGTTGTTAATTTTGGATGAAATTCATAAAAATCCATACTCAGGTCATCCAGGCTATTAAAAGACTATAACTATGTTAAGAAAAGAATATTTTTGGCCAAATATGAAGACTGAATTAGGAGAGTATATCGCTAGGTGTTTTGAATGTCAACAGGTGAAAATTGAACATCAACACCCAGCTAGATTACTTTAGCCATTACCCATTCTTAGCTGGAAATGGGAGATAATTAGTCTCGATTTTGTTACTAGACTACCTAGAAATCAGAATTTAAATGATTCTATCATGGTAGTGGTTGATAAGTTAAGTAAAGCAACTCATTTTATACCTGTTAAAACTACATATAAAGCTGCAAACATAGTTGATATCTTTCTAAAAAATATTTTCCGATTACATGGAATACCGAAAGTTATAATCTCATATACAGATATTAAATTCACAGGTAACTTTTGGAAATCTTTGTTTAAAGGATTAAACACTACATTAAATTTTAGTACTTCATTCCATCCTCAAACAGATGGACAAACTGAAAGAGTAAACCAAGTACTGGAATATCTATTAAGAATGTATGTGAAAGACCAGCCAAGTAAATGGGAGGATTATTTGCATCGGGTAGAATTTGCTTATAATAATAATTATCAGGCATCAGCCAGATTTAGTCCTTTCGAAATTTTGTATGGAAGGAAATGTAATACTCCTATCTCTTGGAGTAATCTGGTGGATAGATTAGTATCAGGTCCTGAACTGTTAAAGGAAATGGAAGAAATTGTAAAACATGTGCAAGGTAATCTAAAAGTTGCGTAGGATCGACAGAAAAGTCAAGCTGACCTTAAAAGAACTCCAAAAGAGTTTCAGGTAGGTGAACATGTGTTCATCAAGGTGAGGCCCAAAAAGAGCTCTCTACGATAGGGAATTTGTGCAAAACTAGCACCTCGTTATTGTGGTCCATTTGAAATACTATCCAGGATTGGACAAGTAGCTTATGAATTTGCATTACCACCAAATTTAAGAGTACATAATGTTTTTCACATTTCTGTACTAAAGAAATATGTTCATGATGCTACTCATGTTGTTAATTGGAATGATGTATAGGTGGAACCAGAAGGAGATTTTTTGGTGGAACCGAACTGTATCTTCGGGCGGAGGGAGATCACACTTAGGAACGGCACCATTGGACAGGTGAAGGTGCAATGGAAGCACCTTAGTCCAGAGGAAGCCACCTGGGAATTAGAAAGTAATATGCGAGATGCATATCCAATTCTGTTCCAAGGGAATTCTAAGGATGAAGAATAAAAAACATCGAGGATGATGTTATGTTCTAAGGGGGTGTATATGTCACATGCCCCAATTTTGCAAAAACAATATTATCTTATTTGATTTTATTTGAGGACAATATGTTAAATTTTATGCTAAGTTGTAATTGATGGCTCAACAAAGTCAAGGATATTTGATGTAATTCTGAATATTTTAATTATAAATAAATAAAGGTGGAGACAACAGATTAGGAGAGCTGTTAAAAGAGTGTTTGCTGGTCAAATTGGTGGAGGATACTGGGTGGAGAGCAAACAGACATGTGGCAGCATCCTCAAACCACTTCCAACTGTTGCAGGTGGAAACCTCCCTACATTTGGGGTCATGATTCCCCAAGAAAGTGGAATCAGAGCAGGTGGCTTAATTAATGACAGCTGACCCAAAAGACCTAGGAAATATTTATAAAATGCCCATTGAAGAGAGTTGAGGCTGCTCATTCTAGAGAAGTGATCATTCAGGTGAATGTACTTCAGATAAATTCAATGGAAGGAAATTGTGGAAGAGTTTGAGGGGATAACTGTTGAGTGATCTAGTGCAGCTTTTTGGCTAAAAGATCTTACTGCTGAGTGCAGGGTGTTTTACTAAGTCATTGGACTAGTCTATTGTTTGCGTGCTCCACCAACTCTCAGCCAAGAAGACCAGGAACATGCTCGGGGGTCCTGAGGAAGCGTTGTTTGAGTGCTCTCCAGGAGTTTGGTAGGGAGGAACGACCTCGTAACACTGTTGTTGACTATCTTAATCAAGTTCTACATTATTTTGTTTTATTGTGTTAGATAGTTAAATCTGAATTTGACTGTTAAATGAATGTTAAATATTTAGTTGTAAAATGTTAGAGTTAGTAATCTTTTAGATCATTGAAGAAATGAATATGAAATAGTAATGTGTTAAGATGGAAAATAATTCTAATCTGTGTTTTTCCACACCTAGAAGGACCAGGCCGTACTCCAGTGCAGATAGAGTAATTACAGTAGATGAAGAAAATGTTAAGAGGCTTAATAGAATAGATGTGGTTCTGCATTTCATAATAGCAAAGTAATTTATTTCAGTATGTAGGTTATTATTAAAAGGAACAATAATCTAGTTATCTATGTTTATTGTTTTTACAAGCTTATTTATGTAAATATACTGGAAAAGAAAGAACAATAATCTAGTACAAGTAGAAGGATTAATATGCTAATAAAATACCCTAGTAGATAAGATGTTGTGTTTACAGACAGTAGATTATTCTTTTTATTTTAAGTTAAAAGATACTGGAGGATAAACTGTGTTAGGTTAGATATATATTCCTTTGTCTTTACTTAGTAACTAATTGCAATGCAGTAGAAGAATCACAGTCAATCTATATTGTTTATATTTAGTTCAGTAAAGAAATAAACAACTAATCATATAATTTATTTACTAATAATATCAACTAACTAAGGCTAACAATTATTATAAACTAAGAAGGGTTATATGAAAAGTATTTAAATTATAAAGAACAAACTAGTGACATAATCTATGCTTATCTTTTCAAATAACTCTAGTAAAATTCTCTTTATCATCTCAGTAGATAAAAACAAATAGAATATGATAATAACTAATATGAAAATAAATATTCATCTATGTAAAGAACTGTTCTATAATTATCAACAGCTTTATACCTGCAAAAGTAAACTACAGGGTCGAAATCCTAAACTAAATATATTGTTTCAAATAAAAACAATTAAGTTATAATCCATTTATTTGGATCATTACATCAATAAACAATTAAACTATTATAGACTGGTTATAGTCCTTACTGCAATTATATGAACAGATACAAATTTAAGATACCACAGCACACACTTGTAATAATATTAACTTAAAACAAATTTAACAAGTAACGGAACCTATTTAAAATAAATTAAAAGAATTATTTAAATAAGGGTTTCATTCACGAAAACCCTAGCTCGTATTTCTGAGCAAACAAGCAAATATTACAAATTACTCTATGACTGAGTTACAATCTTAAAATAAATAACCATATTATATACACAAAATATAATAAACAATAATTTTCTTTATTCACAGTCAGATTGGGGAAAAACACTAATTTACAGAGAGTCACAAAACAGTATTACTGCAAAACGAGTCCGAGCTCAAAAGAAGTCTTTTAAAAAACCCATTGTATCACAGTGACAGGCTGTAAGGCTAAATTTATTAACTAATTACAACACCCAACTCACGGTCGGGACTACCCATTGACTTAGCGAGGGTTTGAAGGCATAATAAAACCAACAACAACTTTTAAAAAGAAACTGCATCGCTAATGGCGAAGCTGGAAAAGCTTCCAAGCTGACGGTTACACCATCGAGAACCCTGTTACAAGCAGGGTAAGAACCCGTTCATTGAACCCAGGGATTACCAGTTTGGAGCCACGAACCCCCGAAGACAGTCAGTAGCATCTTCTTCACTATTCGCAAGAGTGGTCACAAGTTCCTGCAAGAGCACGACACTGTGTGTTAGTTATGAAACTCTTTCGCTAATGTAAAACCCTACTGTAAAAATAAATCTACTGTGAGTTTTCTAAACTGGAAAGAAAACCAAGTAATTATCTTAATAAAGAGAATGAACAATCTAGTGACGGGAATGTCACCAACAACAAAGTATGCATTCAAATCTTAGAACCCTGCGACGATGGTGAATCACAACCAACAGCAAGAAAATCTTAGCTTCTCACCTCAATGATAGGTCACGGGGAAGCAAGATGGAGCTATGGACAAGCCACAAGCAAGTGCAAAGAAAAACCAGTAAACTCTTGCAGAATAAAAACCCACTGTAAGGAGTTTGGCAACAAGACCGAGTACCGAAGACTATAGCAACATTAACCCAAGACTCGGAGCAAACTTGAATAGGAAGGTGCTCATGGCTGCCATGAAAATATTGTAGAGCAGCCTTAAGGCCAACGTGAACTGTGGAGGGAAAATGATAAAGGGTAAGGGTTGCAATGGTCTTATATCTCCAATTCACAGACAGGAGATGACCACGTGCCCTCCAATAAATCAAACCATGCATGGGTCGATTTCAATAGTTCACCCGCGTTTCAATCATCCCAATTATTTACAAAATGATTTATTATCAAACTTTTCATAAGCTATGATGTACGCATATATAAATTTCCCATCGTTAATCATATATCAATTTATCTTAATGTTGATAGCTTGATATTGGCATTTGGGTAAAACAATGATTTCTCAACGTTGACCCTAGTAAAATATGGTAACCATTTGATGTATGGAAAAGTCTAAGGTTGATTTGTTTAGAACCTTTGACCTAACTATAGATTTGTATGCTTGTAAACATTGTTGATTATGCATGTTTATAACCCTTCTAAAAAAAACCAACAACTCGAATGGTGATAAATTATAGAGTTGGATAGCATAGTAAAAGAGTATAATCATGAATTATTTTACAAGTTCAACTTTGGTTTAGACTTGCATAGACACTAGTTGCTTCTCAACTTATCTAATGCTAGTAATTTATCATGATTATTTATTTGGTAAGATAGTTTTGTGATTATGCAAGATAACTTGTACTTAACATAGGGTAGAAATTTGTTCATAGTAGAGAGATCTACCATAATTGCCACTATAGGCATTAACTTAATGTAAGAAAGGCGTTATGGTAGTAATAAGAATTAAAATGGAATAACCTTAATCAAGTCCATAATCATTGGAACAACATTGATTGACCTAGATTTAGGAAGTAAGGCAAACAGTTTTCCATTGTGAAACGATGCAGTTGATTTTAGACTAATCAAGCTTATAATATCAAGAAGTTTTACAGGCAGTAAGTTTCCCTACAGAATGTAAATATTGATCAGTTTGGTACTTAAGTAAATAATACAATAATGTATATGATACAATAGTACATGCAGTACGACATTGACGAGGAAGTTAATAACCTGGTAGTGAGCAACTAATTTGTACATATAAGTAATAGGTTGATACTTACCATAACTAGTAAGTTAAAAATGAAACTGAATTTATTCTATTGAGAATATTTACTATCAATATTGATAGAAGCTCTTTCATGAATAAAAACCAATAGTACAATAAGTATAACATTTGCAAGATAAGCATGCTAAAATAGAAATTAATATGCAACAAAGAATACGAGCTTAGAGTTCACAGTAAGTACCGTTGGTGTCGCTAAGTTTGATAAAGAAAGGAAGCTAATTTATTTGAACTTTGCTTACAAGAAAAACTAGAGAAAATAAACTACTTTACCTCATTGAAGTTTCTTGGAATTTATCAGCTTATTTTACTAAGCATATTAATTGCAAATAGAAACACTTCTTGATACTTATGAATTTAAAACGTCTACTTGTTCGATCATACCTATAAACCTGTAAGAACCAGTAATCTCTCTGCATTAGCATAAATGCTAAGTAATCCTAGGATTCAAAGTTAGATTCCACCTACTTGCCATAAAGAAGACTCATTAGTAAACTGAAAGACAACAATATGCAAGCAAATGTTATTTACATTATGAAAAGGAAACTGCTTAGTTAACGTAGTTTGAAAATGTGTAATACTAATCATTGGACTGTTTCATTTTCCGCTAACCCTTAGCTGTTAGTAAACTGTTGATTCAACATTTTATGTTATCTCAAAATTTTAAATTTTTGTGAAAATTTGGGGTTTTGACATGTGGTATCAGAGCACAAGGTTCAAACACTAGGCCTTGATGAAGCCCAGCTAGCTTTTATGAAACCACGATTTTGAATTATTTTGCTGATGTATTTTCTTTTAAATGTTATTCAACAGAGAAATTGTTTCTGAAGTTTAACAAACAGGTATGGAAAGGCTGGAGGAATATGTAGAGGAAGAATCTCCATTTACTGAACCAGAAAACTTACCAAGAGATCCTATACCAGAAGATCTAACCACCAATTCCTCAGAACTATTACAAACAGTAAAAGACCTAAAATCTGAAATGGAATCTGTAAAACGAGAGAATGAAAGGATTCTGAGGGCTCAGGAGGAGCTGAATCGGATCCTAACAAAAAAGTTTCAAGCTGAGGGAAGGGGTAGAAGAACTGAATCAGAAGATACAAGTCATCAACATAAATTTAAAAAGATGAAACATACTAAAAATGAAAGCAGTTCATCTTCAGAGGGGTTTGGTGAACAACGAAATTTCCATTCTACTAGTGATAGTAGTGATGACAACCATTACACTAAAAAGAGAAAATACAAACCTTATGAGGAAATTTCTGGTGAATTTAAAAAGGTAAAACCACCAACATTCAATGGAGAGACTGAGAAGGGGGAGGAAGCAGAATCCTGGTTATCTAGGATGAAGAAGTACTTCCAGATATATAATTATTCTAACCAATTAAAGGCTAGAATAGGTATCTACAATCTCCCAGGAAAGGCTGACATTTGGTGGCAGGACTTGAAGAGAGTGAAGGGAATAAAAGAGAAGAATGTAAACTAGAGTACTTTCAAGAGGTACTTTAAAAAGAAATTTCTATCTGAGCAATACTATGGAGATAGAGCAAAAGAATTTTATGAGCTTAAATTAGGATCAATGACTATGAAAGATCTAAACAAGAAGTTTTTAAGTCTGCTTAGGTATGTTCCATACCTTGTAGATGAAAAATCAAAGGTACAACGATTCCTCAGCTGTCTACCTTATCATATTAAGGACAGGATTGAGTATGACAATCCAAAGACTTTGGAAGAATCCATGAGGAAAGCTAACTTCTGTTATGAAGAGAATCGAAAGAAGAAAAGCATGGCTAACTAGAAGGCCATGAAGAACAATAATCATTATGATCAAAAGAAGAAAGAATTTGTGCCCAACAGAAATTCTAAGAACAATAAGGCCAAAAATTTTCCTAACAAGAATTTCCAAGGAAATAAAAATAATTCACCAAGCAATCAAAATAATTCCAAGGGTAAAGAATTTGTTAATAACCATGGTAATTACACCAAGAACTTTGAACTCAAAGAACTTATAAAGTGCTGGGAGTGTAATGGCCCACATTATGCCTTAGTCTGTCCTAATCGGAAAAAAGACTGTCAGTAATATTCATACCATACAGGAAGAGATGACTGTCGGAGAATTAGCGAGGACTAAGCCCAGAATCAATGCAGCCTTGGAGAATCGACAAGCTGAATATCAAACTTCCATGGTGGAAGTAGAAGGTATGATAAACCAAACCCCTATAGCTATTTTAATTGACTAGGAGCTAGTCTCAGTTATATTTCACCTAAAATGGTAGAAAAATGTAAGTTACCTATTGAAAAGACTGAAAATTCTTGGTTAGTTCAGTTAGCCACTGGTGCTAAAAGGAAGGTAACTTGTTTTGTAAAAGAATGTGCAGTAGCTATGGATCATTTTGAAACTATTGTAAATCTTGATGTATTACCTCTTGTTTCTTATGACATACTCATCGATATGGATTGGTTAGAACAACATAGGGTAATTTTAAATTGTTATGATAAAACCTTTACTTGTTTAAACAGTGATGGAAAACCAGTAAGTGTAAAAGGAATCCCTAGAAAAACCACCATAAGGCATATTTCTGCTCTACAGCTTAAGAGAGGTGTTAGGAAGGGTTGTAAAGCTTATGCAGTAATAATAACTGATGAGGAGAATGTAAATAAGATAGATAAATTAAAATTGGAAGACATACCAGTCTTAAGAGAATATGTTGATGTATTTCTGAAAGAAATCCCAGGACTACCTCCAAAAAGGGAGTTGAATTTTACCATTGAGTTGGTACCTGGTGCAGTACCTAGCTCAAAGGCCCCTTATCGAATGAACATACTTGAAATTAATGAATTAAAGTCACAATTAAAAGAACTTATTGATAAAAAGTATATTCGACCTAGTGTGTCTCCCTGGGGGGCATCTGTCATCTTCGTTAAGAAAAAGGACGGAACCATGCGACTTTGCATAGATTACCGTCAGTTGAATAAGATTACCATTAAAAATCGATACCTGTTACCCCACATAGATGATCTATTTGATCAAATATATGGAGCCACAGTGTTTTCGAAAATAGATTTAAGGTCTGGATATCATCAAGTTAGGATTAAAGATGAAGACGTCTTTAAAACAACTTTTAGAACTTGATATGGCCATTATGAGTTTGTCGTCATGCCATTTGGGCTTACTAATGCCCCAGTTGTTTTATGTGTTTAATGAACAACGTTATGCATAAGTATCTAGATAATTTTGTAGTCGTGTTCATCGACGATATAGTAATGTATTCAAAAACTGAAAAAGAACATAAAGAACATTTAAAAATTGTTTTGCAAGAGTTATGAGATCATCAACTCTTTGCAAATTTTAGTAAATGTGATTTCTTCAAAGATAAGATTCAGTACTTAGGTCATGTGGTGACTAAGGAAGGGATTGGATCCCGAAAAGATAAAGGCGATTGAATATTGGCCGGTTCCTGAGGATGTAACTGATGTTCGATCCTTCATGGGAATTACTAGTTATTACCGAAGGTTCATTGAGGGTTTTTCGAGAATCGCAAATCCAATAAATTCTTTGTAGAAGAAAGGAAATAAATTTGATTGGAACCAGAAATGCGAGGAAAGCTTTAAAAAGATAAAAACTTTATTAACCAGCGCACCTATTTTAAGAATAACTTATTCAAATAAAGAATTTGTAGTGTGCACTGATGCCTGCAATGATGGTTTAAGTGGTGTCCTGACTGAAGAAGGGCATGTTATTGCCTATGAGTCTCGAAAATTAAAAATTCATGAAAAGAATTATGCAACTTATGATCTGGAATTAGCTGTTGTTATACATGCTCTAAAGATGTGGCGTCATCACCTAATTGGAAGAAAATTTATTTTAATGACTGATAATAAAGGATTAAAGTATCTATTAAATCAGCCTAATCTAAATGCCAGACAAGCTAGGTGGCTAGCTTTTCTGAGTGAGTATGATTTCGAAATTCAGCACATTAAAGGTAAAGAAAATAAAGTTGTTGATGCATTAAGTAGGAATGCAAGGCTGAAGTTCACAACAGTTATTAGCATTTATACAATAGATCTGGATGAACAGCTTGAAGTAGGGATAGAACAAGATGAAATTTACCAAAATTTACAAGCTAAAATGAAAGAAAATCAAACAGAAAGCTTAAGTAAAGGGTACAGTTTGAATGCAAAAGAATTTTGACTGTATAAAGACAGGATGTATGTACCTAACGTACCTAAAGTTAAGCTGCTAATTTTGGATGAAATTCATAAAACTCCATACTCAAGTCATCCAAGCTATCAAAAGACTGTAACTATGTTAATAAAAGAATATTTTTGGCCAAATATGAAGACTGAAATAGCAAAGTATATCGCTAGGTGTTTTGAATGTCGACATGTGAAAACTGAACATCAACACCCAGCTGGATTACTTCAGCCATTACCCATTCCTAGCTGGAAATGGGAGATAATTAGTCTCGATTTGTTACTGGACTGCCTAGAAATCACAATTTAAATGATTCTAACATGGTAGTGGTTGATAAGTTAAGTAAAGCAACTCATTTTATACCTGTTAAAACTACATATAAAGCTGCAAACATAGCTGATATCTTTCTAAAACATATTTTTCGAGTGCATGGAATATCGAAAGATATAATCTCATATAGAGATCCTAAATTCACAGGACTTTTGGAAATATTTGTTTAAAGGATTAAACACTACATTAAATTTTAGTACTTCATTCCATCCTCAAACAGATGGACAAACTGAAAGAGTAAACCAAGTAGTGGAAGATTTATTAAGAATGTATGTGAAAGACCAGCCAGGTAAATGGGAGGATTATTTGCATCTGGTAGAATTTGCTTATAATAATAATTATCAGACATCAGCCAGATTTAGTCCTTTCAAAATTTTGTATGGAAGGAAATGTAATAGTCCTATCTCTTGGAGTAATCTAGTGGATAGATTAGTATTAGGTCCTGAACTGTTAAAGGAAAGGGAAAAAATTGTAAAATAGGTGCAAGGTAATCTGAAAGCTGCGCAGGATCGACAGAAACGTCAAGCAGAGCTTAAAAGAACTCCAAAATAGTTTCAGGTAGGTGAAAATTTGTTCATCAAGGTGAGGCCCAAAAAGAGCTCTCTACGATAGGGAAGTTCTGCAAAACTAGCACCTCATTATTGTGGTCCATTTGAAGTACTGTCCAGGATTGGACAAGTAGCTTATCAATTAGCATTACCACCAAATTTAAGAGTACATAATGTTTTTCACATTTCTATATTAAAGAAATATGTTCATGATGCTACTCATGTTGTTAACTGGAATGATGTACAGGTGGAACCAGAAGGAGATTTTCTGGTGGAACCGGACTGTATCCTCGGGTGGAGGGATATCACACTTCAGAACCACATCATTGGACAGGTGAAGGTGCAATAGAAGTACCTTAGTCCAGAGGAAGCCACCTAGGAATTGGAAAGTAATATGCGAGATGCATATCCAATTCTGTTCCAGGGGAATTCTGAGAATGAAGAATAAAGAACATCGAGGACGATGTTATGTTCTAAGGGGGTGTGTATGTCACATGCCCCAATTTTGAAAAAACAATATTATCTTATTTGATTTTATTTGAGGACAATATGTTAAATTTTATGCTAAGTTGTAACTGATGACTCAGCAAAGTCAAGGATATTTGATGTAATTCTGAATATTTTAATTATAAATAAATAAAGGTGGAGACAACAGGTTAGGAGAGCTATTAAAAGAGTGTTTACTGGTCAAATTGGTAGAGGATACTAGGTGGAGAGAAAACAGACATGTGGCAGCATCCGCAAACCACTTCCAATTGTTGCAGGTGGCAACATCCCTACATTTGGGGTCATGATTCCCCAAGAAAGTGGAATCAGAGCAGGTGGCTCAATTGATGACAACTGACCCAAAAGACCTAAGCAATCTTTGTAAAAATGCCCATTGAAGAGAGCTGAGGCTGCTCATTCTAGAGAAGTGATCATTCATGTGAATATACTTCAGAGAAGTTCAATGGAAGGGAATTGTGGAAGAGTTTGAGGTGATAACTGCTGAGTGATCTAGTGCATATTTTAGGCTGAAAGATCTTACTGTTGACTGCAGGGTGTTTTACTGAGTCATTGAACTAGTCTACTCTTTGCATGCTCCACCAGTTCTCAGCCAAGAAGACCAGGAACAGGCTCGAGGGTCCTGAGGAAGCGTTGTTTGAGTGCTCTCCAGGAGTTTGGTAGGGAGGAACGACCTCCTAATGTTGTTGTTGTCTATCTTAATCAGGTTCTACATTATTTTGTTTTATTGTGTTAGATAGTTAAATCTGAATCTGACTATTAAATGAATGTTAAATATTTAGTTGTAAAATTTTAGAGTCAGTAATGTTTTAGATTATTGAAGAAATGAATCTAAAATAGTAATGTGTTAAGATGGAAAATAATTCTAATCTGCATTTTTCCACACCTGGAAGGACCAGGCCGTACTACAGCACAGATAGAGTATTTACAGTAGATGAAGAAAATGTTAAGAGGATGAATAGAATAGATGTGGTTCTGCATTTCATAATAGCAGAGTAATTTATTTCAGTATGTAGGTTATTATTAAAAAGATCAATAATCTGCTTATCTATGTTTATTGTTTTTACAAACTTATTTATGTAAATATACTGGAAAGAAAGAG
The DNA here is from genome assembly GCA_001517045.1 of Pseudotsuga menziesii. Taxonomy (NCBI): domain Eukaryota; kingdom Viridiplantae; phylum Streptophyta; class Pinopsida; order Pinales; family Pinaceae; genus Pseudotsuga; species Pseudotsuga menziesii. The sequence continues at coordinate 334,000 of LPNX010632303.1, forward strand.
CAGTAATCTAGTACAAGTAGAAGGATTATTATGTTAAGAAAATACCCTAGTAGATAATATGTTGTATTTACAGACAATAGATTATTCTTTTTGTTTTAAGTCAAAGTATGTTGGAGGATAAACTCTGTTAGGTTAGATATATATTCCTTTGTGTTTACTTAGTAACTAATTGCAATGAAGTAGAAGAATCACAGTCAATCTATATTGTTTATATTCAGTTCAGTAAAGAAATAAACTACTAATCATATAATTTATTTACTAATAATATCAACTAAACTAAGGCTAACAATTATTATAAACTAAGAAGGGTTATATGAAAAGTATTTAAATTATAAAGAACAAACTAGTTACAGAATCTATGCTTATCTTTTCAAATAACTCTAGTAAAATTCTCTCTATCATCTCAGTAGATAAAAACAAATAGAATATGATAATAACTAATATGAAAATAAATATACATCTATGTAAAGAACTGTTCTATAATTATCAACAGGTTTATACCTGCAAAAGTAAACTACAGGGTTGAAACCCTAAACTAAATATATTGTTTCAAATAAAAACAATTAAGCTATAATCCATTTATTTGGATCATTACATCAATAAACAATTAAACTATTATAGACTGGTTACAGTCCTTACTGCAATTATATGAACAGATACAAATTTAAGATATCACAACACACACTTGTAGTAATATTAACTTAAAACAAATTTAACAAGTAACGGAACCTATTTAAAATAAATTAAAAGAATTATTTAAATAAGGGTTTCATTCAAGAAAACCCTATCTCGTATTCCTGAGCAAACAAGTAAATATTACAAATTACTCTATGACTGAGTTACAGTCTTAAAATAAATAGCCATATTATATACAAAAAATATAATAAACAGTAATTTTCTTTATTCATAGTCAGATTGGGGGAAAACCCTAATTTACACAGAGTCACAAAACATTATTACTGCAAAACGAGTCCGAACTCAAAAGAAGTCTTTTTAAAAAACCATTGTATTGCAATCACATGCCCTAAGGCTAAATTTATTAACTAATTACAACACCCAGATCACGACTGGGACTACCCATCGACTTAGCAAGGGTTTGAAGACATAATAAAACCAACAACAACTTTTAAAAAGAAACTGCATAGCTAATGGAAAAGCTGGACAAGCTTCCAAGCTCAGGGTTACACCATCGACAACCCTGTTACAAGTAGGGTAAGAACCCATTCGTTGAACCCAGGGCTTACCAGTTTGGAGCCACGAACCCTCAAAGACAACCAACAACATCTTCTTCACTATTCACAAGAGTGGTCACAAGTTCTTGCAAGAGCACGACACTGTGTGTTAGTTATGAAACTCTTTCGCTAATGTAAAACCCTACTGTAAAAATAAATCTACTGTGAGTTTTCTAAACTGGAAAGAAAACCAAGTAATTACCTTAATAAAGAGAACGAATAGTCTACCGACGGGACTATCACCAACAGCAAAGTATGCATCCAAATCTCTGAACCCTGCGACGATAGCGAAGCACAACCAACAACAAAAAAAGATTAGCTTCTCACCGTAATGACAGGCCATGGGGAAGCACGATGGAGCTACGGACAGGCCGCAAGCAAGTGCAAAGAAAAACCAATAAAATCTCTCAAAATAAAAACCCACAGTAAGGAGTTTGGCAACAAGACTGAGTACTGAAGAATACATCAACATTAAACCAAGACTCAAAGCAAATTGGAACAGGAAGGAGCTCACGGCCGCCATGAAAATCTTGCAGAGTAACCTGAAGGCCGGCATGAACTGTGGAGGGAAAATGACAAAGGTTTAGGGTTGAAATGGTCTTATAACTCCAATTCACGGACATGAGATGACCACGTGCCCTCCAATAAATGAAACCATGCATGGGTCGATTTCAATAGTTCACCTGCGTTTCAATCATCCCAATATTATTTTCAAACTTTGCATAAGCTATGATTTAAGCATATATAAATATCCCATTGTTAATCATATATCAATTTATCGTAATGTTGATAACTCGATATTGGTGTTTGGGTAAAACAATGATTTATCAACGTTGACCCTAGTAAAAAATGGTAACCATTTGAGGTATGGAAAAATCCAAAGTTGATTTGTTTATAACCTTTGAACTAACTATAGATTTGTATGCTTGTAAACATTGTTGATTATGCATGTTTATAACCCTTCAAAAAAACCAACAACTCGAATGGTGATAAATTATAGAGTTGGATAGCATAGTAAAATAGTATAATCATGAATTCTTTTACAAGTTCAACTTTGGTTTAGACTTGCATAGACACTAGTTGCTTCTCAGCTTATCTAATGCTAGTAATGTACCATGATTATTTATTTGGTAAGATAGTTTTGTGATTATGCAAGATAACTTGTACTTAGCATAGGGTAGAAATTTGTTCATAGTAGAGAGATCTAACATAATAGCCACTATAGGCATTAACTTAATGTAAGAAAGGCGTTATGGTAGTAATAAGAATTACAATGGAATAACCTTACTCAAGTCAGTAATCATTGGAACAACATTTATTGACCTAGATTTAGGAAGTAAGGCAAACAGTTTTCCATGTTAAATGATGCAGTTGATTTTACACTAATCAAGCTTATAATATCAAGAAGTTTTACAGGCAATAAGTTTCCCTACAGAATGTAAATATCGATTAGTTTGGTACTTAAGTAAATAATACAGTAATGTATATGATACAATAGTACATGCGGTACGACATTGACGAGGAAGCTAATAACCTGTTAGTGAGCAATTGATTTGTACATATAAGTAATAGGTTGATACTTACCATAACTGGTAAGTTAAAAATGAAAATGAATTTATTCTATTGAGAATCTTTACTATCAGTAAATTGATAGAAGCTCTTTCATGAATAAAAACCAATAGTACAATAAGTATAAAATTTGCAAGATAAGCATGTTAAAATAGAAATAAATATATGACAAAGAATACGAGCTTAGAGTTCACAGTAAGTACCGTTGGTGTCGTTAAGTTTGATAAAGAAAGGAACTCACTTATTTGAACTTTGCTTACAAGAAAAACTGGAGAAAATAAACTACTTTACCTCATTGAAGTTTCTTGGAATTTATCAACTTATTTTACTAAGCATATTAATTGCAAATAGAAACACTTCTTGATAATTTATGAATTTAAAATGTCTACTTGTTCTATCATACCTGTAAACCTGTAAGAACCAGTAATCTTTATGCATTAGCATAAATGCTAAGTAAGCCTAGGATTCAAAGTTAGATTCCACCTACTTTCCATAAAGAAGACTCATTAGTAAACTGAAAGACAACAGTATGCAAGCAAATCTTATTTACGTTACGAAAAGGAAACTGCTTAGTTAACGTAGTTTGAAAATGTGTAATACTAATCATTGGACTGTTTCATTTTCCGCTAACCCTTGGCTGTTAGTAAACCGCAGATTCATCATTTTATGTTATCTCAAAGTTTTAAATTTTTGTGAAAATTTGGGGTTTTGACACTGGTTCCTGACAGAATTTGGAACAGTCATAAGGCTATATGGTTCTGTGCATCAGCGTTATGTCCTTCCAGCCTTTTTGACTGCCCAGGTTTTCTCCTTGGAATTAATCCGGAAAAGACTCACTGTTGAAGAGGAAAACTTTTTTAATTCTAAGAAGGGATCAAGCATTACTTTCCCCTGGGAGGTAGGGCCATACACGGTCAAGAGCAAGGTTGCCTTTCCATTGGTTGGTAACTTACTCAAAGGCATTGGATTGTCTTTGGAACAGGCTATAAACTACGACCCACATCAAGTAATTTCCAAAGGGAGAAAAGCTCACAAGAGTAATCCTTTTGAGCACACTAAAATAACTGGGCTTAGAGAAGCGGCCAATTGGGATGATTTCCATAACTCTACCACAATGGATATCAACATAGGACAAGACTTTGTCTCACCCCTACCAGGGGACAATTCACCCCAAATGGACCTATCCAAAGTAGTTGCAATGGCTGGGAATGTTTCATCGTTGGTCAGTTATTCAGGAAGTTCGATGAAAAGAGGACCTTCGGAACCCATGGAGACTGATGAGGTAGATACAACCAGCATGCCCAAAAAGTAGAAAGTTGAACAAGAACAAAAGTTGGTACAGGTTAAGAGAAGCAGTATGAAGGGACAAATGAAGAAGAAAGAGGTGAAAGACAAACATAAACAAGAAGAGCCCGAAACAACCAAGTTAGAGATCCAGGAGTATGTGTTTGAAGGACAGACTCCAAACAGGCATGCCTCTAAAGAAGAGTGTCTAGACTCTTACATAGAAAGGGCTAATAGAAATTTTAATGAGACAACAAAGATGTATGATGAAGTAGTAGAGTTTCCCTACCCATACGTGGCATTGAAGATTGTTAAGGATCATGCTACAGACACCCTCAGCCTGGCCTTGACAGTAGGAAACAAGGTGTCAGAGGTTAATGTGAACCTTGAAAAGGTTTCTGCTACAGATATAATACACCTTAATAGAGAGACCAGTGACATCTTGAATACTAGATTGCTGAAGGCCACATTACAAATGTCCAAGCTAGAATCAAACAAAGAAAAAACTCAAGACCTCTTGAGAAAGGTAAGAGTTGAAAACAAGGCCCTTAAGGTCCAAATTAACAATTTGTAGAATGAATCAGTACAGATAGATGGATAGGAAGATAAGAGAGCCTTAGCTCATAGATTGCTGGATGAGAAAGAAAAAGAGATCCAGGCACTTAAAAATAAGTTGAAAATCCCTTCCACCCAGCTCATTCAGATAGCTGAGTTGGCTAAATTTGAGAAAGAGAGAGAAACATTAAACAATGAGCTTACAGATTGCAAGGCCAAGATGCTGAAGCTCGATGAGAAAAAAAAGAAATGGGAAGTAGATTCTAAGCTTCGGAGGGAGAGTGACAAGGAATTAAAGGCTAAGTTGGCAACAAAGGAAAGAGAGCTCCAGGAAAAATGCATAGAGGTTGCAATTCAATCAGTAAATGTAGCTGGGGAGGTAGATACTAGTTCTCTTTCTAAAGCAATGTCCCAAATAGGCCTGAAAGATACCGAGCTTACAAAGTTGAAACAACAGATAAAGGAGTTAGAGGAGGAAAAAGCAAAAGAGGAACAAGGGAAGAAAGAGATAGATAAGAAATGTCAAGAATTGACACAGCAAAATGCCAAATTAAGCAAGCAGGTGGTTGGTAATATGGCCTTGCAGGGGGGAAGACATTTGATTTGGGACGAAATCATTGTAGAAGCCAACAAGTTCAAACCTTATTTAGATTTCATCTCAAATAAGGAGAATTCTTTGATAGAGGCCAAGAAAAAGGTTTCGACAGTGCAGGGAGAAGTGAATAAAAGATCAGCAGAGGTGGCTAAAAATGTTGTTGAATTTCTAAGCTCCTTGTCAAATGATTTAGTCAGCAAGTATGGTATCCAAAATAGTGTTGCCATTATTTCTAGGACTATAAAAGTGATTGCTAAACATAGGATGTTGGACACTATACTAGCCAAAATTGACATTATAGACCACAAAGTCAAGGAGGTGATTAAGTTGTTTAAGCCACTGGTGGACAAAGGGGTCCCTTTCTTCTGGGAAGAAAAGGGACCTTTATTGTCTCAGAAGGAGTATTTGGAGCAATTGGTTAGTTGCAGATCGGACAACAGCAAGTTCTGAGACATGCAACAATCCTTTTCAGGCACGATAGTATTTGATAAATTGGCAAGGGAATTCGAATTATTATTTGATTTCAAAGCCTCCTGTATCGCAGTATGTGACATCTCATATATAGAAACTATGGAGCTCAAATTACAAGCGCATGAGTACCTGAGCCCCCTTCAAACCGTTTCTACCAAAGTGGCCGTATTCATGACAAAGTCTGCATCTGAATGGGAGTAGTTCATAATCAATATTTTGGATCCATTCTTCGTCCTCCCATTTTAGACTTATTTCCTCTGGAATATCCTTTGAGAGATCCATATAGACACAGATACGAGCAAAATACGTGTACCTCTGTTGCTTGGTCTGCTCTGCTACCTTCACAAACTCCCCTATTAAGTTACCTATATCTTTCAGAATCTCCATTTCCCATTATTCACATGGAAGATAAACCAAACGGATCCATACCAAGGCCACTGTCATGTCCTCTGTTTCCAGGTTGAATCTCTCCTTCCAGGGCCTACGATAAAGCCCCATCGAGAAGAAGAAGTATGGGCCTTCCTCAATAACTCTATCCCTGCCCTCCAGGTTAAAAAATATTATAGTGAAAAATCATTTTGACCCTAAATGGAGATCATAATGTCCTTTAGGGTTCCATGTGCTCTTGATCCATCGGACTATATCACTCTCTCGAGGCCATCCCCCAACAAATTTCCCAATGAGGGCCTTCTCCTTCCACAATTCAATCTTCTCCCAGATCTTGTCAGATCAGACCTAAATCATTCGGATAGATTGGGCCTTCGGGAGGCAGCATCCTTGGCCCGTTCTCCTCCCCAGTCCTGTACCATCCTTATTGCCTCCAACGCTCCTACTGCCACCCCCACTCCGCTCGGTAGCTTGGCTATGGGGGATCTACACTGCCATGGTTCGAAGTGGGTTTTGCAGGCCCCACCCTCAACCCGTTTGCACTCAGAAATCTCGCTTTCATCATCACGTCGTTATCCATATGTTTCGTCTTAGTTGTTGAAGTTGAGGGAAATAAATTCCATGATGAATCCCTTAGTGAATGACATATCATTTTCATGATTTTGATTTCATTGTGTTATTTATGTTTAATTTATTTTAAAACCGTAACAATAACTTTTTTCCCCTAGTTTCAAAGGTGCCTAGAGAAAAATCAATAACATACAATATACACAATCAAAAAATTATTAAAAATATGTGGAATCACCATGGATCTTTTCTCTTCAAAAAGGTATATTTGTTTTTTCAATTTTGTAATAGTTGGAAAAATATTGACAACACAAAGGTGTATAAAATGTAATTCAAATATTAATGGGTCATCTTGTGTGTGTGTGTACATTTTATATAGATCATCCTCCTATATTTGTTTTCAAAAATGTATATTTAACATTGAAATATTAATTAGAACTCAAATCACTTGCTAAGTAAGGACAAACATTTAATTAAATAAAAATTTGGCACATTGAATGTAATATATATATATATATACAAAACAATTTCTTATAATAAAAAAAATTATGACACGTCAAAATTCACAAGGCTTAAATGAGTTGGGATGGCTTCAATTTAAAGAATATGAAAAATAGAAAATTTGTATTGCCATGATTCATTCAAAAGTGTTACCCATATTCATGGATTCACCCCTTCATATATATATATATATATATATATATATATATAAGTAAATTTGTCATGATTAGAGGTCATGGTATATATATAAGTATATATAGACTCCTTGAGCAATTAAATATCTTTCATTTATAGGAATAGGAAGAATAAGACTTTTAGAGGCAACTTACATGGAGAATTACAAAGGAAAAAAAACCCTACACTTGAAGGTGAAGTAAAATCTAGAGAAGAGCCTAAGGCCTCGCTTCTTGGGATGACAAATTATTTCCAAGTCCATGATCATTTTGGAAACATGAAGGATTGAGTGGTCCATATTCAATCTAAATGGTAAAGATTCAACTCGATGGAAAGTTGAGATATTTTGTGAAAAAAAAAGATTGTTTGCAAGGAGTTTAAAAAAAATTCTAAGGAAAATAATTTTTCTAGTCGATACAATTATGGTAAAATCAAAGAAACCCATGAGTTAAATATGGAGTAGTTGGCATTGGATGAATATGAAAATAAATTCTTAGAGTTTTAAAAATATGTTAAATATAACTAGGATGAGAAGATGAAGTTCCAGCAATTTTTAAGTGGATTACCTTTAAAAGCACAAAAAAATGAGTTTGATGAACCTCAAACATTTAAGTATTCCATTAGAAAGGATAAATACTATTATGATAAGAATAAAAGAAACATAGAAATTCATAAGGCATGGAAGGAAATGAAGAAGTATAATATTGAATCATGAAAGAGAGGGTTCAATCCTTCCCATTATATAAATCAAGAGAACAAAGTAACTCAAAACAAAGATAACTTAGCTAAGTTGGTAGGAAAGAGGCCAAGGGAGCCTATCCAATGTTGTAGATGTGTGAAATATAATTTTCTAAGGAATTCTCCACATCAAAAGGAGAATGTGATGAATGTGCACAATATTTAAGAGTCAATAAATATTGATATAATGTCACAAGGCATATTATATATTTAATTGATATTGGATATAGTCACAATAATGTCTTGGTCTTGGCAATTTGAACTTAATCATAGTTATATTGTAGTTATGTATTTTCATTACAATGCTTTTATTTATACGATAAGGTAGACCTACCATGGTGATTTTAAACATGTTTAAAGATAATTGTTTTGAATTTAACGAAAGGTTCCAAGGATAACTAGTTGGAAAACAACAACAAGCCTATGAATCCATTAGAGAGAGAAAAGGTAAGGGGGTATAAGGGGGGCATTGACCCATGTCACGTGGTTACTAGTATATCCTAAGTAGAACCCCTTCTTTGTGATTGTCCTATTATCATTCCATCATAATGTTTATGCTAGTACATAGAATCCTAGTAAAATGATTAATTACTATGAGTAATTAAGTTCTTACCCTTAATTACATATATCTGCTACAATTAATTTCTATACTCATGCAATCAAGGAGAGTTTAATTAGGACTATTGATTCCTATCATTAAAAAAGTGGAATTTTTGGATTAGGACTCTTCCTTTCCCTCTCCTTCATTCATGCAAAAGAGAGAGTTTGAATTAGGAAGAGATGCTTCATAAAAAAAGCTAATATATTGAGTAGAGAATGGAGTTTTGAATGAAAAATCAATGGCCCATGTATCAAAGGAACCATAGAGAGACGAATGAGGCACTTTCATGTGGAATGAGACATCAAAATTAAGGAAGGAATTACCTTCTTCAACCCCTACATGGTTCTATGCCTTCTTGGTTGGTTTGGAATCCTTTTAGAAATAGAACAATGATTTTTGAGTTTTGACCAATCTTGTTCACTCACGTTGTCTTAGAGCCTAGCACACCAGTGGCATCAAAAAACGATTCTCCTTTGCCTGGGAGGAAAATTGTTCACACACATTTAGTTTCCTTGGAATTGAATTTATAAAAAAGATAATTTCTTTTATTCTCCTTCTATGTTATTAATTCATTATTTTATGATGAAGGACATCATTTCATTATTTGTATAGGATTGATGAGAAAAAAAGAATTTGAATTTATATTGTATGCAGTTTGTTTTTTAGAAATATATATTATGCATACAATTTCGGGAACCAGTTTTATATTTTTAGTTCAAAATGGTTTCATATCAAGTCAAATGAAGACAAAAATTTATACTAGAAATAGATGGCACATACCCCCATGCATCCATTAAAAATCAACCTCAATTTTGTGTGTATGACACTTAAAATCTCAAAATGGTTGTACATGAAATTATGCTATAACTTGGTCATGCAATGTCAGATAGCATTAAATTTTAACAAAAGGTAGATGGCATCATTATCTATGTGGACACCAACAATCAACTTTGTGTTTGCTTATATTAAGAATGCAAAATGGTTGTAGATGATATTATTATATGACTTTGTCCATTAGATTTCAAATTTTAACAACAAGTAGATAAGGTAAATATACACATGCTCGCAAAATTTTAGGTTTATATATTCATCCATTTAATTCATGAAAAGGTGAAAATATTGTGAGGTCAATAAGGGCTACTCAAATCCCCCACCCTAGACCATTTGTGTTTGCTATGTAAGAAAAGTTTTTGGCATCTAATTATGTGAATTAGTTTAGGGATTCAATTAAATGATTATATTTGTTATGGGTAGGTTTGAACCATTATTAGTGTTACATTGTCCTATTGAAAGAAGGAGGAGCATATATGACCCATAGCCCCAAAATAATATGAACGATAAGCATATATTATTATGTAGGTATTATAAATTATTTTGAAGATTGATGTCATGTATTTACCTCTATCATATGAGGGAATGTATCATATTTTGGACTCAATGTTGTCAGTGCCTATTCTTTTATGATTTATGTCATTTTGTATAACCATGCATTTTATGAATAATGAGATAAGATGCTTATGGATTAAAGAATCTTTAGGTTAGAAGCATATAGATTAAACAATCATTTCCTTATGTTTATTATGACCCTAATCATCATGGAATCACAATTATAATCAAGGGAGAATGAGACCTATGAATGATCTTAAGGATCTTAATGTGGAAATTGAACCCAAGTGATAGAACAATTACACTCATAAAATTGCTAATCAAACATGCAAAATTACCATCAAAGGAGACTAAAATTGGAGCATAACACTAATCTGTATTGAATAAGTGTACAATAGCCAACCTTGTGAAGTCATAGGCTGCTGCAATATATAATTACATGAGAGATTTGAATTCATATGGATTCCATTCGAAATAGTCAAAAAGTAGGCTTACTAAATCTAGTAAAATCCCCCATAGGTGCATAAAACAGTTTCCAAATCCACTTAGAGGCTCACGAATTAGCAAAGTCAAGTAGGCAAGATAATAATGGATGGAAAGAAAACTCATACATGATTTTATTAGGAGAAAAGGATGGAGGATGATGTGGGAAAAAAACAAGTCAACTACACCTAGTCTTGCTTTCCCTTTTGCCTTAATTCTCAATAAAACAGGCAGCTTTGCAGAAAAATCAGATATGCACTATGGAGGACCTGGAATAAATTAGACATGATAAATATGGTTTCCAGGAGGTTTCCCAAGCACTCCATGACTCAGTTTTAGCAAGTGTTGACTTCTATGACATGTAGAAGGCAACTAGCATAGAGTGGAATATAGGAGACTAGGTAAATAAGACAAAAATGATTTAATTAATGTCTAAGGTAGGTAACTATGTGTTGATTATTCTAACTGGGGAAATAGGCAAAAATGCATTGGGGAAATCCTCCCTTAAACATGGACAGTAAAACAAAATTTGAAGATATTGTCATCAATCATGCTTCACAGCATGATCAGCAATCCCCAGCAATGATTTGAGATTGCTGAATGTCTTCTCACAAAAAACTTTGGTGAAGATGCCTGCTACTTGTTCTAAAGATGCACAGAAGAGTAGGTGAGTGGTGCCATCATGCACAAGCTGTCTGATGTAGTGCATATGGATCTCAATGTGTTTGGTTCTCTGTCTCTGAACTGGATCATTACAGATTCGAATGGTGCTCTGATTATCACAATAGATAATAGTTGAAAACTTTGATTCGAATCCACACTCACCAAGTATTCCCTGCAACCACAAACATTGAGTTGTTGCATTTACAACTCCTCTCCTCTATACACAAAAGACCATAGGCCTCATCCCTCCTGTTGTGCCATTTTATTTTCTCTGCAACTGCATTGGGCTCTGCCTCAGTTGCCATAGTCACCCTGTAGAGACCTTTCACTCTCAACAATATCTCCATCTCATCTTTCCATTCAAAGAAATTAAATGGAGTCAAGATGATCTTCTGAGATTGGTCCATAGCTCAGAAACTGTGCCCTTCAGTCAGCAGAATATGCTCCTAGTCAAGATGTCGAACCTGCAATAGAAATATGGAAGGAGAGAAATCAATATACGAAGGCTTCGATACCATGTGGAAATTGAACCCAAGTGATATAACAATTACACTCACAAAATTGCTAATTAAACATGCAAAATTGCCATCAAAGGAGATTGAAATTGGAGCATAACACTAATCTGTATTGAATAAGTGTACAATAGCCAACCTTGTGAATTCATAGGCTACTGCAATATATAATTACATGATAGATTTGAATGCCATTCGAAATAGTCAAAAAGTAGGCTTACTAAATCTAGTCAAATCCCCCATAGGTGCATCAAGCAGTTTCCAAATCCACTTAGAGGCTCACGAATTAGCAAAGTCAAGTATGCAAGCTAATAAGGGATGGAAATACAACTCATACATGCTTTTATTAGGAGAAAACGATGGAGGATGATCATGTGGGAAAAATACAAGTCAATTACACCTAGTCTTGCTTTCCCTTTTGCCTTAATTCTCAATAAAACAGGTAGCTTTGCAGAAAAAGAAAATATGCACTTTAGAGGATTTGGAATAAAGAAGACATACTAAATATGGTTTCCAGGAGGTTTCCCAAGCGCTCCATGACTCATTTTTTGCAAGTGTTGACTTCTATGACATGTAGAAGGCAACTAGCATAGAGTGGAATATAGGAGACTATGTAAATAAGACAAAAATGATTTAATTAATGTCTAAGGTAGGTAACTATGGGTTGATTATTCTAACACTTAACCCTAAACCTGATTATACTAAACCTTCTTTTTACTGCAAATATTTACTAAATTTTCCACTCTAAAATGGGTTGTGCATTAAGGGATTTGATCCCTCTCAAAACTTGATAGATATGAAGTTGAGATGGATGATCTATACTTGTTTATTTTATTACAGTGATCCCCTTCTTTTACCTTTTAGTTTTTCAGTTTGCTAAGGTAACTGTTTTTTAGTTTAATTTATCACCAAATCATACAACATATGGCTATAGATCACCTATTAATATTTGTGACACATGGAGATTGAGTCCATAACGAATTAAACCATTCCAAAGACTGTAATAGATGTAGGATATTTTACAATTATTTCTGGTTATTACAAAATATTAATCGAGGGATTCCCAAGTTTTCACACCCAATCACTTCCTTGCAAAAAAAGGAAAATTTAGGTTTGACTAGACAAAAAAATGCAAGGAGAGATTTCATTATTAACGAAGTTTCTCACTAGTAATCTAATTCTGAAAGTTGTAGATCTTAGTAGAGATTTTTCTATGTGCATGAACGCTTGTAGAGAAGGACTCAATATAGTTTTATGGAAGATAATCATGTAGTATGTTGTGAGTCATGGAAGTTGAAATAACATGAGAAAAAATATGTTTCCCATTACTTAGAAATGTTTACAATAGTCCATGAATTGAAAATATGGAGGCACTATTTAGTGCGAAAGGGTTTTAATCTTAGAACATAGCATAACAACTTGAAGTGTCTATTTGAATAACTACATGACAATTAAATGTAAAACAAGCTAGACGATTGTTATTTATGTGTGAATTTGATTTTGATATCAAACACATAATAAAAAAGAGAAAATAAATCTAATGCACTCAATAGAAAGATTCATGTGGAAACATTTAGGATTTGCAAATCAAGTTTAATTGATAGAGTTATTGACTCTCTTGTGGGAATGAGCACTAAATTCAATTGAAATGTGAATTGCACATAGACAAATTAGAAAAAAAAATATGAAAGCTAACAAATAAATGATAATAATGTATATTCCCAACTCTTCATATTTGAGAAGAATTTGCATGCATGAACTACATAATATGCCATATTCTAGACATCTGGTCTACCAAAAACACTTTTAGCTCAAGATGGAGATAGAAGTGGCTAGATACATTATAGATGTATAAAATACCAACAAGTTAAGGTTGAACATCAACTTATCACATATTTATTGAAACCTGTTGATTCCAAATTGGAAATGGGAGGTAGTGGCTACCAACTTTATTAGGAAGTTACCAACTACATCAAGGCAACATTATCATATTAAGGTTGCGGCTAAAAACTAAATTATGATGGGATTTTTATTTATAGAAATTATTATTTATAATTAAATATTTTGTATATTCCTAACTCTTCTTATTTGAGAAGAATTTTTATAGATGAACTACTTTAAATGACATATTCTAGAGATCTAGTCTACCAAAAAAACTTCTACAATAAGAAAACAATACTTTTAGCTCGAGAAGAAGAAAGATGTGGCTAGATAGATTATCAAATCTATGAAATACCAACAAGTTAAGATTGAACATCGACATCTCACATGTTCATTGCAACCTTTGTTGATTCCAAAATGGAAATGGGAGGTAGCAACTATGAATTCTATTAGGATGTTACCAACTAATGATCAAGGAAATCGTGATTATTTTAAGGTTGTGGAAAAGAAGTTATCAAAAGTATCACATTTTATTCATGTTAAGTCCACTAACAATATTGATGATATTCCAATCACGTTCATGAGGGGAATATTTAGATTGCATGAGTTACCTAAAGCAATTGTATTTGATAGGCACCCCAAGTTTACATCTAATTTTGGAAGAGAATTTCTAAAAACATGGGTACCTAGTTAAATTTGTATACTAGTTACCATTTATAAATAGATGAGAAAACCAAAAAAGTGAATCAAGTGATTGAGGACATGCTTCACATGTAAGTGATAGATAAACCTTTCAAATAGAAATATTGTCTACACCTCCTAGAGTTTATATATAATAATGAGCATCAAGAATCATTGAAAATGAATTGATTTGAAACTTTATACGATAGAAGGTGTAGAATACTAAGGAATTAGGGTAATCCAATAAATAGAATTATGGTTGGGGGCATACATACTTAAAGCAATAAAGTATAAATTTTCTAAAATTAACCAAAAATTTGAAGGCAACCCAAGACAAACATAAAATATTTGTAGATAAAACTAGCCTATATAGAGAATTTTGTGTTGGGGATATTGTTTTTCTCACAAGTAAAACCAAGGAAGACTTCCTTAAATATTAAATATGTTGTGCCATAATGACACCAAGATATTTTAGGTCATTTGAATTTCTTGATAGGATAGGGTCAATTTTCTATAAAGAAAGTTTCCCTCGTAAAACTAAAGTTCATGAGGTTTTCCATGTTTTGTTTCTTAATAAATATCTACATGATTTCAACCATGTAATTAATTGGGATGTGATCCAAGTGGAACTCGAGGGAGAGTTTCAAAGAAAGGCACTGCACATTATCAACACAAAAGTAACCTTTCTCAAAAACTAATACATTGAGTAGCTAAAGGTACAATGGAAGTACTTTGGTCCCAATGAGGTTACATGAGAGCTCAATGATGCTATGAAAGAGGCATACCCATTTTTTCTAAATTTTGGGAAACACTGAGATCGATGTTATTCTAAGGGGTAAGGAAATGTAATACCCCTCTTTTAATGCTTGGAATGTATTTTGATATTATGTTATTTATAAATTTTAAATGATGAAAATATGTTAATGTGGAATGAAAATATGTTAATATGGATTCCTAGTGTTGAGCTCAAGGACAAGGCATGAGTAGTGAATGGCTAGCAATGCATGATGCTATGAAAGAGGCATACCCATTTTTTCTAAATTTTGGGAAACACTGAGATCGATGTTATTCTAAGGGGTAAGGAAATGTAATACCCCTCTTTTAACGCTTGGAATGTATTTTGATATTATGTTATTTATAAATTTTAAATGATGAAAATATGTTAATATGGATTCCTGGTGTTGAGCTCAAGGACAAGGCATGAGTAGTGAATGGCTAGCAATGTATGATGTAAGTATGTGGCTATCAATATGGTAGGATTTCCATAATGAACTCATGTTATGTAAATATTAAACAAGAATTATAATATATAATGGTCCAAGATGATTAGTGCGGACAACATGACTGGGGCTATAATTCCATTAAAGGAAAGAAGATAATGCCAAATGTCATCCTTAGAACTCATATCTTTCTATTATGTTCTTTAATGAATCCATCCACCTTCTTTGACTTACTATCCAATCATTAAATACATGCAAGAGGTTGGTGGGGAAACCTCTTTTCACATAATTATTTGAAAATGCACTAAGTGCAATCATGGGAAGTGTAAGTTTCCTACATTTCCCTAGTCAAAATTAAGGTTAACCATTGTTTTCCATTAATCTTATCATTCACGTTAACCTTAGCATTGCGGAAAAAAATATGTCATCCATACTTAATGTAGTCCATGTTGTGTTCTCCTTTCCAACCCTTAAGAATCAATCAATTAACCAAAATAAGCACTATGAAGGGAAAATTGCAAACTTGGGGTCAAATATAGTTGACTATGTAAATGAGCACAAAGGATGGGAAAAATAGGGATTCATCATGTCCTATAGTTTACTTATTATTATAGTGTAATATTATAAGTGTAGCATTCAAATTACTTAAATAATTCGAAATTGACATAAAATGAGTTAAAACAATAAACATCACACCATACACAATGAATATAAGATATGCCCTCTAACACCAATATGGAAAATCCTAGCTAGAAGGGAGTTGTATAATGTTTTACTATTTTCTTCTTATGTATAAAATTCAAATACAAAGAATCATGAACTCACTATGAGTTTCCATCTAGACAATATGCCATGTATGGTTGTTATAAGGTCTTCTACTTTCTTTGTTTCATTCAAAATATCCAAGTTCTTTGCTATGCTTAGCTATGGAATAGTGCATCAATACAACAATAATGGAATTCATTCCTTTCCGTGTGGCTTGATATTTGTCCTGTCTTGATAACTATATAGGGCTAAGGGTTAGGATTTTAAACCATTTAGAGTCTTCATGAAACTCCATGCATGATTCTATACATGACTAGCCCCAGATGTCTGATTAATGGGAGCTAGCATGGCATCCACTTGATACCATGGTGGTAAGAGACATTGATCAAAGTTTATGAGACACATAAATTGCTAATACAATACAATCTCTTATTTAGGTGATATTTACACAATGAGAAAGCTATTTATGTGTAAAATAGTGTCAAAAAGTTGAGAACTTTATTCATAAGGTTTTCAACCCAAAAAGAATTATTTAATTTGCTAAATAAAGGCTTAAGAAGTTTCAATACCCAAAAATACCAAAATATAACATATCCCTAAAATAAACCCTATAAAGCAATATCTCCATTATTTCAACTAAAATTATAATCCTTTTTAGTTAGACCAAAATCATACTAAACACTAAAAATTATATATTTTCTTCTTTTTATAAATAGCATAAAAAATTATATATTTGCTTCTTTTTATAAATACCATGAAAACAGCATTGAACACATATCTAAATTAAAGTATATTAATGGCTTATGAAAAGAATAAAAATGATATATTTCCTTTCATATTCATAAATACCATGAAAGCAACCATTAAACGCATATCTAAAAAATATTCATAAATACCATGAAAGCAACCATTAAACACATATCTAAATTAAAGTGTATTAATTGATTATCAAAAGAATTGCTTTGTTTTGTAATGTTTCACTACTATAAACGGAACAAGAAGTATGAGATCATTCCTTCTTAGCGCTACTTTCCCTCTATGGAAATCGGGTAAAGAAAAGTAAAAAAAGAAGAAGAGATTTTAACCCTAACTCGCCTTGCCATGGTAAAAATACTGCGAGGGCATACAGAACAATTATAATCACCCTCCTCTTTAGTGTATGGAAATTATAATTTACCTCTTGTATGGTAGGGAAAACAAAATTCAAACGATTTTTAAATGTTATTTTTATAAAAATCTTTTGAAAGTGCAGTACATTCAATCCATGAAATGATATTTCAGTTGAATAAATATGTATCCTCGTCACCGTCGCCTTTCGGCGATGTGCTTTGGTGGTTGAAGAATTCGACTTATCGTCCTCTTCACTGGCACTGGTACTGGT
Source organism: Pseudotsuga menziesii (assembly GCA_001517045.1). Lineage (NCBI taxonomy): Eukaryota > Viridiplantae > Streptophyta > Pinopsida > Pinales > Pinaceae > Pseudotsuga > Pseudotsuga menziesii. The sequence continues at coordinate 351,646 of LPNX010632303.1, forward strand.
ACTCATGTTGAACCCTAGGAGCTGGAAGGCAATGTATTTTCTGAACCCTTGCCTGTACTGTATTGTTGAAGTTATTTACGATTCCAAGTCTGATAGCCTTTACCGAGCTCACTAAACTTGGGTTTAGCGCTCAGTCAATATTTAAAAGAAAATAATTTCACTTTTTAACTCCGACGGGATTTTTACTGCGACCAAATTTGGGAGCTTCGACCTTCGACCAAATTTGGGATCTTCGACACAAATCAATAGCTGCGACCAAGTTGGTAGCTCCGACACAAACTTAGTAGCTTCGACTTTCGACCAGGTTGGGAGCTTCAACCAAGTTTGTGCAGAATATGTTTCTTAGTCTAAGGACTCAAGAAATTACACATGATTTTACCTGTGAGTAATATGAAGTAAACTACCCACTTTTACAAATCCAAATAACTTATCAAATACTTATGCCCGAATATGTAGGGAGATTTGAGTAAACCAAGGTGCCGTAAAACTTCGAACTTTCACGCGGTGAGATTTTTATGGGTTCTTGTTCTTTTACTTATCAGTAATTGTAAAAGACATTTACAGAAGTAAATCTGGAAATATGTGCGGCCAAATAATCATGAATTCAACCACAAACTATTTCATATATTAACTATGCGGAATTACAAAGTAATACAAACTTGTCTGTTACAAACTCGTCGATCTACAGAGCTTCAGCTCTTCGACAAAGTCACATGCACAGAAGCTTGAGCTTCGACTTCACTTTCACACCTTGAGTCCTCTGCTGGTTTGCGTAACTGTATATCTCTCTCTGTGTGTGATTTACAATGTGCATCTTCTATTTATAGGCAATCTGAAAATTGCTTCAGCGTAGGCCGACTTACTTGCCGACTTACTTTCCATTAAACATTGCAATAACTATCTAACTAACAACTTAGCTTCTGAAATAACTTCGATTGACTTACGTAGCCTACTTATGGACTTTTCCTTCCTGTCAGAATGACGGACAAGATCGAAGCTTATACAGTCGGTTGGAAGCCAAGTAAAGATCTGCGAGTAATTACATTTTTCCAACACTCCCCCTTAATTATAAGCAGATGGAGTTTTTAAAACAAAAAATTACAAAATGTGACAGAGCTTAGACATGCTCTGTTTTTGACAGAGTTCATTGTGGAGAACTTGTCATTCCAAGATAACTGCGCAGATACTGGAATGTGTCTTTTGCCAATGGCTTTGTGAAGATGTCAGCAAGTTGGTCTTCAGACCTGCAAAATTCCAAACAAATTTCCTTGTCGTTTACCAACTCTCTTATAAAATGAAACCTTGTGTCGATGTGCTTGGTTCTCTTGTGAAACACATGATTCTTTGATAATGCTATGGCTGAATTGTTGTCGCAGAAGATTGTTGTAGGTTCCTGATGGTTCTGTGAAAAGTCTTTTAAGACTCTCCTCATCCAGACAGCTTGACATGCAGCACTTGTTGCTGCGACATACTCTGCTTCAGCTGAAGATAGAGTTACTATGGGCTGTTTCTTTGAAGCCCATGAAACAACACCTGTACCAAAATGAAATGTGTATCCAGATGTGCTTTTCCTGTCATCTATGCTGCCTCCATTGTCACTGTCAGTGTAACCAATGAGTTTAAAATTTTCTGAGGTTGAGTACATAATACCAAGGTCTTTTGTGCCACTTACATACCTCAGAATTTTTTTACCTGCTTGCCAATGTGAGTCTTTTGGTGACTCCATGAACCTTGAGATCAGACTTACACCATACATAATGTCTGGTCTTGTTGCTGTCAAATACATAAGGCTGCCAACAAGCCTCTTGAACAGCGTAGGATCTACAGTGGATCCTTCATCATCCTTGCTCAATTTTAAACCTGTTATCACTGGTTTTGGGGCTGGCTTGCAGTTAGACATGTTAAACCTTTTTAAAACTTCACTTGCATACTTAGACTGTGATATAAAAATACCACTTTCAGACTGCTGAACTTCAA
>LPNX010632303.1:353777-434708 GCA_001517045.1 Pseudotsuga menziesii
TGTCTTGCTTTGTTTTATAAATCCATTTGACACTGATTACATCTTTGTCTTTTGGTACATCGACCAGTTCCCATGTCTGGTTTTTCTCAATGCATTCTATTTCTTCATCCATGGCTTGTGTCCATACTTCTTCTTCAACAGCTTCTTCAAATGTTAGTGGATCATATATAGGAGAAAATAATGCAAACAGAGAGAATGAATTAGGTGTACCAGCATCATATATCTCTCGCAGACTTCTTGTCTTCATTGGTTCTGTCGATGTTGACCTCGACGAAATGCTTGATGGAGTTTGCTGTTCTCTTGGTGTACTTGTCGGTGTAGCTTGAGCTGCTACTTGTGTCGATGGTCCTTGTGCTGAACCATGTCTTGGTGTCATGGGAGTCGACGGTGCTGCGACCGGTTGACTTACATGTGGTATTTGAACCACTTCCTCTTCCATATCATCATGGTCGATGTTCGACACAATCTTGACATTTGTGTCGACGGTTCCATCCCATGATTCATTCTCGACAAATTGAACATCTCGACTGATTATCACTTTCCTTGTGACAGGGTCATACAACTTGTATGCTTTTGTGTCTTCTGAATAGCCGACAAAAATACATTTCTGTCCCTTCTTGTCTAGCTTCCTTCTCAACTCATCTGGGATATGAGCATATGTGACACAACCAAAAACTTTTAAATGTGAGACACTATGATTCATACCTGTCCATGCTTCTTGGGGAACTTTGTTTTTTACACTCTTTGTCGGACATCGGTTCATAATGTATACAACAGTTGCGACTGCTTCACCCCAATACTCATTTGGCAAATGCTTGGCTGCCAACATGCTGCGTGCCATCTCCATGATGGTTCTGTTCTTTCTTTCGGCAATACCATTCTGCTGAGGTGTATACCGTGCAGTGAATTGTTTCTGTATGCCATGGGTCTTGCAAAAATTCAGAAATTCTTTTGAAACATATTCACCTCCTCTGTCAATCCTTAAAATCTTGATGCGGTGTCCACTCTGATTTTCCACGAGTGCCTTGAACTGTTGGAAATAACCAAATGCATCAGATTTGTGTTTCAAGAAATATACCCATGTCTTTCTTGAGTAGTCATCAATAAAGGTTAGAAAATACTTGCAGTCACCAATGGATGATGTCTGCATTGGACCACAAATGTCAGAGTGCACAATTTCAAGTGGTGTGCGTGCTCTATAAGACTTTCCTACTGGAAATGTCTCTCTGTGCTGCTTACCAAAAATGCAGCCTTCACAAACCCTCTCTGGTCTGTCGATCAATGGTAATCCCTTCACCATATTCTTTGTGTGCAGTAGCTTCAGCCCACCAAAATTCAGATGTCCAAATCTGAAATGCCACAACCAGGATTCATCCTGAACTTCTGTCTGAAATGCAGCTTGCAAATCAGCGCTGCAATTTTCTCTCTTGTCGAGGATCTCGACTGTTTCTTCACTTTCTGCCTTGAATGCAGCTCCTGTCTTTGTCTTCCCTTTTATGTTGGGAACTATCCTCAATGGAAACAAGCGGTTGCTTGTCATTGGCACTTTTGCTATCAGCTGGTTGCTTGGACGCTTGTCTTTGATCACACAGTGTTCATCTTCCATGTAGACTCTATAGCCTTTTTGTAACAACTGTCCAATGCTTAACAGATTATGTTTCAGACTTTCGACATGATAGATATCAGGGATATACTTACACTACCCCTGTTTGGTTAGAATATCAACAGTGCATTTTCCTAAGACAGTAACTTGGGCATTGTTTCCAAGTGTAACATCAGTTTTAATTGAAGTATCTAGACTGGAAAACAGATTCAAATTACCAGTCATGTGGTTGCTGCATCCTGAGTCTAAGTACCATATGTCATGTGGAATTTCTTGAACAACATTGCATTCAAGTGGAGATGTCGAGGCTATTAACATTACACCTGTCGAAGTGTTGGTGCTGGTTGACTGACTTGGGCTTTGTCTTCCTTGATCATATTGTTTCTTCCTGCATTCATATGCATAATGACCAAACTTCTTGCAGTAATGACATTGAATTTTTTATTTATCAAACCTCTGACCACTTGGCTGACTTGGGTTCTGATTATCTCCTCTGCCACCGACATTTGCAGGACTTCTGGCTTGTCCTCCTCTTGAAGAACTTCTTCCTCTGCCTCTGAAATTGTTTCTCCCCCTGCCTCTACCACGGCTTATGGATGACTGTGCTGCAAATGCACCTTCCAATGATGTCTGTGATCTGCTGATTCTGTGTTCATGATTGATGAGTGAAGCTTGCAGCTCATCAATGGTAAATGTTGACATGTTTGTGTGTTCCTCTAAGGTTACAATCAAATTTTCAAATCTTGGGGGAAGACTTCTGAGAATTTTTTCAACAACCCTTTGGTCTGATATGGGTTCTCCATGAGATTTCAGTTGGTTTATCAACCCAACAACTCTGGTGTAGAATGTGTCTACATTCTCTGAATCTTTCATGCACAAAGATTCAAAATATTTTCTCAGAATTTGTAGCTTGGATGTCTTTACTTTACCCAAACCTTGATAGGTAGTCTCCAATGTATCCCATGCTTCCTTGGCATTAATTGCTGCTGCTATTCTTGGGAGTATGCTCTCATGCATAGCTTGATGTATGAAGAACAGAGCTTTTCCATCTTTCTTCCTCTGTTCTCTTAAGACATCTTTCTCAGCCTGTGTGAGATTGTTATATGCAGCCATGTCTGCTGGTTCTGCATAACCATGCTGGACTATCTCCCAGACATCTTGACCTCTGAATAAAGCCTTCATTGTTAAAGACCAATATTCATAATTCTTTCCTGTAAAACTTGGAGGTTGCAATGGACCCGAAGTGGAAGCCATTTTTAATTTTTAATTAACTTTCCGTAGAAAATTAATTTCCACTTTTTAAGACAAGATTTCTTTCCTAAAATCTTGGGCTGGTATAAACCTCTCTCTGATATAACCTCGCTCTGATACCAGATAGCCTTTACCGAGCTGACTAAACTTTGGTTTAGCGCTCAGTCAATATTTAAAAGAAAATAATTTCACTTTTTAACTGCGACGGGATTTTTACTGCGACCACCTTTTTACTTCGACCAAATTTGGGAGCTTCGACCTTCGACCAAGTTTGGGATCTTCGACACAAATCAATAACTGCGACCAAGTTGGTAGCTCCGACCAAGTTGGTAGCTCCGACACAAACTTAGTAGCTTCGACCTTCGACCAGGTTGGGAGCTTCGACCAAGTTTGTGCAGAATATGTTTCTTAGTCTAAGGACTCAAGAAATTACACATGATTTTACCTGTGAGTAATATGAAGTAAACTACCCACTTTTACAAATCCAAATAACTTATCAAATACTTATGCCCGAATATGTAGGGAGATTTGAGTAAACCAAGGTTCCGTAAAACTTCGAACTTTCACGCGGTGAGATTTTTATGGGTTCTTGTTCTTTTACTTATCAGTAATTGTAAAAGACATTTACAGAAGTAAATCTGGAAATATGTGCGGCCAAATAATCATGAATTCAACCACAAACTATTTCATATATTAACTATGCGGAATTACAAAGTAATACAAACTTGTCTGTTACAAACTCGTCGATCTACAGAGCTTCAGCTCTTCGACAAAGTCACATGCACAGAAGCTTGAGCTTCGACTTCACTTTCACACCTTGAGTCCTCTGCTGGTTTGGTAACTGTATATCTCTCTCTGTGTGTGATTTACAATGTGCATCTTCTATTTATAGGCAATCTGAAAATTGCTTCAGCATAGACCGACTTACTTGCCGACTTACTTTCCATTAAACACTGCAATAACTATCTAACTAACAACTTAGCTTACAATGTGCATCTTTTATTTATAGGCAATCTGAAAATTGCTTCAGCATAGGCCGACTTACTTGCCGACTTACTTTCCATTAAACACTGCAATAACTATCTAACTAACAACTTAGCTTCTGAAATAACTTCGATTGACTTACGTAGCCTACTTGTGGACTTTTCCTTCCTGTCAGAATGACGGACAAGATCGAAGCTTATACAGTCGGTTGGAAGCCAAGTAAAGATCTGCGAGTAATTACATTTTTCCAACAATTTGGCGTTGAATCTGCTTCCTGTATTATGCATATGCCTGCACAACGTACCCCAATGTCAATGTAGGTTCCTGTATTCTTGCACTAATTGCTTCGTAGATCAGACTATGATCTATATATGGCTTCAAATCTTTGCTAATTCGAGGGGAGGGAAGATCCTGAGACGTCACTGAAACAGATTACAAGATGAAGCGAAATGTAATTTGAATCTATTAATGTTTTACAATGGCCAAAGGAATAATTATTCGAAGAATGGCATGAATATCACAAGCAGTTAGAATGGGCTTTGTATTTATATAGAAAGGGGAGTTCTGTACTTTATATATACAGTCTATGCTGGCTACAAACTAATATACTATGTGAGATTTTGCAGACCAGGTAATAAAGAAATCTGCCATGCTGCAACTTACTTGAATCAATCCGAAAACGTTACAGGCGCCAAACAGTACTAGTACTTGATGTATGTAAGTAGATTGCAAACTTGTGAAGATCATTTGAGAGAAAAGTACGGTACTATAGGATCCCTACAATATTGCAAGCTCATCTTGATCACAATAACAATATAAAGTACGGTACTATAGGATCCCTACAATATTGCAAGCTCATCTTGATCACAATAACAACTGTATTAAGGAATCGAATCTCGAATCTCACATAAACAAACACACAACAATTGTACTTAATTCTGATTTCAGCAGAATATCAGCTATTCTATTCTGCTGGGAGATAGCAGAACAGCGCAGCGCAGTGCAGCGATTCATTCGGAGAATCGGAGGTGACATATGAGCATTTACCAGCTGATACAGTCGACGCACGCTGCAGGCAGGTCAGGTCAGGTCTGAATATAATGAGAGAGCGTCGTCCCACAAAACTTGCACAAAGAATCACCGAGCATTATCTAAGTCGTTATTATTATGGGGTGATCGGTGGAATTAAGAATTTTATTGAATTTTATTTTATTTTATAAAGTACTTTATTTATTTTATATTTTGAATTTTACTATAGGAATTGTTTTTTTTTAATTTAAATTTAAAATTGTTTAAACTATGGTTTTGAATATAGGAATTGTTTTTTTTAATTTAAATTTAAAATTGTTTAAACTATGGTTTTGAATTTATAAATAGATTAGTATTTTTTTAATTTAAATTTGCAATTGTTTCAATTATAGTTTTGAATTTATAGATAGATTAGTATTTTAGAAATTTTTATGGCATTTGAATTATGGAATTTTCATAGTCAATGTATGTTACTTAAATTTTTGTAAAGATTTTTAACTAAATTTTCAATAAAGTAAAACAAAAAATATACTTAAAAAATTAGAATATTTAGATTATATATTTATTTGTATCTAAACAACAATATGATCAGTAAAATTAATAAAGGGCTTTTACTGTTAACTTTTGACGAAATTAATAAATAATTTTCGTTCATTTTTTAATCACAAAAACATAGTTAATTAGGAAAAAAGTTTAAGGTTTCCTTATCCGGTATTATAAAGCCATGTGAGTGGACTGGTTTGTTAAAATGAAAGGAATTGGTTTATTTACTTATTTTAAATTTAATGTAAAATTATTTTATATATTTTAATTTTAATTTTAAATAAAAAATTGAAAACAATTTTGTAATTAATTTATATAATAAAAATATATATTTTTAATTTTATAATTCAACTTTAAATAATAAAAATAAAATGATACAAAATAATTATTATTATTTAATTTAAATTTTCTAAAAATAAATATTTAATTATTATAAATTATATCATTGTAACCTTTTATAATGTTTTTTAATGAAAAAATTTCTTTAAATACAATTATATATTGTGAGAAAGAATTCGACTTTACTAACCAATTGTGTATATATGTTATTGTTCCGTTTTTATATTATATTTTATTAATACATTTAAATATTTAATATATAATTTATTTTGTGTATTTTTTCAATATTATTGATATTACAAATAATATTATTAATTTTTATTATATTGAATATTAATATAATATAATTTAAATATAAAAATAATTATGATATTAATATTGTTGATTATTTATATTAAATATTAATAGTTTATATAAAAAATAATATTTAATTTAAATATAAAAATATAAAAATATTCTATTATCTTGTATGGATGTGAGGTTTGGGGTTGTAACATCTCTTTCCTTTATCTGGAGCCTAGCTATGACTAGGCTCCTGTTGTACACTCATAAAATCAATAACATGGGACACCATAAACTTCCTAAGCTAGTCTTAAACTCTAGCCAAAACCACCCAAGGCTCAAAGGAGGTTGGTATAAAGATACTAGAGCCTCCTTAAACCATGTGCATTGAAAAATATTAATAACATAAAAATATTGTTGCTTGTAAGTTTAAAGAGAAAATGTGGTGTGAGAAAGATTTAGAGGCTAAAATAAAATCAATATATTATAAGGAGGTCATCAACCCTGCTCTAGAAGATCAAAAGTATCTCTCTGTTTTAACTAGTTTAAAGAAAAATAATAATATAGCCAAGATAAGAACTAACTCTCATGAACTCCATAGTGAGACACGTCTTTGGGCAGTTCCTAAGACACCATGGGTGGAAAGGATCTGCCATCTCTGTCAGAATATGAACATTGAGGATGAAAATCACTTCCTCTTAGAGTGCCCTGGGTACACCCACATTAGATCTTGGTTTCATAACTTTGCCAAAATTATAGTGAGCTCTCAAGGCTTCTCTCCAAGCTCCAAGCTCTTTGAGCATAGGAATACAATTTTAAAACAAACTAAATAATGTGTTTCTTTAGGTTTGATAAGCCAAAGTTTGGTCTCAATGGACGTTAACCACCACCACCATCACATCATTAATATTGTTGATTATTTATATGAAAAATAAATAATATTTTTTAAATATAGATAAGGATCTTAACATGATATTAATATTGTTTGGTTGATAATATAGAATTTCTTCTCATCATAAGAAAAAAATTATTATAAATAATATTATAATTGAGAATATAAAAAATTTATCTAATAAAAATTTGTATTTGTTTTTTAATTTTTTAATATATTGTAATTAAGTTTACAAAATTTCTTAACATGGTTGACCATTTGAAACTGTCTCAAATTTATTTTCCTTAAATATAAGGAATAATGAATTTGTCAAATAAATATTATATAACTTGTAATTAATATGAAAGTTACCATAAATAAAATTATATAAAATATAAATTTATCTGAATTTTATTTATTTAAATAATCTTATAGAAAAGTTTATATCTATTTGACTAATTTTATAGAAATGATTAATTCTATTTGACTCATCTTATTAAAAAAAAAAATCATATCTAATGAAAACATTTTCTAATTATAATAAAAAAATCCAAACATCTTTTAACTTTCCCAAAAAAAAATATAGAGTTGCAAATCTTTTGACACTTATCAATCCAAACATCTGGTGACCCCTCCAAATTTTCGACAAATGATAAATTTTATATAAAATTTCTAATTAGAAGATAAAGTGTTCTGACGATTTTGGGTGGTGCTCGTAGTCGTGGTCATAGTGGCAGTGGCGGTGGCGGTGGCGGTGGCGGTGGCGGTCACTTGAGGCATAAAAATAAAACCTTGAGTTCCGATTATTGAATCGGAACCGGAGAAAATGTCAAATCAGCTATGTTGACGTATAATCTGTCTGACTTCTCTTATGAAAAAATCTATCTGTCTGACTTCTATTATACACTTTTATATTTTAATTCCCATATTATAAGTCCAATGTATGACCTAATTTATATTTTAGTTCTTATATTATTAAGTCCAATGTATGACCTAATTTATTTTTGGAGTGAGCTAGCTCGGGAGCAATCCTCCCTCCATCCGACGGAGGAGGAGCAAAGTCAACGCTAACTTTGCTCCTCCTCCGTCCAATGAGAGAGGATTGCTCCCGAGCTAGCTTACTCCTTTATTTTTTAGGGTAGGAGCCCCACTGACATTAATATCAACGAGGCCTGTAATTTGAGTGCACTCTTGGCTCCATACATGGAGCAAAGAAGCCCGACCCTAGGAAATCACGGTTTTGCAAATATGAGAAAAAGGTGCAGCCCACTTGTGTGCAAGGAAATGACTATTTAATAAATTTTAATTCAAATTTTTAACAACCACCCAAAAAAATAGGATGAAATCAACCCCTTGCGATTTACAATGGAGTAATCAAATCACATATAGTTGTCAGAAAACCTTCCATAAGCTAAGGCTGTGCTTTGTTTTAAAGCAGTCTTAATCATTGCGCTATGTAGGGCTTTTATGCGCTTTTTACGCTTGTGTGCGAAGGGTATCTGTTTATAAAATGAGTCTAAATTTGACAATTAAATTATTAGATCTATGTTCATTCGTCAATCGGTAGATCAACGAATATTTTAAGTTCCTAGGTTGAACATTATAACTAGTAGGTTTATTTACTTAAATTTATATTTATCTAATTACGTCGAAGGTGTTTTTTAGGGCGTTGTTTGTCTAGCAGTTTCCTCAGTCTGTAGAGATCAAATGAAAACCTTCCATGTGTAACCAAAACATTAATACTGTTGGAGTCAGCTAGCATCGCAAGGCAAATGTCAAAGGCTGCAAGGTAGGCGCCAAAGGCTACCAATGTTGGTTGGTAAGATCTTGGTCTTAGCGAGGAGAAAAGAAAGGATTTCTCTTAGCAACAACTAGCTAGCAACCTTGGTTGGTAATACATAAACTCGGTCCATTAGTGATTTTTAAGATAGGTTGTATGTCAGTGACATACAATAGTTCCAGTAACTAAGACATGCAATCAGATAAGACAGTAAGTGCCATACAGTGTAATAAATTACCCTTACAAAGCGACAGTGAAGGTTTGTTCTGAAAGCTCCACTTGCTGATTTAGATGGAGCTTGCTCTGGGGTATTATTTGGATGGTATGGATGCGTTATAGATCAGTAGATCAGGATGGTCAGATTCATACACACAAGACTCATCTTCGATCAGCGTGGACATATAGATAATTGAGATTTCACGTCAAATTAGGAATTGAAGACATCAAAGAATTTATGTCTACATTCACACCAACCTTCAACTGACTAACCTGCATTGAATGTAAGGTAGATCGACTAAACTTCGACCAACTATGTTTATATCAGTTTTGGCTTCCTATATGTATTCATTATTGGGATGCATAACCCCGCCATCACTCTACATATGTTGATGTTGTTGTTGCAGGAATAGAAAAGGCGACTGTAACAACAAGGGGAAAGTTTATTCTTACCATTGAAGACATTGACCTAGAAAGATCTACTAAAGAATTAGAGGAAGCAGTGTTATGAGACCATAGACCTCTCAATGGAACTCTCGAATAGGTTATAAGGTATTATTTCCAGTTTGGCTTGCTATATTGTTTTCAGTTTCATTCTTTATTGCATGGTCAAAATCATAGGCATAAACATATTGAATCACAAACGCCTAGCCCCGGGACTGCCAAATAATCACATATCACCTCTGTTGAATCTATATATCGTCCATCTAATGTAGAGAATATAAAAGAATGTAGAGAAAGGGAAAACGTTTAAGAGCTATTCCTGCCACTCAATTTGCAACACTCATGTATATAACTAATGTATGCAATAAATATAATTGCTCAACAAATGAATAATTCAACAACATACCTCAGTAAAATCAGATAGGATTGCATGCAAGTCCATGCAAGAGAAAATTCACCCATGGGATCAGGTCCAAGCTCCAGGTGTTGTGTAATAATCAACAGGAATGGATTTCTACTACTCTTATAGTACACTTAACCAACAATATGCTCAGAGATGCCTTGAAGAAGGATTTCCATGCTTTTATGGTAATAATTCATAAAATTATTTCCTGTATATTAACACCATAGTCATAAGTCAATAGAGTAGATTTTCCACATCCTTCACGTACACTACCCTGTAGGAAAAGTGGGGATCTAGACCTGCAGACATTGATGCAACTCAAATTTAAAATCATTCTCCTCCTGTTAATGTTGTCACTGGTTTTGGAAACAAAACAAAGTATCTCTGACTCACCGATTGGGATTGTTTAAACTATGTTCCATTGCTCCCTTTCCTTTGGTTTATAAGGGTTGTCAATGATTTAAATGAGTTACAGGTGGCCGCATGCATGCCTCAACATATTTCCATGTGTTGCTTACCTCTTCCTTTCTATGTCGCATCATACACTATCTAATTACAATTTATTTTCTATGTAACGTGATGTGGAGGGTTTTCTCACTATAACTTGATACTTTGGTTGTCAAAATATAAGAAAAGCAACAACTGGAAGATTAAACGTTCGAAAGGACACAACTAGCATTGAATTTTCCTCCTTCCTTTGTAACACCTATATTAATTAATGAATATCATCCATCTTAGCTGGTCCTTCTTTAATGTTGGTATGTTTGTGGCATACAGACTATGCATTTGACCAATGCAATGCAATTAGAATCTCACAGTAGTGACCTTGACCTCACATAGAGAGGGAAATTTAGGGGAGGAGAAGTTCATCTTTTAAACTATACTATGAACACAATCTTTTCATCTTTTCCGTACCAGTATAAATCCATGCTAAATTAATTTTTCTTCTGCATAGAGAACTTGTTTTTTATAATTCCAAATCAAAATTATTTGAGCAAACATAGATTGTTTTTATTATTTTATTAAATCTATGGGTATGAATTTCTTCCTTTATGTAATGCTTAGTTCTATAAAGTCAAGTGGTTTATGTTGACTTCTTTTTCAGACTGAGATGGCAAATAATTTCCTTGACATTGTGATTTTGTATAATGTAAACTATGCATGCCATTTTAGGCATAGTTGATTCTCCCCATTTTCCGGTAGAATAGTGCAATGAAGGGCTATCCCCAAAACAATATAATCAACTCGTACCAACAGGAGTTTTTCCCCTCTCCTTCCAATGAGGTTGTTCTTCAAATTTCTTTTTAAGTTACATAATTGTCTTTATTTTATTATTAAAAAACCATAAAAATTTATACACATTTTTAGTTATGCATTAAATGTTTTTTATTAATTTGTATTTATAAAAATTATCTACATATTATTATTTATAAATAAATTATTTTTAATATTTTTTTCAAATGTTTCAATCGTATTAAAAAAATGATGATTAAATTTAAAATTTACAATGAAAAAAAACTCCTCTTTCTCAAAGAAAAAAATGTAAAAAAACAATATATTTTTTAATAAACTTTATTTATATGCATTCCCATTTAAAATCTTCAATAAAAGAAAAACCAATATAATTTCTTAATAAACATTATCTATGCATTCACATTTAAAATCTTCAAATCCTTATGTTGTATTTAACTATACATTTATTTTTTCATATAAAATAGATATTACAAAATAAATAAATTTAAATAAATTTGAAATCAAATTTATTTATTACATTTATTTAGAAATTTAAAAATATATTATGATTTTATTCGTCTTGGAATATTATTTCATATGAAACAAGTTGAAGAAAACATATGAATAGCTAAAGATAATAGTTAGTGGCTAAATTTTATCTAAGACAATATTGTAGACTAGATGCAAAATCTTGCACTCCCTTTGTAGAATTTGTGTTCCAATCTCATGAAAGGTCTCCTCTCATGTCTCCATGCAATTGTTTAGCCTTGTTTTCATAAGATCTTCAATAACAATTCCATTACCAAATATTTAGTTTTCTACATTGATGATTAAAAACTTTGCACATAATAAAGATGACATGATATTGATATAATAAATGAAATTGAACTGTTTTCATTACTTTTATTATGATAGGAAAATATATAGAGCTTTTTTTCCTTATATAACAAATAAACTACTTTGGATGTCAAGAAACTATTAAAGCATAGTAGTTACAAACAATGTTCTAATTTCAATCAAAGGGATAGTTTGTCAACACTATTTCCACATTTCCTCTTATTATACTTAATTCCAAATAAATCAGCTCCTAACACTTTTGAATACGCATGATATATCTAAACCACCAATCAAATCTTACCCTTCATATTGGGAATTGCATACTACCTATCTTTATATCTATAAATGTATGATTATAACAAGTTTTTTTCATTTTATTATCATATGTAAATATAGATTTAGTCTTTTTTATATTACAAAGAAAAGACATTAGATATGAAGATGATACATTTTTCCATATGCTATTTTTTTCAAGTTACAAACTATATTACACTTTACATACATGTTTGGTAATTTCCATCATATATCATCTAAACAAACAACCCTCAAAACTTAACTGTCTATTAGTATCCTTGTACACATAGCAATCTACTACTATGTCTTTTCTTGACAAACATTTTTCCTGAATATCTACTCTCATAAAAGCATAGTAGTTTGAAAAGCAATGCATATAATTCTACTTTTCTTTTGTTGATATTCAATTTATAATTATGTTATATCATCTTATATTGATGGAAACACAACATAGTAGTACTTAACAATACTACTTAAACTCAGAATGTGATGGATGAGATATGTTATCATACATCAGGAGTAAGGGTTGTGTGGACTCATGAAGCCCCCCTTACACATCCCAAGTTGGATGGTAGACTGGAAATGGAAATTTCCTTGATCCCATCTAACGAGGGGCTCCCCACAAATCATATAAACCATTATACATCTTATTTTATACTCCATTATAAATCAAACACGTTTTGTTTAGTCTTTTATTTTCAACTAAACTTACCATTATTTTCCTCATTAAATACCTTTACACATGATTATTTATTAGATTTATGATTAACAACTTTGCAAATACTAAATATATCATGATGTTGATGTAATAAATGAAATTGAAATCTAATATATATATATATATATATATATATATATATATATATATACAAACAAGATTACACGTTCACTATACTTAGGTATTTTCATCATATATCTAATCTATAAAACAATCCTCTACACTTACCAATTCATTATTATCTATTTTCCATATGCCTATAAACATAACAACTTTCTTTCCTCTATTTTTTTGTAACAAAGTATGGTTTATCTTATATACTCTTCCAAACATACAGTAACACACTGTAGTTTGAAAGAATATATGCTTACAATTTGATTTTGAATTTTTTTTATATTCAATTTATAGTTATGTACTTCTTACTCACTTTTTATTTATTTATTTGTGAAGCCTCATATACATCATTGTACATCTTAGTTTATAGTCCATAGATCTAGTTGGGTCACTCAATGTCATTGGAAATCATACACACCTTTTTTTGTCTTTCATTTCCAAATAAACCAATATTTTCTCCATTCAATATTTTGACACATACATATTAATTACTATGCATTCTCTTTTTTTCACTCATTTTATATTGTTTTTATCACGTTTCTATTTATCATTGTATTTAACATAAAACAAATGTATGCACTCTACAAATAAACTTACTATGTTATTTCCTTATTTGCGAAGTTTTTATAGATAAACCGTCAAAATTTGAATATAACTTCCCAACTAAAGTAGCAATGGTGGATCCAAGAACAAGGCATACAGTTTGCACTCGACACCTTGTAAATGACCTCCATCTACAAAGAAGGACATTTCAAATTGATGTTATCCATCTTGGAAGGGGTAATCTTTCCAGGCCAGAGATAAAACAGGAACTAGGGAGGAAATGTAATGTTGCAAATAAACAAACAATTTTCATTTCTCGTTTTTAAACAAAATCTCATGTTGTGAAGACTACCAAAGAGAGTACAACTAGAGCAAAAAATATTCGTGGTTTTAAAACCACAAATAAAAATAAAAATTGTAAGGAAAAACATTGTTGAGGTTGATGCTTTCTTCCAACATCTCTTAGACCTACATATTTTCCCACACTTTGAACATAACCATATCTTATCGGTTATCTAGAATGTACATATCTTTAAATTTTTACATGTAATCCAATATATATCTTTTATGTATATCATTTGACAAATTTTATATTTAATGTTTTTGCAAAAACAAAAAATCCACTTTATTACGAGTACTTGTAATTATAAAATATGTTTTCTAAATTCATTATCATCTTCTTCACTTTGTAATTTAAATTTCTACTAACAAAAAAAAGGCCTTTACATTAAAGTACGTATGTTAATACCCAAGCATTCAAGCTTTAGATATAACAACTTATTCAAAAAAAATTCAAATTCCTACTAACCAAAAAATATGATCTTTACATTTAAACATTAAAATGCATAATTTATTAACCAATCATTCAAGTTCATATTTTAATATTTATTAAATAATTAACCAATCATTCAAGTTTTCAGTATTAAACTTCATATATCTATTAAATAAGAGTTCTTTGTTATACATATTTCAAGTAAATATAATATATTTTTTTAGAATTCTCTCTCTCTATAAAATATGGCTATATCATGATTGTATACTTTTACAATGGTATTATTCATAACATGGTATACATTTGTTAAACATATTCTAGGCATTTCTTTCTTTACACAAAATGTAGAATATATTTGTACTTGTTTTGCAAATTCTTGGTGTTCAAACCCTTCAACCTACACATGTCTTCTTCTTAAATTACATTCATATATATATGAAAAATTGTTTCTTCTTAGGTTACGTTTTGGGACCCCTACACAGAACTTCTCTAAAAAGAGAAATTTATACTGATGACGTCAATGTTAACATTGAACTCTATTACAAGGATTGAAAATGGAGAGGTAATTTGCAATCCTATTCTGCAAATTTTGGAATTCACACCAACTTCTGAAGATCGTCATTCTGTACACCTATCCGATGGAAATACTACAATACAAAGTCTATTTGCCTCACCTCTCAGCTCCCTTTCACATCATCTCAAGTGGAAATTGGATCATTGGTTCAAATAAATAACTTCACTTGTAAATATATCCAAAAGAACAAGTATGTATTCACTTGTCTACTTTTCCCTACTACTTATTTCTCAACCACATAAATCACACAGAATAACCACACTTTATATTACTTACTCTTTAACCATACGTTTGTTTTCATGTTTTGCAGGATTCTTATAGTTCATTATATATATTTGCATACTATGACATCATATATTATTGGTGGCCCATTTCTGAATAATGATGTAAGTTATCCTAGTAAGCATCAATTAGAAAAAACTAACACACCCCCAATATTTGCTCCTATCAAATCTTTACATCGATACATGCAAGAGTGGACCTTGAAAGTCAAAGTCCTTTTAAAAACTGACCTTCACACCTTCACCAATGATAGGGGGCATGGACATGTGTTTAGATTTGACGTCATTGATATCACGGGTAGTGAAATACACATCGCATGCTTCAACATCCAAGCAACACAGTTCCACCCTTCAATAGATATTGGTAAACTGTACACAATATCAAAAGGTCTCATCAAACCTACAAAGAGAGAATTCAATCATTTGAAAAATGATTGGGAAATAAATATTATTAGTAACTCCACCATAGAATCTTTCTTACATGATGACCATTCAATAGAAAACCATAACTTCATCTTCACTCCTATTAAAGAATTACCAAATCTAATCAACAACTCTGTAGTTTATATTATTGGATTTGCTATATGCATTAGCCCTTCAGTAACCATCATGAGGAAAAATGGAATGGAGACACATAAGAGAACCCTTCAGCTAAAGGACATGTCAAGTTATAATATGGAGGTCACATTGTGGGGGGTCTTATGCAATAAATATAATCTAGAGCAATATGCCACCATAAATATCTTTCCAATAATTGTTATTAAGGCTGGGAAAATAAAAGACTTCAATAAAATCTCAATTACTACAACCTTCTCATCCGAGCTTTACATCAACACTGATCTCAAAGAAACTCAAGAATTGCGAACTTGGTTTGAAAAGCCAGGGACATAAATCCAATGCTATTCATTATTTGGACATGGTGCTTTAGGAGGACATCATTCCATATGCAAGCATTTGTCTGACATACAAAATGAATGGATTGGTTCAGGGGTGGACCCTTCATACATTTTAGTTGAGGAAACTATTGTTTCTATGGATATAGATAGCTGTTGGTATCGTGCATGCCCACTTACATTTGAAGATCGAAAGTGAAAAAAAAAACTCACACCTATTGAGGATGGTATATGGAAGTGTCAAAGGTGCAATCAACGCGCATTTGAATGTGAATACAGGCACATATTCCAATTCAACATTGCATACCACACAAGGAAAGCTGATGTAACTACATTCCAAGACATTGCGGAACAAATTATCGGCATACCTGCTTTGAAGCTTTCTAAATATGGTTATGAAGGAAATACTAAAGAAACCACAACCATATTCCGCAAGATTTTCTTGAACTGTTACTTGTTCAAATTGGTAGTACATCAGGAAACATTTTCCAATAAGAAACATATAAAAAATATTGTAATTGCATGTGATAAAATGAATTGCATGAAAAATCCAAAAGAAAACATACCCATCTCTAAAATTTTGGTTGAATAGTTAAGGCATGTGTTATGCCTTTTTTTGCAAAAAAAATGTACTGTGGCCTATTTTATACACGTACATACTAAATAAAACTTTATTACTATATTTTTTTCCTTCAATTTATTATTTTTCTATTAAAGGGGATATAACCTTCACATTCATATCCAACATATCATACAATTTCATTTACATATTTTTAAAATTATATGCACTCTCAACTTAATTAAGATATATTTACAAATCATGCAATGTTTTCCTTGCAGATACAATAAAATATTGCAAATCAAATCATGGCTACTAATTTCCTTCCTAAAGAGCATGTGCGCCTACTCCAAACAATGCCAACGCACACCACATTTGAAGTACTCTCCAAGTCACTGCAAATGCCTACTATATTTCAACAACACATTCCAGTAGGTCTAGCAAATATATCATCTTCAAAGTGTGAGTCTGATAGAAAGAAGAACTACAACAATCAGCGACATATAGTCCATGATACAAAAATCAACAAAAAAGGAAGAGATAAACGAACCAAAGAAAATGACACACTCACTACTATACCATCTACATCTAGACTCCAACAAAATGAACACTAGAGGAAAATATACGTTGAACATAAAGATGGGATAAAGATACGTAGAGAGACTGCAAATAATAGTAAACAACAATCTCTTACTCACTTTCCAATATGTAATATTCAACATTAGGACCATACACAAGCTGCCCAAAATTTCTCCAAACAAATTGACGCCTTGTCCATCATGCATACATGTACTACTTGTATGGAATCATATCATGGTATTGTTAATCATCCATATTCCACTAGACACATTTTCCATCAATGTCAAAGAGAAATCAATGGTCATCAATTCTCCAAATGGAATAATATGGACCCTGGTGACCAACCCAATGTGTTGTCCATACTTACTCAAATTGAAGAAATGATCATTTCCGTGTTAGCCCAATGTTGCAGGTCAGGCATGCTCATGGTGGACAATATGTTGATGTATTTGTAACTTCAGAATGTATTCACTTGTATATCTTATGTATTGTACCCCGATGTTTATTCTGGGAAGTATCTATAATGTAATTGAGTCATGTCATGCCCCGATGTTCTAATCAGGAGATTCAATAACGTAAACAAGTCACGTAAAGTCATTAAGGTTAACCCTCCATTGTAAGTCGAGGCAATAGTCCCCAGAATTGTGTCAAGGTTAACCCTCCTTTTTGATAGGAGGGCAAAGTCCCCACAGTTGTGGGGCACTAGGGTTATTAGACTCTCTTAGAGATGTCGGCCCTGGTAAGTAATTGTTAAGTGGGCCTGACATGTTGAAGTGGACATTAAGTGAAAAAATGAATATAAATAGAGAGTGAACCTCTCTATTTATCACACACACACTCACTCATTGGGGCACATGAGTGAGACAGGAGAAGCTATCTCAAGTGAGAGAGAGAGAACAGCTATGGAGATCATATTTTCTGTCTTTGGGTTTTACTGCTACCATTGGTGCTCATTCTATCTCTGAGGAAGTTGTGGGGTTTTCTCCTTTATGGTTTCCCCAAGGAAAATTCTTTGTGTCTCTTGTCTCTTGTGTTTATTGCTTTGCATGTTATTATCTCAGATAAGATCCTAAGATCATATTGCTTAAATGATAAAAATATAACATGGTATCAGAGCTAACCTGAGAAGAAGACATTGTGCAGCTGCATAAGCTAGGGATTCTTACTTTTTTAGTCTCTCTCCACAATCCATCAGCAAAAGAAGGCTATGCTAACTCTCCATTGAAGGGTGCATCTTTCTGTCGAAGCAGAATTTGATTTTGGGCATTTTCAGTTTTTGGTGCGGGAGATTAGGGCTTTTTACAGAAGAGGAATTTTTTAGTGAGCCTGGCATAGTATTTCTCTCCTCATCAAAATCAAAGTTTAGAGACCCGGTTCAGTATTTTTGGTTGGGTGAAACTCCAGGAAATTCAAACCCTAGTTTGACCCCAGGCCTAAAAAAAAACCCTAAAATACTGAAATTGATAGTTTTGGTAGATTCGCTATATTTTGAGAATGGAGAAGGCTCAGGTGCCAAAAATTTCATATGTCGAAGATACATTTGTGATGTACAATGTGTCCAAGTTTCAGGCTCAGATTCGCTATATTCTAGGAAATATGATTCCTCCAAGTTAGAGTTCCAGCCTCTCCCATGATTCCTCCCCAAACAGGACACCTGGGGAGAATCGCTATATCTCGGGATACGAAGGTCCAAATGAAATTTCTCAACATTTTCCAAAAAGGAAACAGACTTTAATTTCAGTGGTAAAAGTTTCAAACCTCGAAGATGAAAAAGTAATACGTGGCAGTTCGTACAACTCCGCTATGCTGAACAGTCTTGAAACAGGTCACCTTGGGAAAACACTCATACGTCCCAATTGGTTAAACCAATTCTGATGAAAAATTTGGTGTTAGAACAAGGATAGATGTGGCTACCTCTGTACAAAATTTAAAACACATAGGAGCAGCAATTTTGGAGATACCGTAGAAACAGTATCAGGCATGTCTGTAGAAGAAATTGGTAAACTAGGGCTTCCTGTTTCGGGAGCTTCCCTCCACTGTTTTCAGAAAAGGAGTACATTGGACAGCTCACCTTCAAGAGGTATATCTTTCTATCCAATTAGATATGAAATATTCCAAGTTTTGAAAATTAGGGTTTCTTTGACAAACCGTAGATCAGCCAACTCCAAAACCAGGATGGACACCTCAAATCGGTAAGATCTAATCTTTTTCTATTTACACTTGAGGTTCTCATTTCAAGATGACTAACCACAACAGCTTGATGACAAGCTTGGTGAGGCTAACAACTTCCAAGCATGTAAGTATAGGATCTCACTAGTTCTTGAAGGAAATGAATTGGACACCTACAGAAGTAGAGAGGTTCCAGTTCCAGAGGGAGATGAGGTTAAAAGCCTTACAAAAGAAGAACTTGGTCAAGGCCAAGAAGATCATTGCGATTCAATCATGGATCACCTTATACCACAAGTGTCTTCCCTTAAGACATCGAAAGAGATGGTTGATTCCTTAACCAATCTATTTGAAGGGAATAACATAAAACAGAATATGACTTCGAGTAACCAGTTGAAGAATGTGAAGATCCAGAATGCAGAGACCATACAGTCATACTTTACAAGGGTCTCTCAAATCAAAGAACAACTTGAAGCGATAGAAGAAGAAATGGAGAATGCAAAAGTTGTGATAACCACCTTGAATGGCCTCCCAGGATCATGGGATTCATTCATTCAAGAAATGTGTGTGAGAAGGAAGTGATTACTTTCAGCAGACTCTGGGAAGAGCACACACAAGAAGAATCTCGACTCATATTAAGAGAAAAGAAGATGGGATCAAGATTTCATGATTCAAAGAAGATACCTCAAGTGATGAGGAATATGAAGAGCTCAATTCTTGAAGAGCCTCGTATCCATCTTGAGCATTTGGATGAGAAATGATGATGTCATGAATGAAGAAGATGATAAAGCTGAAAGAAGGAGTCTACCCATGAAACAAATAAAGATAAGTATTCGATTGTCATTTCATGATATTGTTTTTTTATGCACTTGTTTATATTCAGTTGATGTGTTATGCATGATAGAATGTTTGCATTAATGACAGTATACTACTAATATGCATGTGATGGGCAAGTAGCTCATGGTGCTATACAACTCTCCATTGCTACTTATCTAGAATGAAACCTCTTCGCTGACATATTGGATTAGTGCACAATCTCAATGCTGTCCTGGTAGAGATGGAAGGCATCTAGAAAGTTTCCGTGAGATATGGATGAATGTTGTATTGGCTAAAATAGTTGCATGATTATATCTTTATGCATAAGAATTTACCATTATGAATATGCACTATGAAATGTTTCTAATCATACAACTGGGGCATTTGACTTGTAGGAAAGATCGCGTACAATCACCTACAAGAAAAGAAGGATGAGACTTGTTCAGAAGAACAAGTGACAACAGTTCAAGATTCACTCTAATAATCCAAAATGAAGAATGATGTCTAGGATGCAATATCGAGACCCGAAGGGAAGTTCATAGTTCCATCATGCAGTAGATGGAAACATCGTGGGATACAAGGCAGGATTCATAGCACGAGGTTTCTCATGGAAACAAGGCATAGACTACGAAGAGACATTTGGAGCCACCAGAAGTTAAGACACATGACAGGCAGACTCATGTGTGCAAATTAATGAAGGACTTGGATATGATGCACTACTTTCTAGGCATGGAGGTGTGGCAGAATGCGGATTGAATCTCCTTGGGACAAGGGAAGTATGCAGCGAATATCTTAAATAGGTTCAAGATGATGGACTGCAAGGCCATGACCACACCTATGGAATCGAACTTGAAGCTATTGAGTGTTGCTTCATCAGATTTGGTTGATGCCATGATGTATCCTCAGATGATTTGTTCCTTGATGTACCTGACAAATACGAGACTAGATATTTTCTTTGCTATGAACACATTGAGATATGTTCACCTGATGGTTGCAAAGCATGCAATAAGGCACCTCATACTTGAGTATGGGCTCAAGTATGAGGTGAATCAAAACATTAACCTAGAGGTTTATGTGGATTTGGATTGGGCAAGCAGTGCCATTGATAGGAAGATCACTTCTTGGTGTAGCAGGAAGTAGTCCAGCGTGGCACTGAGTACAGCCAAGGCAAAAGATGTTGCCACTTGCTATTTGGGAGGTAGTATGTTTCTTTTGAAAACTACTATTTGATTTGATTGATCTGACTTGCCTTTTTGTATGATGTAGAGAGGAGCAGTGAAGCTCCAGTATGTGATCCAGATTGAGATCTCTTGAAAGAAGGAGTTCTAGCGTAGTCAGTGAGACAGGTTGTCTGAGCATAAATCCTGGTGAAGCTCGTAGGTTACTCATATGTAATCGGTCCTGTAGGTTGTCCTCAGATGTAATAGGTCCTGACAAAGCTCGCAAGTTATCCTTGGACGTAATCAGCCCTGATGTGATTCTATGCTAGAAATGGCCAGAGTGGAGTTTGAGTACTTCAGGGAGAAGCTTGGTTCCTTCCACAGGGAAGTGATGAGTCTGTGAGCCCTTCTGACATGGTGAGAGGATTGGTTCCTTCCATGGTCAGATATAAGTGTTGTGGCATTTCTGACATGGTGGAAGGATGAGCTTCACATGGTCCATATAAGTGCATAGATGCTTTGATGTGATTGTGGGTTGTGTTACCACATGATCGGTGCAGAGACATTCTGATGATTGTGGGATGTGTTCCCACATGATCAATGCATAGCCATTCTGATGTGATTGAGGGATATGTTCCCACATGATCAGATATAAGTGTAGAGCCATTCTGATGTGATTGAGGGATGTGTTCCCACATGATCAGATATAAGTGCTGAAGGCCATTCTCTAGGAGAATGGAGGCACCTGGTCAGTTACTTGGAAATTGATTCAGTCTGGGATTGAAGCTCAGCTTAGTGTTGAGAGGCCATTCTCTGGGAGAATGGAGGCACCTATTCAGTTACCAGGAATACTCATATTAGTGCCAAGAGGCCATTCTCTGGAAGAATGGAAGCACCTGGTCAGTTACCAGGAATACTCAGCTTAGTGCCGAGAGGCCATTCTATGGGAGAATGGAGGCACCTGGTCAGTTACCAGGAATACTTAGCTTAGTGCTAAGAGGCCATTCTATGGGAGAATGGAGGCACTTGGTCAGTTACCAGGAATACTCAACTTAGTGCTGAGAGGCCATTCTCTGGGAGAATGGAGGCACCTGGTCAGTTATCAGGAATACTCAGCCCAGAGCTGAGAGCCCTTCTAACATGTATGCTGGATTGGTTCCTCACATGGTCAGATGTAAGTGCAGAGCCCTTCCATGGATGGTAGTAGTTCTATCCTACCATGCCACTGGTTGTAAGTGTTGGTCCCTTCCATAGATGATACTAGGTGTTTCCTATCATGGTAATGGTTGTAAGTGCTAGGCCTTTTCATAGATGCTAGTAGGTGTGTCCTATCATGCTGGTGAATGTAAGTGCTGGGCCTTTTAGACATGGTTCTTAGATGTGTTCCTCCCATGGTCGGATGTAAGTGCTGGCACTTTCTGACATGATGGTGGATGTGTTCCTCTCATGGTCAGATGTGAGTGTTGGGCGTGCCTTTCTGACATGGTTCATTCCATGGTCAGATATAAGTGCTGAAGATGTTGAAGACCTGCATAGAGGCTAGGCCTACAACCTGCATGAAAAAGTGTTGGCTCTGTAGAACTTCCTGTGACGAGAAGAATGAAGAGATAGCACCATTTGATTGAGATAGCGGAAGTAGTGATGATGATGATGATCCAGTGATGCTCCAGATCAAGTGATGGTCCAGAATAAATGAAGATGACTTGACAATGAAGATGACTTGAAGATGAAGATGAATTGAAGATGAAGATGACTTGATGATGATCCATATGACATAGAGAAGAAGACTTGTGCTGATAATTTATGTCAAGAGAATATCTTCCTAGTTAAGAGGGAGTGTTGACGTAATTGTAACTTCAGAATGTATTCACTTTTATATCTTATGTATTGTACCCCGATGTTTATTCCGGGAAGTATCTATAATGTAATTGAGTCATTTCATGCCCAGATGTTTCGATCGGGAGATTCAATAATGTAAACAAGTCATGTAAAGTCATTGAGGTTAACCCTCCATTGTAAGTCGAGGCAATAGTCCCTAGAATTGTGTCAAGGTTAACCCTCCTTGTTGATAGGAGGGAAAATTCCCCATAGTTGTGGGGCACTACGGTTATTAGACTCTCCTAGAGATGTCGTCCCTAGTAAATAATTGTTAAGTGGGGCTAACATGTTGAAGTGGACATTAAGTGAATGAAAGAATATAAATAGAGAGTGAGCCTCTCTATTTATCACACACACACTCACTCATTGGGGCACATGAGTGAGAGAGGAGAAGCTCTCTCAAGTGAGAGAGAGAGAGAGAACAGTTGTGGAGATCATCTTTTCTATCTTTGGGTTTTACTACTACCATTGGTGCTCATTCTATCTCTGAGGAAGTTGTGGGGTTTTCTCCTTTATGGTTTCCCCGAGGAAAATTATTTGTGTCTCTTGTCTATTGTGTTTATTGTTGTGCATGCTATTCTCTTAGATAATATCCTAAGATCATATTGCTTAAATGATAAAAATATAACACAATACAAGTATAGTGGCCACACCATTTGTTCCCCCTAACAAACTATTCAGATTGAAAATTTCTTTCCATGCCACCTTTCATATATTGATATCTTGGTTTTGAAGAGGCATGGAACAAAAGGTAATTGTTATTCTTATATGTGACCAAATCACATGTTGTCAATGCATTGCTCCATAATATGCAACATGACAAATATTATAGTGATGTGCAAATTGACCATGTCTTAATTTCATCACTTCCAGAAGCATGCACTGATATCTCCTCTCAACTCCATTATGTTTCTACAGACAATGGTGTTTCCTCTTCAATTGATTCAAATACCCTGACCTATATAATCACACATCTATCCAACCATCACAAACAATATCTTATTTTTCCTTCATATTACCTAATGCAGAACGCGAAATGGTAACAATCAAATATTTTTTTCATACTGCATCCACTACTACACCAACTACCATTTACTGGCCAACTATTGGGTTGTCACCAATCAATGAGTATAACACAGAGGGTCTATTCAACAAGGAATTATCAACTCTTTTCCAAAATGGGGATGCATTACCTCACCAACCATGTATCAAGAACATTCCACTTGATGGTTATGCATTACACTTAATGATATACCATGACAACAGATTTGGTCGTCATCCCCATTTCAGATACTACTTGTACAACTTAATTATGTGCCACACGAGTCAGGAAAATTCTAATTTCTTCTTCAAATAGTGGCAGGAGCATAACATACCAATCACGATTGAGGAATTGCACATACATCTACAGGACATTCCTACAGAAACCTCCAAGAACATGTCATGTGGTTTGGAGCACACCTCCGTGGAACCAAATCATATTGGACACTACGGAGGAGTGAGATAACAAATATGATCACACGGTTGCAATGCCCTACATTATTCTTCACTCTTAATGCGGCAAACACAAAATGACCAGACTTGCATGTCATTATGCAAGAGGGTAGCCCTGTTGACCCAACATCCCGTCAACAATGGCATACTCATAATATCATTGATATGCCCCACACTGTAGCTGCATCCATGCATAAAATATTTTCAATCTTCCATGAGGATATGCTTCAACAAGACATGCACAAACATATTACTCGTATAGGTACACATTATATACTACATATCTCTGCCTCTGTATAAATTTTACATATTTTTCATTTATTCTAAAACTCTACCATTTATTTTATAGGTATGAATGGAAACATCGTGGCTCTGCACATATACATGGTTTCCTATGGCTTGATGGTGCTCCTAACATGGAAACACTAAATTGGAAAAGATCCAGATCAAATCAATACTGCAAAGAGTTTCTTCAATAAAATGTTATAGCATGGAATCCTACAGATAATCATGATGCTCGCGTACATGCACATCAATACATTGAGGATGAACCTTGCTTGCTAGATACAAAAGATATACTTTCATCTAACTCACTTCATGACTATTAACAACTCTTAAATCAGGTCCAAATACATACAAAATGCAATGAAAATTCATGCAAAATGTAATGAAAATTCATGCTTGCGCAGAAAAGGGAATACACTTGAATGTAGGTAAAGATGTCCATGGAAGGTACAAAATGAATCATCACTCTAAATTGATGAAAAAAGACAAAAAAATATCATATAGCATGCAATGATGAGCATTTAAACATCCATAATCCAAGCATATTCAAACATGGCGAGCAAATGTGGATTGCCAACCAATGTTGTTACATTATGCAGTCTTGAAGTACATAGCCAAATATGCTTCCAAAGCAGATGGAAAATCAAAGGCCTACCATCATATGTTGGCTAGAATCATAGCTGCATCATGTCCACATGAC
Organism: Pseudotsuga menziesii; assembly: GCA_001517045.1. NCBI lineage: Eukaryota > Viridiplantae > Streptophyta > Pinopsida > Pinales > Pinaceae > Pseudotsuga > Pseudotsuga menziesii. The sequence continues at coordinate 379,419 of LPNX010632303.1, forward strand.
CCAACATCATATGCATATTGTTGTCTGCACTCATAAGCAATTGTTGATTGAGACATTAGCACTCAAGAAACTTTCCATATGCTACAAAAAGTGCCTCTTGTCACATGCAATCAGTCCTTCATCAAACTAAATGTTGGTCGCCACATATTCGGTCATATATCTCCTGACTTGACTAATCATTAGAGGAATTTTGGGGTCTAAAATGGGCCTCCTAAGGAAAATAATAAAATAATAGTTAAAATAATAAAATAATATTGATTAATTTTGGAGGAAGAAAGAAAAAAACTACTTTTTGTGCTCGTATTTTCGACATATCTCCCTGTGTTTTTACTCAAATTTAGATCGGGAGAGCTCGTTGGATGCGGAATTCGATTCTGCATCCAACGAGTACCCACACTGCATACTTTTGACGGACCCCGCTACCCCAAAAACAAGAAATCCCTGAAAAAATGTGATGATGACATTATCATCACGTTTTTTCAGGTATTTCTTGTTTTTGGGGTAGCGGGGTCTGTCAAAAGTATGCAGTGTGGGTACTCATTGGATGCAGAATCGAATTCTGCATCCAACGAGCTCTCCCGATTGAAATTTCAATAAAAATACAATGAGATATGTCGAAAATACGAACAAAAAAGTAGTTTTTTTTTATGACAAATATGTCAATTCAACCAAAATGGTTGACTAATTTTATTGAAATTCTATTGGTTCTTGAATTTCAACTCACAAAAACTTATTTTGGCACGTTTTCTTATAAGGCCCATTTTAGACCCCAAATTTCCTCTAATGTGCTTATTTGGATCCAGCTTCATAGATGCCTACTTGCAATGTCCTCCAACTTTGGACCATTTCTGCCTTATTGACCTTGCACAACAATGGTCATATAAACATGCACGCAAAACGGAAAAATGGAAGAAGAGAACTGTACTTGCAATTCTCCATGTCTAGCCGGGTTTTACCAAACCAAAGATTCCAATGCATTTCTTGAATTCTGTTGGAGTGAATTGCTTTTATATAATCCCTTTCATTCCTTTGATGAAGACATTGGCCTTACATCACATGTCATTTTGTCAAATTGGGAGAACATACAAAATGCCTATAGTGCATGGAATGTTGAACGCATCCCTGCAACCACTTCTGATGAATCAACATCTGAAGATGAGGATACCAATCATACCATCCATCCCAATATGGAGATGAATGAATGGAAAACTTTGTCAAGATTAGTCCCTACATGAAATGTCCACATTAATGAGCTTGACATGCTTGGATTTCGATATTTTGACACCAACCACGAATGAAATCATTTGGAAATATCAAGAAATACACTGGAGACAACACCAACCTACATCAAATACAGGCGCAAGAGTGGGGAAGTAATACAAGATAACAATCCCCTACCTACTTCAACAAATGCATTGTCTCACAATCAACAACTTGCATTTGACATAGTCCTACAACACTCACAAGTACAAGGAACAAAGGATCCATTACGAATGATCATCCAAGGCACGATGGGCACAGGTAAATAATACCTTATTGGCACCATTAAAAATGCACCATCTTGTCAAGCAATCATTGGCCATAGTCCACTACAACTGCTCACCCCCACTGGAATTGCAACATTCAACATACATGAAACCAATATACATGCAGGACTTCGGATTCCTATAAAGGACATTAAGCCTTTACATGGACAAGCCCTATCAATTTTCCAAGAAGAGATGAAACATAGACAATACATTCTCATTGATGAAATGAGCTTCATAGGGCCTAAGCTATTCGTGTATATTGAGATTCGTTTGTGTGAGTGATTTCCAAAAACAAGCAACCACTCATTCGGAAATCGGTCAATAATTCTTGTTGGAGATTTGGGCCAACTCCCACCTGTGATGGGCAGGCCTATATATGCAGGAGAAACTCTGGGAAAGTGTTTACGGACAAACTTTACCACTGTAATCATTTTGGTAACAATCTTCCGGCAAATGGGAACTGATGTCACTCAACTATGTTTCTGTCAGCTACTAACAAACATCCTCAATGCTACACCAACAATGGAGGACTGGACCCTCCTCCAGTATAGAACTAATAAATTCTTGTCAATAGAGGAGCGTTCACAATTTGACACAACAATACATCTATTTGCAACAAACATGCTTGCTAACAATCGTAACAAATACATGCTCCAATCGTTGGCTATGCCTATTGCAAGATCCATTGCGGATTTCACCACTGGAGCAGATCCAGAACATGATGATGACCATCAACTTGAAAAATAAATATTACTATATGTCGGGCAATGAGTCATGTTATCTTGCAATTTATGGGTCAAAGTAGGATTAGTAAATGGCGCTCTTAGAGTGATCATCCAAATTGTATACACACCTGGATTTATCCCTCCTAAGTTTCCAGCCTATGTTGTCGTGGAATTTGATAATTACATTGGCCCTCCATGCGATCAATCCCAACCAAAGAACATAGCAATTCCACCCATACAACGAAGTAACATGAAACAAATCCCCCTCAAGATGGATTGGGAATTTACTATCCATAAATACCAAGGCTTGACATTAACAAGGTCAACCATTGACATTGGTAACACTGAATGTCAAGGCTTGAACTTCACAAAAATGTAACAAACGAAAACATTACAAGGAATGTGAATTGCACCATCGTTCTCCCTTGAACGATATGCAAAGATGCATGACACTTCATATGTCTCACTTCGAAAGAAAGAAGAGGAATGCCTGCATTCTCTATCTCTTTCACATTTAACATTGTAACTCTCAATCCATGCACTATCCTCGCCAAATGAACATCTTGAATGTTGATTTCCAATATAATTAGAGGAAAAATTAATCACTACCTACCACTTTGTTCTTTTGTTAACAATTAAATAGTTTCTTGTATGAAAAAAAAACATGTAAATTTCACTTTACTTACCTACATCACTCACATGGGTTTCTATTTATAGCTTATTAGTATTTCCAAAAAAATATACATTTCGTTGCATATTCTCAACATATTATCTTCACTTCACTACTCACACATCATGGAAAATATGGTACATGATCAAGATTCAATGTTTGAATCCTTATTGTTGCCTATCAATAATTTAGACATGTTACTTAACACTGCATTTAATTTGTGTCAAACTTTTGATTATTAAACCTACAACATTCTCAATTTTATGAAACTGTTACTTATTACTACAAATTTTCATCTATTAAATGTTTTTAAAGCATCAACAAATTACTTACTCCTGCAAAGTTACTTACTCATGTGTTGTTGATTGTGAAGGCTTTTCGCATGTGATAGTCGAAGCAACAATTACGCTATACTAATAAAGCATAAACCATTTTTATAACTGTCCCTAACATAGTTTCAAAAAAAAACTATAAAAAATACATGAAGGGGACAACACATTAACAAATTTAATTATCTAACAAATTATGTATGATTGATGTATGTTTTACTTATCCAAATATTCAAAAGTACAATTCGGCATTTTCTTAGCTCCTTTAACTGTGACAACAATTCCATTTTCTTTGCCTTCTTTCATTTCACAACATATAGCAATTCTTCTCAGCGTTTCATTTCCCCCATTTTGGTGGTATGCTAGTTTATTATTGGTCTAAGGGATACGGGGTTAGTCTTGAAAATTCGCTTGTGTTTCAACTTCCACTAGTTTCCTTTATGTCACCTTCCCATATTGGATTTATGTCTAATTAAAATATTGTGTACTTGAAATATTGTGTGAAGAACTTAAGTAGTGGAGTGGATCTATGTTAGCTTCACATATTCGATTTATGTAGTGTTGAAATTTATCATTTTATATGTTAAAACATTGTCATTTCATAAAATAGAACTTCATTAATGAAGTGTGAATATAAAATTGAAGTGCATTTTTATTTTTACACTTCATTAATATCTATATCTCAAGCATATATATGTGTGTGTGTTCTTTTTATATTTCTATTTCTAATATGGAAATTTTGATTTTTGGCTTGGTCTCGTTGTCTCCCCTTCTTAGGTAAACTTGACTTAGTCATGGTTTTTTTGAGCCCATGGTATTTGGTGGCCTATGGTAATGGTTTATTGTATTGATTGTGAGGAAGCATATTATGTTTCTATTATATCAAGCAAGATACAAGAATTCAATGTTTCATATAGTTATTATAAATGTTATTTAAAAAAAATCAATTATTATTATTATTGACATTAAAAATTAAGATTTAAACCTCAATTGAAAAGCAATGTTAAAATTAAAACGTCATACAAAAAAATTGACTTGCAAGGTACGATGTCAAATTTCAACATTAGATATGTGAATACACCGAAGTACTATGGCATGTGATCTATGAATGTAGTGTCGTGAAAAGTATCATGAGGAATCTGATGTAATGAAGGTGGTGGGGTATTTACCACTACATAACAACGTTGTTTGGAAGGGTTCTATCACCAACAAACGACCTTCTCATTGATGTTATCGATAATTTCTTGTCCTAAAGGTAGTGTGTTGGTCCATTTGGATCGGACAATTCTGTGTGTCTAGAGTATTCTAGACCATTCTCTTGAATGTTCTAGTGTTCATTTTCTTCATTTTCTAGGAAGGTTTCTGACTTTGTTTTTGGAAGAGAATATTTTTGAGAGATTTTAGGGTTTTGTCGCTCATGTAAAGTTTCAGCAAGTATGTATGAAGCTTTCAAGGTTTTAACTTAAAAAGTATGCAAGTTATCTGCGTTTTATGGATTCTTATTGGTGTCATGCAACAGTCTCGGTTTCATGTGTTGCTTTTGCTTGAGTTGTGGTGGATGACATAGTCAATGGGAACGTGTATTGATCTTACCACCTAAGTGTTGTATTTGGTTACATGCATGCAAGACCAAATCCATTTGAAGTTATTACAGATGTTGTTCTAAAACCCCATATCCCCAATTTTTTTTATGTAATAAGGATGGAACAATGTCCAAGTAAGTAGGAACATTGCAAAACAAGTTTTGGGATTGTTTAAGATTAAACTAATTATTTTGTTGTTTCTTTTAAAATAATTCAGAAATGGGAAAAGATACAAGAAACATTCTATTAGAAAGAGAGAAGCAAAACTAAAGAAAATAATTAAAAAGTATATAATAATAATTATTATTAATTAAAGGAAGGGGAAAATAAATGGAATTGCCCTTAACAAATGAAATTATGGGAAACATGGAATTTATTTAAAAATACCCTCAAGTGAATATAACTGAATTAAGAAAAGAGTAAACAAAACAAAAAGAAAGAAGGGAAAATCCCCAATCAATGTTGAGAGGGGGAGGATGCGAGGAAAATCATTTTCCAAGTCAATGTGATTATGCAGTAGATGTACGTTGCATTACAGTGCAATGTACTGAGAGGTAGTCCATAATACCAGAATAATCCAGTTCCTAGAGCACTGAGAGGTACCTTCAAGGTGCCAACTAATAGTAGCCGAGGTACAGTTAGAATAATCTTCCCGAACTGAACAAGAGACTGGATGAATGTTATAATTTAGGGTTAAAATTTACCCAAGAACTATGAAAAGAGATTTAAAAGATAATTCTTCTCTCTCTCTCTCTGGTGGAATCTCTTTTTGGCTCAGGGGTGAATTAGCAGGTACCAAGGAAATTATTGTTTCATTCTACGGTTGGGAGGACCATTTCTTAGTTATTCTAGAAGAACGACTGAAATTATACAATGTTTCATATTAGTTCCTTATAAGTTATAATCTAAACTTTATTATTCAGTAATGTTTTATTTTTGAACCTTCATATCCAAGTATTCTTGGGCAGTTGGTCAAAGATCTGAAGCATGGAGATCAGATCCTACTTATGCAAAGCACATATCTAGTTGGAGCATGCTAATTATCCCAATATAAGAGAGATATGGGAAGTTTATGCGCATTGGAAGGAGTATCTCACTAATATGAGTCAAGGTAGTTAGAAAATTTCTTAGAAGTAGGAGATCTATGGTTGTTTTGTTGATCTAATTTATCCACTTGGTTTTATTTATTTTTCATCGGTCAGAGGGAAAATGGGGGACACTGTGTCGAACCGTTTGTCAAATTTGTTAGTACCAGACTATTAGAGGAAATTTGAGGTCTAAAATGGGGCTCATAAGGAAAATAATTAAATAATAGTTAAAATAATAAAATAATATTTATTAATTTTGGAGGAAGAAAGAAAAACTATTTTTTGTTCATATTTTCAACATATCTCCATGTGTTTTTACTCACATTTCAAGTTGGAGGGCTCGTTGGATGTAGATTTAAATTCTACATCCAACGAGTACCCGCACTCCATACTTTTGACGGAACCCGCTACCCCAAAAACAAGAAATGCCTGAAAAATGTGATGATGACATACATCATCATCACATTTTTTTCAGGTATTTCTTGTTTTTGGGGTAGAGGGGTCTATTAAAAGTATATAGTGTGGGTAATCATTGGATGCAGAATTTAATTCTGCATCCAACGAGACCTCCTGCTCGAAATTTTAGTAAAAACACATAGAGATATGTTGAAAATACAAAAAAACTAGTTTTTTAATGACAAATATGTCAAGTCAACCATTATGGTTGAATCATTTGATTGAAGTTCTATTGGTTCTTGATTCCAACTCACAAGAATTTATTGTTGGCTCTTTTTTTATAAGGCCCATTTTAGACCCCAAATTTCCTCTAATAGGCTTTGTAGAATTGTCTATCTCTTTTAGGCAAGTTATGTAATGATTTACAAACTCGTTAATAAAAGGTGTTGTTTTTCCTATATATGGTCTTTGACATAATGTGAGATTACATTTTGTTAACCTACATGCGTTTACTTTGAATTCTATCTTTTTCTAATATATATTACGGATGTTTATGATTGCAAAGGTTAACCAATCATAGTGAATTTCTTTATTATGATGAACTGTTGTGCCCGAATTATTTGAATTTGTTCATGGATTGTTGTTATGAGATGTTTCCTTTGTGATTTATTAGCATTATGTAAAATTGATTTTCTAACAGGATTTTTTGTAGATTTTGTTTCTAACCCTTCTGAATACTTGCTTCTATATCTTATAATTGGTATGATTAAATGATGTTCTTGTTTAAATCATATTAGTAGGAATTTTTTTTATAAGAATAAAGATTTATCCTTATTTTTTTTCATTGCATCCTCTATAATAAAAGGAATCAAGTAACAGGATTTTAACCCTTGAAATCAGGTTTCCCTGTTTGAACCGTTAACCCAAATCACTTAAAATTTCCTGACATCTTTCAGAATTACCTCTGGGATTAGCCACTTAAGAATTAACTCTCCTTTTCAATGAAAAAAAGCAACACAAAGCCAATGGAGGCTTATGTCCATTGCAATCAATCATCCCAAATGAGTCGGAAATAGGAAAACTCTTGCAAGTGTTTTCTAAAGTTCTTGGATCACACTTCTCTCTCCTTATTAACATCTTCTAAGAAAACATTTATGGGCACCAACATGTTCCCACTCCTGCAAACAATATAAGGTGATGACCACGCTATTCATTCGAATAGAACAAGTGCACAAAAGGGCTACTCATTCGAATGGAACAAGTGGGGGAAAGGGATAATGCTCCTCAACCCTTTCTCCCAAAGATTACTAGAGCAAGAGAAAGTCCTATTTTCTCACTCAAAGACGAGGGGTTTGATCCAGGTCCCATGCTTATTCTCCACCTCCTTGCTCCTGATCACTAGACAACCACAAAATTGTCCTTATCCACTGGTCAACCATGAAATTTTGTTAAACAGTTAGTTCTCCTTATCCTCCTTACTAAAATTGTGTCCACGCTACTCATTCCAAAGGAATAAATCTAGGAAATGGCTAATCCCCTTTGAAACATCCTCCAAAAAATTACTGAACCGCGGGATAGGGTTTGAGCCAAGGAACATGTTTCTTTTCCACCTCCTCGCACCTCATCACTAGATAACCAGTTTGAGAAAGGGCTAATTCTACTTCTCCTCCTTACTAAAATTTCAAAAGTGTATTGAAGCACAAGCCTAATTAAAAAAGGATGAGAAAGGGCCAATATTCGCACTCCTCCTCCTATAAGTCTAAGGGAGTGTCGATGCTACTCCTTCGAATGGAACAAGTGTGGGTAAGGGCTAGTGCTCTGTTGTAGCCACAATGATCCCATTTGATGAAAATGGGATCCCATTTTAGTTAGGTGAATTTTTATTTCTTTATGCTTGTAGTTTCTTAAAATGTTTTCTTACTTAAATACAAATTGCAAACTTTCAAAACCCAAAACGGGTTTCTTCGACTCATAAAAAAAGTATAAGAAAAATATTCATTCAATCAAAATGAGCAATCAAAAGTTAACAGTATTATTATTTTTACTTCCCGACTTATTAACTCTAACTTCATTTTAGCAAAAATCGGGAATCATCAAAGGTGATTAAGTTGGAATTTTTAATAAGCGTCAGTTCTCTGATTTCAAATTTTTAAAAGTTGGAAGTCAAAAGAAATGTCATATATTAATCATACTCCTGTCCCCGACTATCGCTTTTTGGAACTAATCAGAATTTAGATGTCGATACCGCATTAAACTATTACTAATTTTATCTCGACTTTTGAACGTCGACTTTTGCAATGAACTCGAGAGGCGAAGAGAGGAGCATTTTTCATTTATAGATTAGAGACTACCTTGATTTACAACTCCCAACCTCACTACACTAACATGATATCTATGGCACTCGACAATCGGAAAACTATTTACAATTGATTAATTCACATTCCCAATCTCCGACTTTTGATTTTCGGGCCTTACTTCCTAAAAACTTTTTGTAAATTCAAATTTGGTAAGAAATACTTACGGAGGTGCATTAAATAGGATTTATGGATCTAACCATCCAAAGGTAAACATTTTAAATAGTTAAAAAATCCCTAAATCGACAATGAATCCAAGTCTTAATCCATTTCCATGATCACCTAGAGCTTTCGTCCCGCAAGTAGATCAATGCATACTTTCTTGAGTTAAAAATTTTTGGTTTTTCACAGGTATTATTTATTTTCTATTGATTGTTTGGAACTAATTAGAGAATTATGTGAGCTCATACTATTTTATCCTTTTCTGCATAATTAAGAAACATGGCTAAAATAAACAGGTCCAGAGCTCTAATGGAGGATCTAAAATCAAGAGACCCAACTTCAGTTTTTTCTCATACACTAAAGTCGGGTTTTAGATACCATATGTCTCGATAGGGATAGGATTTATGTTATCTTTAACAACGATGAATTTTCTGAATTCTAGGGTGATGCACCCATTTACCAGAATATTAGTAAATCCCAATTCCATGAAATCCTTGCTCGGACCGCAGTCCTTCCATATACAGACCTCGTCAAATGGGTTATTGATTTTGTGGACGTTCCTACCAGTACTTTTAGAGATTCCAACAAAATGTTGTTTGAAAATATCAAACTAGATACATTCTCCTAGATATATGCAATCAAATATCCACAACAACTACTCACTGAAGATGTTACCGGAGCATTTGAGAATAAAAATGAGCTATAGGTTCTTATAAAAAACTGGATGGTGGACTCCAACACATTTATCCTCATGCTAGATTGGCAATACCCGATTTCCCTACTCATAGAACCTTACAAGTTGTTGGCATCGATACTATGTAGATTCTAGAGGGCCAAGAATTTCCCAACTTCAAGAGACCCAACTTCAGTTTTTTTCAAGAACCGACGTGAACATATATATGTCTGACTGCACAAACTACGAATTGTGGAAATCAAGCTTCAACTTGTGGATAACTGCACTCTTTGGTTTTGGAAACACCAACTTCTGAATTATATTCTCTAGCGCAGATTGGAAGGAGGCTCCAACCCCATGGGTATTATCTTCTCCAACATAAAGGATGCTACAACAACCCAACTATATTTACCAGTTGCAACTGGAAGGAGGCTTCAACCCCTTGTTCATTTCCCCACCCGACATCCTTGATATGAAATAAGAATGTATTGAATACCTGCAATATACAAAATACATTATGTTTGATGTGTTTCTTCACCAATCTTCAATTGTTGTAACCTACTAATCTGCATATAAATATATTTATATGGATATATGCATCTGAATAGTCAGTTTCCAAAACTTAAATGTGTGATAATCCCTGGGATCTACATCTCTTCTGTGGTTCTATGATCTGCATCTTTATACTAAACAAAGTTCCTCACTCAGACACTTATGGTGTTCTGCAGTCTACGTATTTTACTGAGTAAGAACATCACACATCTATAATGTGGGCATCTATCTATATGGCACACTCATTTTTGTTAATCATTGACTAGTTTGCACTCTTTGGATCCGCTATGTAAAATATTTGTCTACGATCAACGAGCCATTGATACCCCAAATAATTATGAATCCTGCCTTACCAGATTATATCAAATCTTCATTATTCGCAATCTTACTTCACCACATCCATCTCTTTCTTATTTATAGTATTCTTGGCTCAAGAGATGTGTCCATTTGGTGAAATTCCTTATCCTTGGATAATGCCCCACTTGTTTTCATTTTAAATAGTTAAAAAATACCTAAATCGACATTTAATCCAAGTCTTAATCCATTTCCATGGTCACGTAGAGCTTTCATCCCGCAAGTAGATCAATGCATTATTTCTTATGTTAATTTTTTTTGGTTTTTCACAAGTATTATTTATTTTCTATTGATTGTTTGGAACCGATTAGAGAATTATGTGAGCTCGTACTATTTTATCTTTTGCTACAGAATTAAGAAAAATGGCTAAAATAAACAGGTCATGAGCTCCAATGGAGGATCTAAAATCAAGAGACCCAACTTTAGTTTTTTCTCGGACACTAAAATCCGGGTTTTAGATACCATATGTCTCGATAGGGCTAGGATTTATGTTATCTTTAACAACGATGAATTTTCCAAATTCTATGGTGATGCACCCATTTACCAAAATATTAGTAAATCCCAATTCCATGAAATCCTTGCTCAGCCTGCGGTCCTTCCATATACATACCTCATCAAATGGGTTATTGATTTTGCGGATGTTCCTACCAGCACTTTTAGAGATTCCAACAAAATGTTGTTTGAGAATATCAAACTAGATACATTCTCCCACATATATGCAATCAAATCTCCACAACAACTACTCACCAAAGATGTTACCAGAGCATTTAAGAATAAAATTGAGCTAAAGGTTCTTATAAAAAAACTGAATGGTGGAATCCAACACATTTATCCTCATGCCATATCGGCAATACCCAATTTCCCTACTCAGAGAACCTTACAAGTTGTTGGCAGCGATGCTATGCAGATTCTACAGGGTCAAGAATTGCCAATACTTCAGGATGGAATGGATATCATTGGTGTATTACATGGAAACCATACGTGCAATCTTCAGCTGGGCATAGATATTTTCCATCACATTCAAAGGTGCCATTGTGTAGGTACAAAAACCCCAGCTACTAAGAAACCTATTTTTTTTCTTATGAGAGTATCTGGTGGATGTGGTGCGTGCCTCATTTTATTTTCCCTCGTTGAAGTGGCATTGGACAAACAAGAAACTCCCCAATCATATTTATTGTTCAATCTTACGGGAAGACAGCTACATGAAATACATATATGACAATTGTGATAAATTTACCAATGCGGTTTTCTTTTCCATTTTTAAGAAGAACATTCCTTGTCTATCTGAAAAATGCCCTGTCTCTAATTGCTACTATGGGCAACTAGTATTCTTTGGAATATTTTACTTATCTCATGATTTGGTGAAGCAAAATAGTGCATCTACTACCCAAAGTTGTGCCTGACATAATGACGATTGAAGAAGTGGCTTTTCAAACATTATCAGATGGAGTTCACACCCAAATCCTCTCCAAGAAGAGGGGAGCATGGCCAAATTTCCTATTATATATCGGACACTTGACAATTCAACATGCATCACAGGCGGGACTCATGAGCTAGGAAATAGTGCAACTTAAATTAGGGCTCGTAGAAGGAAGAATGCATGAACCTAAAGGATTCATTCTAGGGTTATTTGTAAAGGAAAGTTTCCTATGGCTAGGGTTTCAGAGGCCATCAACGTACTAGGGTTGAAAGGTGGATGCAAATGTTCAGCAAGCATATATAAGCAAGTTTCAGAGATTAGAATGGTTCATACCTTAGCCAAAGGAAGGTTGATCCAAGCAGCCCTTCAATCCTCTTCTTGCTCCTCTCGCTCCAAGAGACCTACAAAATGAATTATACCTTCCTCAAACCATTATGACCACATATAAAGAAATGATAATCAAAGCAATATGAGAAACTATTCTTATTAACATAAACATCTGATCATAAATATAAATTCAATCATACATTGAACAATGATTTGGGAAGAAGAAGGACATCACATCTTTATTAATCTTGAAAACAAGTACAAGTATACCTTCTCTTCAAGTTCGGCACCTCACGAAACCTTGATCTGGTTCTGCTGCTTATCTTCTCCAAGGAACTCAGCCTCCAAGCTCTGCAACACAAGGAGAAAACTTCCAGGGCAAAGGTGTGGGCAAAGAGAGTCCCAAATCCTCCAACATAACAATGCAAAGATTCCAGTCCCCTTTTCATGGACCTCCCTACCTCTATTTATATGCTTTATGAAGAGTTAGGGTCGAAGAAAAAGTAGTTACAACTGAAGGAGTCAATTGCATAACTACCCAAACTACCCGAATTTCAAAATACGTGTTTTTTTGACATTTTCAGGAGGTGTACGTGGGTTGCAGAAACAATAGTCACATACACGAGGAGGTATATGTGGGTTTCAATGTAGAAAGTCACATATTTAAGGCGTACGTGACTATTATATATAGCAACTCGCATACGTATGCAGGTTTCCTTAAGGAAAGTCGCTTACACATCAAAAACTCATTTTTAGGGTATTTCTGAGCATTTTCAGACTTTTTTGTCTTGTATAAAGGTTTATCTAACAAAAATACCTTTCCAACGGTGTAAAGATGAGGGAAAATGGAGTTACAAAACTCAAGATATGGGTCCTCCAAGTTAGGTGTTTTTTCAGTGACTTTTCGTGAAGTGTCATCATGGAAGTGTCGACATGCGACGAAAACATAGGAAAGTGGTCACAGGTAGAGATGTGTCATTTTGAGCTATAACAGTAGGCTCATATAAAAAAACTCCTACACTCATGAAAATGGGACAAATGATTGTATTTTCCAAGGCACTCATAGCTTTGAGAAAGTTTTGAGTAATATTGTTGATCCAGATCATAGAGTACTTATCCATGAGGCCCAAAAACAGCTTAAACTCATATCCTTTTAAGAAAGAAATAGAATTTTTGAAGAAAATGAAGAGAAAAATAAACAAAAAACAATTAAATAAGTCAAAGGAACTATTCCTTCTACTAGAAATACTGAATAACACCTATAGTCAGAAAAGATACAAGGAAAACAACCCATTGTTACTTCTTGTCCTTCTTCTCCCATTACAAAGTTGAATACCTTGGTGCAAAAGTATCAGGATCTACAAGGTAAGTCTTCTTTCACCAAATATGTCTATCATGTGGATTATGTACCCAAAGTCTTACCAAATGTTTATGTCAAAATAGACCGAGAAACTAGGATTAATGGTTTGGACCATAAAGAGCTATGCGGATAATTGTTGGTGTTAACATCAACCCATTCATTAAATTTTGACCTCATTGTGATTTCCCTTGGATGAATCCATCCACTTTGGCATCCCTTTAATTTATGTCTGAGTGCATGAAGAATTATCTTTCAATTCTATAAGTTGCAGTGTATTCATTTGGTTCACCACCCTGGTTCATTCATCATCGATCGTTCTATGGCATTTGTGTCTTGAGTTTTCATTCTTCAACTTCCCTTCACCATCATGTTTTTATTTTAGTGATTAAACAATTCCATTAACAACCTCCACTTGGTGGTCCAATCTCAACCGGAGGATTTGGTACAACTGCGGGAGGATATGGGTATTTGGAAAAACCAGATACAAGTCCAATTTTATGCCATGGTACCATCAATCACAATTCAATAGGGGCACTTCTGAAATGTTGTCCAACTTGAGTAGGCAAGCCTATCTTTTGGAATAGTAGAAACAATAGACTTTTGAAATTCTAAATCAAATTAGGGATGAGCATGCTTCCTTTGATCCGTCTTCTTTTGCATTGGACCTTCTTCCTTTGTTGTAGTCACCATAGTCTGCAGAGCCAACTCCAATGGATTTGGACTTGCACCTTTCAACTATGCCTATAAGTCGAGATGAAGAAGTCAATCTAGAAATGCGTCTATGACTCATCTTTATATTCTATCGGCTTCAATTTTTCCATCTTGGAACTAACTCTACTTCAATTTTGTTCAGCTCTGTTTTTATTACCAATCTGTAGCTTGATTTACTACGAGCTTCAAAGCTCCAAATTTTGTAATCACACTTTTAATATAATACAAATATTTTATTTTGTGTAGTCACAGTGTAATATGTGTACACGTGTCTCCTTATAATTTTCATGCATGACAATCCATACTTTTGCTGAAAATAACTAAACATAATGATAAATCTTAAAAAAAATTCATTGCACACTAACTTTATACTTTAATCCTTGAGTTTCTGATGTACCTGTTTGCACTCAAGGATCTTAGATAACCCCTTTAGGGTAGCAATGTATGAAGAAACTTCTTGCTACTGGAACTATGTTGTCGTTATTTTCATCTTTTGCGCACTCCTGGGATACCTTCCTTACCCATATCTTCTTATTCACAACTGACTGAAATGGATTGACATAGTTTACATCTCTGAAGCTCTCTTGGGATACATTTTTCACCCATGTATTATGGTGCACAATTGGCCCCTACTTCTGTGGTGAATTATCTTTCACAAACTTATGCTAGACAAGCCTTTTTCACTATTCTTATCTCAGGAAACAATGTGAATCCTTGTGCCCATATTTATCACACATAGCATCTAATGGTGTGGTAGTATTTCACTATATGTCCAATAAAGTTACATATCCAACATTTTACAGAACCGAAGCTATTTTATGTATGAAGGGTTAGCATACTTGGGCTTCTCGTGCCTTGTAAGTTGTTCATATCCTCTGTGAAATGTAACATGTTGGTTGGAACCAGATCCTCCTTTGTTGCACACATCATCATTAACACTTTTATATCCAATGTTGATTATATCCTCTAGAGATATTTGGCAACTCAGAATTTCATCTAGGATTGTCGAGTTGTTGTTGAACTTGGTTTGAGTATATGTGTCAATGCATGTTTCATATTTTCTTTGGATTGTGAAATCTTTCTCATCATTCAAATGTAAAACATCTAACTCTTTTAGCACAATTTTTTCTTACAATATCACATTCATTGATTATGACTCCTTCTAATATTTTTCAAGTGCACACTTATTTTCTTCCAATTCCTTGATTCTTTCCTTTGTGCAAATTAGTTCTTCTTCTTTGACCTTCATTTGCTTTTCCAAGTATTCATGTATGTCCTTAATTTGCTTGACCTTTCCTTCTTCCTTTTAAGTTGTTTTGTTAGAACTTTATTGTTTTTTCTTGATTTCTTCAAATCCTTGAGTGTGATAATTAGTTTTCCTTCCCAATCGACTTGAATATTGTCCTCATCTTCATATTTTGATCTTTATTCAGCACCACTGAAATTTTCCCTCACTTTGGACATCGATAATGGTTGTGTGATTCCATCATATAAATGTTTGTTTTCTATAGTATTTTCCATTTTGCGTGATTATTTCATGCTGCTTAGTTTTTTCTTTTCTTCAGACTTTGGAGAAGAACAATGAATTCCATTGTAGGTCCATTTCTTTGTCGTTTTCGATGTACTAGACAGAGATCTTTTTCTTGATTTCTTCAAATCCTCAAGAGTGATAATTAGTTTTCCTTCCCAATCGACTTTAATATTGTCCTCATCTTCATATTTTGATCTTTCTTCGACACCACTGAAATTTTCCCTCACTTCGGACATCGATAGTGGTTGTGTGATTCCATCATATAAATGTTTGTTTTCTATAGTATTCTCCATTTTTTATTTTCTTCAGACTTTGGAGAAGGACAATGAATTCCATTGTAGGTCCATTTATTTGTCGTTTTCAATGTACTAGTTGGAGCTCCTTTAGTTGATGAATTTCTTGTTGAATTTTCATCTTAAATCAGGGCCATGAACAATACATCCCTTGGACTATCACTATTGTATTCTTCCTCTGAAACATTATCTTCCTCTATATACAGACATTTCTTCTGCCTTTGAATTTTTTTTTCCATAGCTTTGTTATATTAATGCTTACTTATTCGTTCTTGATAGTATGTCTCCTCTTCGCTTTCACTATCTCAATTTTCTTCATATGTACATTTTGAAGTGAAGTTTAAAATCTTGCCACATCTAAAACTCTTAAAGGGTAATTTTCCTTTGTATTTTCCTTGACCTCTTTTCAATTTTATCACAAAGTTAGCGAGTCTTCTTCATCTGACATGTCACCTACATTATTTCATTCATTCTTGTGGGATTTGGATTCCTTGTAGCTTTGAATGTGACTTCCTTCCTAGAGATGTTCTCAAGTCTTGTTCTAATCTCATACATGGTGAGAATTCCATACAACTCATTTTTGGTCAAGTTATCTAAGTCATATCTATCTTCCAAGACTAACATTTTTTAATTGAATCGTGCACAAAGAGTTACTGTTATTTTTTGCGCAACTGATTTTTCTTCAATTGTTTCTCCAAGTTCTTCTATAGAATTAACTATCACATCCACTGTGAGAAAGTATGTGGCAACATCTTCCTCCTCCTTCATCTTGAGCGTTTCAAATTGTGTAGAGAAGGTTTGTAATTTGGCCTTCTTAACTTTTTCATCACCCTCATATATACTCTTTAACTTGTCCCATACTTCTTTCACAGTAGTACATTTCATTACCTTGGAAAATTCGGCATCATCCAACCCACATAATATTGCATTATTTTCTCATGCATTCCATTCATATTGTCTTCAATTTTCTGGGTCAACTGTCATTGTTTTATAAGTTGTGAGCTCATCATTTTATTCTGATTCATCTTTGGTTTATTTTGAAAACTCGTATCCATCTTCCACTAATTTCCTAACATCCATACCAAGGGAATGCAAATAAACTTCCATTCGTATTTTCCAAAAAGCATAATTGGAGCCATCAAATATCTAATCTCGTTTGGTGGATAAACCCTATTGTTTAGCCATATATCTGTTGGATACTTATTCCAGATGTTAGTCTGTTACTAAATACACCCTTACTGAAACCAATTGTTGGATTTATCTTATTACTGAGAGGGGTGGGTGAATCAATAATTGAATAGATACGCATATTATTTATCTATGATATATTTTCACTAATTAATTTTTTTTATCAACTCAATAACAAATGCAACAACGCATAGATATCTAAAAAATAATTGTATATATATATATATAATTACATCAGTGGGTTATTGCAATTTCCAAACATGAGAACCCACTCATTTCAAGTGTTGACCTGATACTCAAGTACAATCTGCTAGTTTCTAGAACCAACCTACAACGACTTCAATCTGTGCGAGCATCGACTCATGAACTTCAAGAACCGACATGAACATATATATGTCTGACTGCACAAACTATGACTTGTGGAAATCAAGCTTCAACCTGTGGATAAATGCACTCTTTGGTTGTGGAAACACCAACTTCTGAATTATATTCTCCAACACTGACTGGAAAGAAGCTCCAACCCCATGGGTTTTATCTACTCCAACATAAATGATGCTACAACAACCCAACTATATTTACCAGTTGCAACTGGAAGGAGGCTACAACCCCTTGTTCATTTCCCTATCCAACATCCTTGATATGAAATAAGAATGTATTGAATAACAACAATATACAAAATACATTATGTTTGATGTGTTTCTTCACCAATTTTCAATTGTTATAACCTACTAATCTGTATATAAATATATGCATCTGAATAGTTAGTTTCCAAAACTTAAATGTGTGATAATCCCTGCGATCTACATCTCTTCTGTGGTTCTGTGACCTGCATCTTTATACTAAACAATGTTCCTCACTTAGTCACTTTTGTTGTTTTGCAGTCTACATATTTTACTGAGTAAGAACAACACAAATCTATAATGTGGCTACCTATCTATATGAACACTCATTGTTGTTCATCATTGACTGATTTGCACTCCTTGGATCCACTATGTAAAATATTTGCCTACAATCAACGAGCCATTGATACCCCAAATAATTATGAAGCTTGTCTTACCAGATTATATCATATCTTCATTCTTCACAATCTTACTTCACCACATCCATCTCTTTTTTATTTATAGTATTCTTGGCTCAAGAGATGTGTCCACTTGGTGAAGTTCCTTATCCTTGGATAATTCCCCACTTGTTTTCATTTTCTACAAGTTAATATTTGCATCGATGTGTCACTTATCACAATTAATCTTTGTGTGGTGTATGGCACACATATGCCAACTTACTTGTGGGACTTTTCCCCATAGGTTCATAACCCATATAAGTCTTTATACCACATACCATTTTCTTTGTGGGACTGTTACATACAAGTTTGTTTTTCTTGTTCTTCATTCACAAGTTTCACACAAATGATATTTGCGTGTATCTTCCATTTTCAAGTTCTTCTTTGTGGATTACTAATTGTGCACTTGTGACTAATGTTATGGTGGTATCTTTCTCCTCATAGGACTTCCACATTCTTCATATGTATTTCTTCAAGATTGCTTGTGTGAGGAATTCTTCAGTTTCTTTTGACATTAGTTCATTCATTGTCATCAATTACAACTTGTTCAATAATCTTCTTAACAATGTACTGACATTAAAAACAATTCATGTCCAAGACCTTCGACATGGACACTTAGTATCAAGTCAATACCTTTTACATTTGATCATTTAACATCAATGACAATACATGTTCAACATAATTATTTTTCTATGAAATTCTTTTTGGTGTATGAAAGTGGAAAAAAATATTATCATAAGTTACTACAAGGGTGCTTATTAGGATTTTTTCTACATATATCTTCCTAATAGGCGAATGTTAAAGTTTATTAGTTTGTCTTTTGACTTTGTATTTTTCTTGCAAATTACTATGTTAAAAATAGGAGTTGCAAATATATTTAGTTAATATCTTTTTATTATCTTCATAATAGGCGAATGTAAAAGTTTATTAGTTTTTCTTTTGACTTGGTATTTTCTTGCAAATTAATATGTTAAAAATAGAAGTTGCAAATATGTTTAGTTAATATATTTTTATTATCTTCATAACAGGAAAATTTAAAAGTTTATTAGTTTTTCTTTTGACTTTGTATTTTTTTCATTAATAAAGAACAACTTTGTATTAAAGAAAAGTTGTGTCAAATTTACATACAAACCAGAGCTCTAATGATAGATCTACATATCCAAAATACTGGACTTTATACACACTTGATAAAGTCTGTAAAGATACATCCAATCCGTCACTATCTACTACATGCAAACATATCATAAAAAAACTATCATATACTGAGAGTAAATCACAGGAAAGGAAAAGAGTCTCCAACCATTCACCAAAAGCTCTTATAGATTAAAGACATTGCTAGAAGAGCACCAAATGAACTATTCTCAAAATAGAGCTTGCGAAATAAAAATAAAACTGGATTCTGCCATCCATGGCACCCAGATCAATTTTTGAGAGACAATTTGCTTCCTTGTTAAGTTCTCTGTAAACATGGTTAAAAGATAACCAAGTGAACACATTCATCAAATTTTTTATGTTATCCAACCAGTGGTTAAGTTTCAGAGACTTCATTTGAGCCTTGCCCAAAGCCCAATTAATGATAACTTGGGAGTCTCCTAAAACTTGTAAATGATTTAACCCCCAAAATTCGGCATAGAAAATAAATTCCAAATACCATTTACTTCCACACGAGTATTTGTACCCGTATTTTTCTTGCAAATTACTATGTTAAAAATAAGAGTTACAAATATGTTTAGTTAATATCTTTTTATAAAATATTTGTCAATATTTTATAGGTCAATATTATGGAGGTCAATATTTTTCAATGTTTGTTTGATAGTTTTTATTCATATTTACCCTTTTTTAAAGTTAAATTGTCAAGAAACTGGTGGATGATAAGGTAGGCACTAACATATCATAATTTCTTATTATTCATCTACTTTATAGAACTATGAAACTGTGCTCTAGGAAACTATGAAAGTATTTTGAAACTGTTTCAAAATTCAATGTTTGCTACTGTTAATTTCAATTATTATCACCTATACCTACACCTGCATTGCATAATTTATGGTGCACTAATACATCTACATCGTCTGGTTAGTCACCGTCTTCCTTGGTTGGTTGTTACCACCACCGCTTGGTTAGATCATCGCCTTGTTTCTCAATATGGAGGTTTGGTTTTTTTATTTTCTCTGTTAGATAATTTTATTTTGATTTTTAGCTGATGTTGAGACTGGTTGCCGATATTTTTACCAAGTTCTTGACTAGAGTTTTGCTGATATTTTCATCAAGTTCCTTTGGATTGAGGTATGATGTTGTTACATCGATGAACGTATATATATTAGAATTTTGGGGTGGATTACCATCTATGTTTTTTCATCTACAGACGACAATGAGACAAGTGTACTATCCAGATTGATTATATGGGCGTCGTCCAAGATTAAACAAGAATGAGACAAGTGTATTGTTCAGATTGATTCTATGAGTGTAGTACAAAATTAATAATTAATAATTTAAAAAAAATAAAAAATAGCTTAATTAACATGTGATAAGTACAGTTAGTGATAGTTGTAAAAATTAAAATTAATCTTCAACTATTCAATTATTAGATACAACTACTAGCTTAACTCCACCGATTATTAGATACAATTAGCTTAACTCCAATGATCCTAGAACTATTAGCTTAACTTCAACTCTAATCACAATTATATTGGATAAGTATTAGCTTAACTCCAATGATTCTACAACTATTAGCCTAACTTCAACTCTAATCACTTAAGGCTTAGTCCAACTGCATTTGACATCTAGGAATCTAGCTAATGTGCAGTCATGTAAGAGTTGAACTTGTAATAAAATAGTTTGAACTCCTAATAAACTCCTCCAAACTCCTAATAAATTCCTGCATCTCATAGTTGGGCATCAATCTAATATACAGTTCGTATTACATGTTTAGGTTTTCCATATAGATATAGTTAGGTTTTCGATTTTTTTAAAGGAGGTTAGTCTAACCCATAATTAACAATTTCAAAAAAATAAAAAATAGCTTAGTTAACATCTGACAAGTACAATTCGTGGTAGTTGGAAAAAGAAAACTTCAGCTTCAACTATTCGATTATTAGATACAACTATTCTATTGGCTTAAATACATTGATGCTACAACTATTAGCTTAAATTCAACTCCAATCATGACTTTTACTTGAATTGCAATTGTCAATATATTAACTTTTAAATTAACTATTAGATACAACTATTAGCTTAACCCCAATGATTCTACAGTTATTAGTTTACCTTCAACTCTAATCACGGTTATATTGGATAAATATTAGATTAACTCCAATGATTCTACAACTATTATCTTAACTTCAACTCTAATAGAGGTTATGTTGGATAATTATTAGAGTATTCCAATAGTGATACAACTATTAAATTAAATTTAGATGAACTCCATCTCTTAGCATGAGAATTTGACCTTGATTGGAGTGAAACCATGCACCAAGAATAATTACTTAGGTAATGTGCATCTTATGTGACAGTTGAACTCCATCTCACACTTGGGAGTCGAGTTAATGTGCATAAGGCTTAATCTAAGCTTTATATTAACTTTTAAATTAACTATTAGATACAACTATTAGCTTTTAACTCCAATGATGATACAACTATGAGCCTAACTTCAACAATGAGCTTAACGACCATAAATTAAGTGGTTGTTATATTAGTTTAACTATTAGATACAAGAAATTGACACATTCTTTAGTAAAAAAAACATTATCAATATGTCAAATATATACCTCTCAGCGTATTTCAAACATATTAATATTAGTAATATAGTTGTTGCTACTTACAAATTTCCATCACTATTTTACACTGGGAAATTAATATTTTGATAGTGTTAATCACTTTACCATTCGAACACTATACTCACTTCACGTCCTTGCTTATGCAAAATATTGGATTCAAAACTAACTATAATGCAAATCTATTTGTTTGTAGGTTTCCTTCTTCCCTACATAAATCAAAATAAACATTTGGTTGAGGAAAGAGTAAGTATGATTTTCAAGCAACTATAGACATTCTTAAAACATACAACGATATTATTGATCATATTATGCATTCTGTATATGTTTAAAAAACTAAAAAACTTGCAAATTTTGATAAATGTTACCAACGTGATCAGTGAATTGCACATATCCATTTCATTATTATGTAGGTACCTTCATTCTATGCATTATATCAATCTATGGTTAATCACAAACTAATGTTACAAGTTGTGTTACCAGAATCGTGACGGTGGTCTACGTTTCTCAAAGAAAAGGCTGTAGAAACATGAACGCGATGGAAAACACCATTTTCTACGGTCATTTTCGTTTATGTAGCCAAAACTCCGTTTCTTAAAAAAAGCAGCGTTTCTCCCAGCAGTTTATACAGAAACGAATTTCTGTTTTTTGGGAACAGGTTAGTTTTGGGGTTTTATTAGATTTTTGAGAGATGATGAGGCAAGCAAGTGTGGATAGAGTTGAGATCGTGTTCTATTGCAAGAGGATGGGTACCTCAGCACTCCCTCCCTCTCCTAGGATTTCAGTTGAAGTTCCAAGGATCTCCGTTAAAGGTTCCATATTTAGTGAATCAATCCAACAATTCCATCAATCCCACCCACACACCAACTGTTGGTTGATAGAAGCACATTCATAGGCTGACCAAGTTCATAGAAAAGGTCTAAGTGTTGTACCAACCAGTAAGCAATTCCTCTACTATAGCAAGTGTTGTTACGGTAGCAAGTGTTGTAAACGACCGTGAATGCACTAAGTTTGGGGTATCATATCATAAGTAAGTTGGGTAAATGTATTTTAGTATCTAGCGATAGTAAAATAGACCCTGTATGGACAAATGCCCAAGCTACCGTATGCTTTGTTTTAAATTTCCGCAAAAAGTTTTGGAACGGCTAGTTCAGTTAATATATTATAATTTTATTTTTTCAGATCCAAGAAATGGGGTTATTATAGGTTGCAGTATATGGACCATTTCCATTCCTCTCATTTGAATAGTCCAGTATTAAAATCAATAGGTTTACAGAGCTCAAAACATCTAAAACAATATCTTATCATATATACTTGTGAATTCTTCTCGTTACTTATGATAGTTGTGTTTTGGCCGCCTTACAAGTAGGGTAAACAAATCAGCCATAATAATAATAGGTAAATTTGTGATTTTTTCCTACTATATTTTTTCGCTTTAAACCTATAGTGAATTGGTTTCCATTCTTCAATTCAGGGTTGGACGAACCTGGAGTTTGTTAATCTCTGAAGCTAAAATTAACTGGGTGAAGTTGGTTGGAGCTTGGAGTTTGAAATTCCAAACTAAGTCTAGTCAATACTAAAATCTGTAAATTGTCACAATATTAAATTCATATATTTTAATTAATTCAATTTTTTGTTTTTCTTTCTCCTCGTTTCTTATACATGTGAAACCTGGAAACTTCATTTCTCATACCGTTCTCGTTTCTCGTTTCTGTTAACATAGGTTACAATTCATGTTTCTCCTTTGCCATTTTAGGACTTAACCTTAGTTTCTTATTTTTACATAGTCTGTTTTTCCAGACAGTTTTATTTTATTGTGGGACAGAGAGCATAAGATAAATCACAAGGGTTTAACTATATTATTCTAAACATTTTTAATTTATAATTTGTTTCATCCTGAAGTTGTGTGAAATCACAAGGGTTTTAACCATTGCAATACATGTACAATTATTCCAACTAAATATGGTTTTGTTTTAATTTTATTGGCATTTCTTGGTTTTGTTTTAATTTCATTGGCATTGAGATACAATCACATGGTAAGAGTGCCACTCAATTCAACTCAAATCCATAGCAATGAATACAACCCACTAATGAGGAGGTTTAGGTCTACTCGTGTAATTAGGGTTTTATTCTACTACGGTTATTGAATTATTGTCATTAAAGTTGGATCCTACTCGCAACAGATCATTATGATCAAGTAAATTCATTGAAGGATAATGAGCTATATAAACATACCAAGTTCTACCGTCAAGGGGGGGGTGCGCTCCATGGATCTTGAGGAAACTCTATACATCTGCTCAGTTCTACTTGGATCTATTAGTTGTTTATTTTGGTATATTTCAAAGGAGTAAACTTTCTACCCAACCATTTGCACCGATCGGACGACCAGCAATGCATGATGTGAAAGCTCACACGAGCCAAGTCGTCCGATCGGCGCAAATGGTTGGGTAGAAAGTTTACTCCTATTTTAAAAGTCATTTTTGAGATTAAAACAATCTCTTTTGTTTTATTTTATACAATGTTGTTATATTATTATGATCTTTTATTGATTTTGATAATACTTCTATTATCCATTAACAACTAGTTAAGTTAATTAGATTTATTCTTACGTTTTCAGATAATAATCATTTTTCTGTTATAAACTTTATAATGTGGTGTGGTTTTGATTTAGATTTGTCTCTAAGCCAATTAAGAACATAATTTATTTCTAATTCAAATTAAATTAACTTTGAATTTCAAATTTGCTCGTGCAAGATAAGATAAAATTAGAAATATTTTTAGAAGCTACTGAATTTAGTTTTATGCAGCTACTAAAAAGGTTCACTTAGATTAGATTGCATCATAAATTAAGATTAGGATACATATAATTTAGATCTTAATTTTCATTTAGGAACTTAGGAAAACTTAATTCCAAGTCTTCTTTACAAGGAGCAACATTCACTTTGTGGCAACATGGCCCTTATCACTACAACAAAACCCTGTGATTAGCATTTGTTTTAGCTTCCTTTTTAGTGTATTTTTCATCAGTTTTTGGACAAAGTGGACACTTTTCCACGGGATGGTGCTTTTAATGGCCTTATTTGTGTCCTTTTGTAAAAGATGACTCTATTTTGGACGCTAAATAGCATCCCAATTAATGTCCCTTTTTAAAATTTGGCGCTATTTTGGACGCTAATTAGCATCCCAATTAATGTCCCAATTAGCATCACAATTATCATCCCAATTAGCATCCTAATTAACATCCCAATTAGCATCCAAAAAAGAATCCCATATAATGCCTAGAATAGCCTCCGAAAAAACATCCTAAATAGCATAACACCATATATTAATCCAAGGTTAGTGACAGGAATTGCTCCATGAGTTTCGACAGGAAAAACATCGAACATAGCACCAAGTATAGAGCCAAGAATTGCACCTAGAAAACATCCAACATAGCGCTAGATATAGAGCCAGGTATAATGCCTAGAATAATGCCAAATTTTTTTAAAGGAACCGCATTAGGAATTGCACTAGGTTTAGATATAGGAATTGTGTTCGGAAAACGTTTGTAATGAACCAAACTAAATACTAGTAATAAAAGTAATATTTTTTTTTAAACATAAAAGTAAACTTTACCTATGGTTGTCGAAAGTTAACCCCAACTTAACTAGTATCATGGTTTTTGAGCTTCATGTTTTAAAATTTGGGAGACTCTTCACCAAATACTGGGAAGAAATTGAAGGTTTAAAACTGGACTTGCTTAGCCTCACGACTAACACTATCATATTCTTGTTACAGGTAAGTCCAATATTTATATCGCTTCAAGTATTCCTTGTAGGAAAGAAGAATAAGGGTTCCCTACCTACTTTTCAAAACTAAAAATAAATCAAGGTATAGTTTGATTATTTGAAATTGAAAAATGTTTCAAATCCGGATCTATTGTTTTACAACTGTATTGCACTAGCTATCCAAAGGTTTGACTTAATCTAGTGTTACGATCCCCAACTACTATCTAGTTCACTCATGCAACATCCGACTGCATTTCGCAAGCAAGATGGCAGCTTTGCCACAGTCAATCGCTACCAGGTTATTGAAAAAAAGGTTATGTTAGAGTGGAAGTAAACTATGGTTCCCAGTTTTGAAACCATTTATGGTTTTTGGAGAGCATACACCTCATTTTCTATCCAGCTTCCACAGTATCTTTGTCTTACTGCAATCACTTCTAGATCGAAAAGAAAATGAGTCTCAGTTTGTATTTGGAAGTGTTTGTCGAGATTTTCCATCCATTAATAAGGTTAATGATCTCTTATGTTTCATATGCAAGTGGAAACATACAGCTTGGGAACCAAGAAATAACCTCGGCACCATAACTGCAATGCGACTAGTAAGTCCCGGTTTAAAGTTTTAACTTCATCCTAAATCTATTGCTTTGAGGTGTGAAATGGTGGGTTTATGACCGTTTATGGAAGATGAAGTATATATTTTTGTGGTTTTGTAGGCCGTCACCTTAAGCTCTCCATGGATGGGGTTTTTCTTTTGACATCCATACGGCTTAGTTTACTAAAAAACTTATAGTTCGGTTGTTAATGTATGTATTTGTGTGAGTTATTTCGACATGTGTGTTTAATGGTTCCATACTGAGTTTATAGTAAGACACTCTGTAATACTATACTCTGTCATTGTTCTTTTTAGTTTAAAAGGGAACCAATTTATCAGGCCCAAATTGTTCTTATTTAAATTTTAACGGATATTAGCCTGGTGATATCGTGGCTTGTCATAATGGTTAATAATTAAAAGAGATTAAGTTGTAATGGATTATTTAACTGATGTTGATTTATCTGTAAATTATTTTTTTCTAAATATTGTTCTTCATTCTAGGGTTTCCTTATTATCTTGGTTTAAAATAAGAAATTTGTTGTTGAATCTACCAATTTGAATATTTGTCTGTATTAAGTCTTTCTTGATAATATTCTCGATTTTAGGCTTACGACTCTTAAAAAGGGTTTTTAGAACTAGAGATGAATTTGTTAATGTAATTCCTAGTATAACACATGTCCATAAATTAGGTTTTTCTTCCTCTTATGCACGATTCTAGGATTTACTGTTTGAGTTTTATAAAATGAAACAGATAATAGAATGACGGGGTTTTGATTGTAATCATTTTGTTTGCTTCGACAAAAATCTACTTTCTTACTCTATAAATGACAGTTAAAAGAATTTAAAAAAATACATGAATGATTCATATTAACAGTGACATAATCCATTCAATAATATTTTCTTTTGACAAGTAACAGATGGGTAATCATGCTAGTTCAGAAATAAAATACATTAATTAATATCATTTCTTTTCTACCTCATATAACGTTGTAAGAAGCTAGCATAAAAGCATTAGCACTGGTAACTAGCATAATAAAGAAATTGGTTTTTAGCTACACATATTTGAATAATCAGATAGTCATAGTGTTAATATATATACACCACCCAACCACAAGAACTACAAAGTTGTTAAACTTGCACTGTTCCACCCCCTTTCCCAAACTCTTAGGTTTAAAACTCATTTTCCCGCAGTTTCAAGTTGCCACCAATAACTAAGAAGAGTGAGTCACTCCAGAACCTAGCATTCTCTTATGCTCACCGTTGGTTCCAATATAGAGCCTAACATTACAAAGATATTCTCTGGAAGCTCTACGCTATCTCAATAATACATTACATAGAACCTTTCCCATCTTGATCTCTAGAAGCTCTCTCTATAAATTTCTCTTTTTTCCTTTCTCAAATCATCTGCATGCCTTTTTACCTTTGCCTATGACTTTTATATAAAAATAACTAACTCTGCTTAGTACTGGCCACAGCTTGTCTTCGTAAAGAATGTTGAGGATTTGGTCACTGTTTTAAACCCAGGTTTCTTTCATTTAATTGTATAGATGTTAAAACTCCCAATTTCAGAATTATATTAATATAAACTTAACTCACTTGTCCCATTATACTTAAATAAAACAAAATGTAACGAGGGTGTATTACAATCCTCCCCTCCTAAAAATGTTGCACCATCCTTGGTGCTTATTCAAAATTATTAAAGTATTGAAATAAAACAAGAAAATTTTGTCTCATAATCTCTTCTCTTTCCCAGGTAGCTTCTTCTGGTGAATAGTGTCTCCATTGTACTTTCACTTGTTCAATAGTCTGCTTCCAAAGTTGAATTTATCTCTTATCAAGAATGCACATTGGTTCCTTGTGGAAATCGCCCTCTAGTTCCACCTGCACACTATCCCAATTAATAATATGAGATTGGTCAACAACATATTTTTTTAATAAAGAAATATGTAAAACATCATGAATTCATATATAAGGAGGTAAGGCCAACTGATAAGCTACAGGCCCTATTCTAGCCAAAATTTCAAAAGGTCCCACATATCTAGGTGCAAGTTTTGCATACAACCTTGTTCTTATATTGATTTTCTTTGGTTTGACTCTCAAGAACACATGCTCTCCTACTTTATATTCTTTAGTTGGCTGCTTCTTGTTTGCATAACTCTTTCATCTATCTTGTGCTGCTTTTAGGTTTTGTTTTATCTGTCATACCATCTCCTCCATTTGTGCTAGCATGTTTGGCCCTAAATTCATCCTGTCCTCCATATTTCTCCAACTCAAAGGTAATTTACATCTCCTTCCATACAACACTTCAAAAGGACTCATTTTGAGGGATGCTTGATAATTATTGTTATATGTGAATTCCACCAAATGAATATAATCCTCCCATTTGGTTGGTTGACTCATCACATACATTCTTAACATGTCCTCCAGGACCCGATTTGCTTGATCAGTCTGTCCATCTGTTTGAGGATGATGGGCGGTACTGAAATTCAATTTTGTATCCATACCCTTAAATAATGTCATGCAAAATCTTGAAGTGAATTTAGCATCGCGATATGTAATAACTAATTTTAGAATCCCATGTAGTATAAAGATCTCATCAATATTTATAGCTTTATAAGTTGACTTTACAAGTGTAAAATAGGACGCTTTACTTAATTTTCTACTACAACCATAATGGAATCATTATGCTTCTTTGTTCTTGGTAACCCTGTAATAAAATCCATAGTTATAGTTTCCAATTTCCACTTAGGTATGGGTATATGATGCAATAATCCGGCTGGGTGTTGGTCAATGGCTTTAACCTGTTGACAAGTAAAACATCAAGCTACATATTCGGTTGCTTCTCTCTTCATATTTTGCCAATAAAAATATTTCTTTAAAGCTGTTATAAATTTATGATATCCAGAGTGTCCTGCATATGGGTTATCATGTAATTTTATGAAGATGATATGCTTTATATTATATTGGTTGGGAACATAAATTCGATGGTTGGGAACCCTTATGTATCAATCTGATACATACTTTATTCAGTTCCAAAAGTTTCTGGGTTACATTTTTCCACCCATTTTTTATATTGCTCATCATTGTTTGATGCTTCCCTCAACAAAGTTTTGAATTTAGATTCATTATCACTAATTAGCACTGAATGCATTTTGTGTTGTTGTCGGCTTAATGCATTTGCTACTATATTTTCCTTCCCTTTTATTTGTTTAATTTCAAATTCATACTCACTTAGGAATGCAAGCCACTTGGCTTGGCGAGCATTCAATGTTTTTTATCAAATAAATATTTTAACCCAATATTGTCTGTTAGTAGCAAAAATTTATTTCGTACTAAATAGTGTCGCCAAATCTTAAGGGCATAAATGATAACTGCCAATTCCATATCATGTACTACATAATTTATGCTCTTTTAATTCCTGGGATTCATAACAGATTACATGACCTTCTTGAGTTAAAACTCCTCCCAACCCCTCTTTACTCGCATCAGTGCATACCACGAAGTCCTTATTTGGATCAACAATTTTAATATCGGTGTTGTCGTCAATAAATATTTTAATTTATCAAAACTATCTTGACATTGTTGGCTCCTGATAAATCAAACACTTTTCTTCTGTAGAGTTGTTATAGGATGAGCTATTCGAGAAACGTTTTCTATGAATCTGTGGTAATATCTTGTTAACCCCATCAAAGATCTTATATCATGTACATCTTTTGGTGCTAGCCATTCCAGGATAGCCTTGATTTTAGCAGGGTCAACTTCTATTCCCTTCTTCGATATAACATGTCCTAAGTATTGCACTTAATTTTTATAAAAAAACACATTTACTCAGTTTTGCATATAACTGATGTTCTTTTAAAGTTTGAAAAACCTTCCATAGGTGATCTTTATGCTCTACATCATTCTTTGAATATACTAGAATATCGTCAATAAATACTAACACAAATTTATCCAAAAATTTACTTAACACATTATTCATCATGTTCATAAATGTTGCAAGGCATTTGTTAAATCGAACGATATTACCAAAAATCTATAGTGTCCATATTTTGGTTGAAAAGCAGATGGATACCTTCATCCTTGACCTGTACTTGATGGTATCCCGACCTGAGATTAATTTTTGAAAATATTTTTGCTACACCAATTTGATCGAATAGATCATCTATTCTTGGTAAAGGATATTTGTTTTTAACCGCCATCTTATTTAATTTCCTGTAATCTATGCACATTCTAAAATTTCCATCCTTCTTTTTAAAAAACAACACAGGTGCTCCGCATGGCGATACACTAGGCCGAATATATCCCTTCTCAAGTAATTCTTGTATTTGCATATTTAATTCCGTCAATTTTGGGGTATTCATACGATAGGGAGCTTTGAATACTAGTATTGAACCCGACATTAGATCTATGGTGAAATCTAAATCTTGTTTAGGTGGTAATCCATGTATCTCGTTAGGGAATACATACAAAAATTCCTTTAAAATAGGAAAATGCTCCCACAATGATTTTGACTTTTTGGGCTCAATTTCTTTAATTTTGATGGCATAAAGTCGACACCCTTTTCTAATACACGTTTTAAGTTGTACTGCTGAAATTTTTCTGGTAGAAATAGGTCTGTAAATCCTGTTTACTGTATAATATTTACCTTTCTCCTCCATACAATGAAAACTTCTATGCAAACAATCTATGATGGAATTATGAGATTCCAGCCAATCCATACCTGTCAGAATATTGTAGGAACCTTAAGGAAGTATATTTAGATTAACTGAGGTTTCCATGTCATCAAGAGCTAAACTATAGTTTTAAACTATTTTGGTAACCTTCCTTTCTACCCGTGTAGCCAACTGTACCAGCCATGCATTTTTTTGTTTTTCCTTCACAAGTTTACACTTTTCAACTATTTTTGGTGCAATATAACTTAGACTAGCTCCTGAATCGATAAGTATAGAAACATATGTGTTCAAAATTTTACCTTCTACTTCCAACATGGTGGATTGATGATTTGCCTGTCGATATTCAAAAGCATCATTAATTCTAGGTACATTCATGGCTAGATCATTGGCAATGGAAGATTCCTGCAGCATGCTTATGGGTGCCATCTTTATGTTTGGATTGTGAGGGAAATTTTTGTATAGGTGAGGACCATTACATTGTTAGGATTTATAATCCTCCCTTTTCCATACTTAGTCTATTAGATTATATTTCTTAACTTAGGAGTCATTACTTGATATTGGGTCCACTAGTACCATTGGGTCCACTTGGGCTATTGGTACCACCGATACCAACCACTAGAGTGTGGGGAACACATATAGAGGTTAACTGCAACTGAATGCATGTTCATGTATCCGTTTATGTGCCTCTGAGACCAATCCCTACAATTTAGGATCCAATCTGAGTGCCACCAGCAGCCTCCTTCAGTTGGTTGTGGTAGGTACCTAGTTAAGCTAAGTTAACCTCCAGTTACATTCAGTTAGATGTCTTTCAATTCAGTTAGTGTCAATATTGCATGGATGCATGGGAGTAGGCGCCTATTCTCACCTACCTCACCAGTTTAACTAGTTTAACTGATTGATAGACTGAATTAGACACTTGTAGTTAGACTAGTGAGCTACGATAGTGATTTAGACACTTCTAGTTAGTCAATCAGTTAGGATTGAGTTGGTAGATTCGAATCATATTCACATGATTTGAATTCTCCTTTATGTAACATTATTGTATACTATTAGGATTAATGAACATAATGATGTAATTTTACTGAGAAATACTTATCAATTTTCTGTGAAATGTGTCTTGTTCAGTGTGTATTTTTCATTCAATTCCACTACACAATAATACAATTCAATTGCACTCATTTCCTGTAGGTCAATGGCACAATAATTTAAACATGGTATCAGAGCCTATTCAGGAAAGAAACAAGTCTGTCCAATCTCTAGTGTACACTAGAAGCAGTTGGGTTTCCACATAAGTCTTGCAAAGTGTGTGTTGCTAACTCTGGATTCATCCAGAAAAGTATCTGCATGAGTGAATGATCCAGGAGGATCCAAGAAGGAAACATTTTTGAATTCCTCCAATCTCAGCAAAACTAGCACCAAATCGAAGGGCTCGTTGACATGATTCCAACGGCGTTTGTTTCACCTCAAACAGACTCCGTATGAGAAAGTTATCGCGTTCTGTTCTATAAGGTCAACAGGCAAATTTCGCAAAAAGAGGTGCCACGTGGCACCATTGACAGGGTGACATGTGGCATCCATACTGTACAAACATGATGATGTGGTACCACTCAAAGGATGACACATGGCATCTGTATAGTACAGACCAATCACAAGGTGACATGTGGCATGATGACAAGGCATGCTAAATGGCATGATGATGTGGTATGATGACATGGCATGCTGATGTGGCATAATGACATGGCATGATAATGTGTCATGATGATGTGGCATGATTATGTGGCATGATGACATGGCATGATTATGTGGCATGGTGACATGGCATGGTGAAGTGGCATGATGACTAGCATGCATGCATTTGTGCTTGAAATGAGTTTTAGGACATTCATGCATTTACTCATGAGAAATTGTAAAATGATTAATATTTGAAGTGAGTGGAAAAATTACTCACATATTACTCATTTATTCCTTGAGTTGTTATGAAGTTAATGCATGGTTGTAACCAAAAACAAACATGCCATATTTGTAAAGAAGTTGTAACAAGTTGGTTTATTATTTAATAAAAAGCCCAACCATATGAAAACCAACTTGGGGAAGTTGTAACCAAGGCCAAGATAGGAAAATTAGTTGCAACCAAAAGAATCCATGAGAGTCATGTGAAGAAGGGCAATCCAACCTATATAAACCCATTCATTTACCATTTCCCACTCATGCTTTGGAGTGGAGACTTTGTAGCTAAAGGAGAGAAGGGAGATTGCGTAGCTCTGCAGGAGGAAGGTACGAGTGTTTATACTCGTTTTACACCGTCTTCAGGCTTCGGAGTTGCTGGAAGCAGTCTTGTTGTGTTTTGGGTAGCGGTTCTCTTCCTGATCATTGTCGCCAAGGTATCATTGTATCATTGCCATGTATTTTGCCTTATGCTGAGATTATAGATCGGCCCTCCTATTGAGAAGCAGGCCTGGAGACGTAGTCCATCTTGGACGAACTCTGTTATCAACTTGTTGTCTTTATGTGCGTATTGTCTATGATGTTTGGTTCTCTTCTTATGGATTTGTGAGCTTCATTCATGCTCTTTATGCAATTCATGTCAACGTCATAGAGTAGCAAAGATCTTGTTTTCGGATCATGTGGTATCAGAGCAGGACTATTTGATGTTGGATTGTGAGTGTGGATGCTCACGAGGGATAAACTGCAAGTTGGTGAGGGTACATTAGAGCCTTACAATTCCAAGATCGGATGTGCACACCGAAGGGGGAAGATGGATGATAATGATGCCCGCACCGAGATGGAGGCAAATTTTCACAAGGTCTTCTACATGATGGATGACAAGGTAGACAAGTTGTTTGCAGACTATGAAGAATGCATGGCAAAAGAAAGAAGAGGCAGTGAAGTAAAGAAGGAAGACAAAGAAGTGAAGGACGAAGGCAACACTTCAGTTAACCAAGGAGGAGGTGGCAAAGAGCCTCCTGAGCCTCCCTCTTCACCTTCAGCTTCAAGCACAAGTTCAAGTGCTTCTTCCTCATCTCATTCTCAGCATTCCAAGGTTCCTCACAAAGAGCCTCAAAAGAATCCCTTATTGAAGCTCGATGTGAAATTTGATTTTCCCATGTTTAATGGGGAAGCGAATGCAGAGAATTTGAACAATTGGATAAGGCAATTTGAGGTCTATTGCCGAGTCCAGCAGATCAAAGAAGAAGACGTGAAGATTCAGTTGGCTTCACTTCGGCTGATAGGCACCGCACTTATATGGTGGGAAAGTAAGCTTCAGCAAGGTAGCAAACAAATGGGTAATCTTCTCTCATCGTGGTCTGCTTTCATTTCTGCTTTACGTAAGCAATTTTATCCGTTGGGTTATGTTCAAAAGGCTATGATGGATTGGCAAAGTTTTAGACAAGGCAAGGGTCAGAGTGTTCATAATTTTACTAAAGAATTTAGAAAGAAAGCTCTATAGTTGAATGTTTCTTTAGATTCTCCTGACACTCTTTTGAAGTACATTGGTGCTCTTCATCATTATCTACGCCATACTTTGTTGTTGTTGAATCCTACTAGTGTGGATGAAGCAAGTGTTCAGGCTACTCATCTTGAGAGCAGGGGGAAGCATTTACAAGAAGACCATCCAAAGAAGCCTTTCAAGCCCAACAACAACTACAAGTCCAAAAAGAAGGACAAGAGCAAAAAGACAGCTACTGCCAAGAAGGAAGGAGGAAAGCTCCATTGCGACACTGATGGGCATGATGAAGAAAGTTGTTGGAAGTTGCATCTTGAACAGAGGCCAAAAAATTATGGAAGAAAAAAGAAGAAAAATACCG
This sequence comes from Pseudotsuga menziesii, assembly GCA_001517045.1. Lineage (NCBI taxonomy): Eukaryota > Viridiplantae > Streptophyta > Pinopsida > Pinales > Pinaceae > Pseudotsuga > Pseudotsuga menziesii. Next base: position 414,326 of record LPNX010632303.1, read on the forward strand.
TTGCAACAGTGCAACGAGATTTGGGTTCTGACTCAGGTGACGAAACCTTGATTACAGCCGTGGGAATGCAAGGTAACAAAACTCCTCATACTGGTTCAAGTTCTACTCATGTTTCTAAAGAAAATGATAAAAGAAGAAGTGAGTTGTTCCACATCAGAGTTGTGTCTAAGCATACAAAGATTGAAACATTATTTGATCCGGGTTCTCAAGTAAATTTGATCTCAGAATCAGTTGTTAAGAAGTTGGGCATACGGACTAAACCTCACCCCAAGCCTTATCCTCTTGGATGGGTATGTGATAATGCTAAGTTATAGGTGACTAAGCAATGCAGGTTAAGGTTTGCTATTGCTTCAAAGTTGATCGATGAGGTGGACTTAGATGTTGTTCCTCTTGACATCTGCGGTATCGTATTGGGAAGCCCATACTTGTATGATCGAAAAGCAGTATTCTTCCATCATGAGAACAAGTACCATCTCACCAAAAATGGGGTGGAGTACATTGTGAGAGCTCACAGTATGAAGGCTAACACCTCTCTTGTTAGTGTAGGACAGATGAAGAGACTCATCAATACTAATAAGAGATACATGCTCATGGTTGTGAGAGAAAAAGATGCTGAAGCATCCGATGCTTTCAAAGGTTGTGATCCTTCTCACAAAAAGGCTATGATTGATATTGTGGCTAACTATGATGAAATATGTCAAGAACCTACAGGTTTGCCTCCCAAAAGGGAGATTCAACATGAGATTCATCTCCAGCAGGATGCCCCTCTTCCTAATGTGGGCATGTACAGGTTGTCCGCAGTTATCAAGTACAAGAAGGGTACTAGTAACAAAGTGGTAGATATGCTTTCTAGACCTCCTATTGTTGTGTCTATTGTCTTGAAAAATGCTTCTTTATCCCATGAAAGTTATATTGAGTAGTATGGTACTGATGATGATTTCAAGGAGATTTATGAGAAGCTAACCAATGGCACACAAGTGGAAGACTACTATTTGCAAGGAAAGTTGCTCTATCATTTGGGCAAGTTGTGTGTTCCTATCAGTGAAAGAGTCCATGTAATATGAGAAGCTCATACTTCTCTTGTATCAGGGCATTTTGGGGTAGGTAAGACTTTGGCTCATTTGCAAAGACTCATGTATTGGCCTCACATGAAATACATTGTAACAAAATATGTAAAGGGGTGTGTGATGTGCTCTATTTGTAAGCCCACTAATAGAAAATTGGGGCTGTACTCACCACTTCCTGTTCCTTCCCATCCTTGGGAAAGCATTTCCATGGATTTTGTGGGGGGTTTGCCTATGTCTAGGAGGGGTCATGACTACTTGTATGTGGTCATGCATAGGTTTAGCAAGATGTGTATTCTTATGCCATGTAAAAAGCAGGTCACTGCAGAGCAGGCTGCTTCTCTTTTCTTTCAGCATGTATGGGTCCACTTTGGACTTCCTACATCCATTATCTTGAATCGGGACTCTCGATTCCTTGGAGAGTTTTGGACAAAATTATGGTGTATGATGGACACCAAGTTGAAGAGGAGCACCACTTTCCATCCACAGACTGAAGGACAGACAGAGGTAGTCAACAAGACAGTTGTCCATTTGCTTCGAGGCTATTGCAATAAGCATCCTAAGTTATGTGATGAACAGATCCAGTATGTGCAGCATGCCTACAACAGGGCTATGCATTCTTCCACTCAGAGCTCGCCATTTGAGACATGCTTTGGGTACTTTCCAAAGACTCCATTGGACTTGACTTATGGGAGAGAGGTTGATCCAAGCGCTTCCAAGGATGAAGACAAAGCCCGCAGGTTCATTCAGAGAGTTCAACAGGTACATCAAGCAGTGAAAGAGCAGTTGGAGAAGAGTCAAGCCCAGTACAAGGCTCTCCATGACAAGCATAGAGTTGATCATCAGTTTCAGGTGGGAGATCAAGTGTGGATTCACATCAACAAGGAGATGATGAAAGGAGAAGGAAAGAAGCTCAAGCCTATTAGATATGGTCCCTTCACCATCTTGGAGAAGATTGGGACGAATGCTTTTCACTTAGAGCTACCGCCATACATGCAGATATACTCAGTGGTGAATGTGGAGAACTTGAAACTCTACGAGCCTCCCATGATCATGGATGAAAGGGAGAATGTCTCATTGCCATCAGTTGATGAATTTGCTCCTGAGTACATGGATGAGCTAAAGGAAGATGTCATCTTGGATAGAAGGACAAGGACTTCTCGCAAAGGTGATGTTGATTATCTTTGAGTGGGCATCAGAGGCACTCATCCAAGCAAATCCAAGTGGATCAAGAAGGAGAAAGTGAGGGAGCAATTCCCTCACCTGTCTGTTGATTAGTAAAGGCTTTTGGAGGCCAAAAGCTTCTCAGTGGGGAGGAATGATCCAGGAGGATCCAAGAAGGCAAAATTTTTGAATTCCTCCAATCTCAGCAAAACCAGCACCAAATCGAAGGGCTCGTCAAGACAAATCCAACGGTGTTCGTTTCACCTCAAACGGACTCCGTATGAGAAAGTTATCGCGTTCTGTTCTATAAGGTCAACAGGCAAATTTGGCAACAAAAGAGGTGCCATGTGGCACCATTGATAGGGTGACACGTGGCATCCATACTGTACAAACATGATTATGTGGCACCACTCACAAGATGACACATGGAATCTATACAGTACGGACCAATCACAAGGTGACATGTGGCATGATGACATGGCATGATGATGTGGTATGATGACATGGCATGCTAAATGGCATGATGATGTGGTATGATGACATGGCATGATGATGTGGTATGATGACATGGCATGCTGATGTGGCATAATGACATGGCATGATAATGTGTCATGATGATGTGGCATGATGATGTGGCATGTTGACATGGCATGATGATGTGGCATGGTGACATGGCATGATGAAGTGGCATGATGACTAGCATGCATGCATTTGTGCTTGAAATGAGTTTTAGGACATTCATGCATTTACTCATGAGAAATTGTAAAATGATTAATATTTGAAGTGAGTGGAAAATTACTCACATATTACTCATTTATTTTATTCCTTGAGTTGTTATGAAGCTAATGCATGGTTGTAACAAAAAACAAACATGCCATATTTGTAAAGAAGTTGTAACAAGTTGGTTTATTATTTAATAAAAAGCCCAACCATATGAAAACCAACTTGGGGAAGTTGTAACCAAGGCGAAGATAGGAAAATTAGTTGCAACCAAAAGAATCCATGAGAGTCATGTGAAGAAGGGCAAGCCAACCTATATAAACCCATTCATTTGCCATTTCCCACTAATGCTTTGGAGTGGAGACTTTGTAGCTAAAGGAGAGAAGGGAGATTGCGTAGCTCTGCAGGAGGAAGGTACGAGTGTTTATACTCGTTTTACATCGTCTTCAGGCTTCGGAGTTGCTGGAAGCAGTCTTTTTGTGTTTTGGACAGTGGTTCTCTTCCTGATCATTGTCGCCAAGGTATCATTGTATCATTGCCACGTATTTTGCCTTATACTGAGATTATAGATCGGCCCTCCTATTGAGAAGCAGGCCTGGAGACATAGTCCATCCTGGACGAACTCCATTATCAACTTGTTGTCTTTATGTGTGTATTGTCTATGCTGTTTGGTTCTCTTCTTATGGAGTTGTGAGCTTCATTCATGCTCTTTATGCAATTCATGTCAACGTCGTAGAGTAGCAAAGATCTTGTTTTCAGATCAGTGAAGGGCCTTGAGAAAGTGTACATGTCAATATGGAAGGCTTGATTCTGACATGATTTCAAATTGAGAGACATAGCCTCATCATCATACTAAGAAAAATAAGTTCTTAAATTGGTTGGATGAAGCATTTGGCTTCCTATGCACTCACATCTCTCAGGATCTCCTCTTTCACCTTGAGGGATTACACACTCCTAAAGAATATTGGGAGAAGATCGAATCATTGTTTGGAAAACAATGTGAGCTTTGAGGGTACATATTGGAGAATGAGCTAATCACATTGTATCCTAGCAATTTCAAAAATATCCAGTAGTTTTTCACAAAATTCAAGTCACTAGCACTGCAGTGTAAGCAATGCGGAATAGAGAGGAAAGATGAGAAACCAGTTCTATTGGTACTAGTCAAGCTTGGCTCAAAGTACGATGTCTTCGTCTCTACCTTCCATTCTGGAAGAGATTTCATCCCTAATTGGAATATTCCTTCACTAGATGGCTTTGAGGAGTCTTTAATACAGGAGTAGGATAAGTTGGTTCAAATGGGATTCCTCCAAAATTCCAAGAATCAAGCTCTTCTGATGTCAGACTCAGCCAATGCAAGATAAAGGGAAGCACAAGGGGAAGGAGCCAAAAACCTCTGGTTTGAAGCCAAAAGAGAGTCATAAGTCTTCTAAAGGAGCCTCGAGCTCCAAGAAAAAGATAAAGTTTAAAAATACTAAGTGTCCATACTGTATGAGAGCCTTTCATTTAGAAAGCTAGTGCATGAAGAAGACCCTTGACCAGTTGAAAGCACTCCTTGAATAGAACAATATTTCTCTTCCACAAGGTGCAGAGATGACTGATGATGGAGAGCAGATTGAAGAATATGAGAGCTGCCTTTCTTTGAAAGCAGGCCTCACTCCATCGAAGGATTACTTGATAGATTCTAGAGCATCCAACCACATGGTTTCCTCCAGGGAATCCTTCACCGCTCTCACTCTATCAAGAGGACCTAACACTCATATGGGAAATGAATCCCAAATACCAGCTGTTGGGAGAGGTTCTATTAAAATATAGCATGACTAGTTCAAGAATTTACTACGTGTGCCCTCTCCTACAACAAAACAAGTTGTTCAAGATGAAGAAGAAACAAAATCTTCAACACAGTCAATTCAAATTGAAGAAAGTCTCCTTGGAGTGACTCATTCTCCTGCTACTCCAAAAGTTTATGAAATATATGATGTCTCATCTTCTCATATGGATGATCCAGAAGAATACATTTGAATCTCTGTTATTCAATAAAAATTCTCCTTCGATTCTATGCAAACATTCTCCAGTGATTCCTTTATTTTAAATTATGTGCAAAGTTTGCGAGTGATTGTTTCAGAAAATGAAAAGGAATTTGATTTCTCTATCTCTAATGTTGTTTTTGGTGTGGAGAAAAGCAATGCTTTGGATATTTTGGAAGAGATATCAAATTTTAGGAGTGATCCATTTACTCTCTTTGATCTAGAGCTCCCATCAAATTCCTAAATGATTGAATGCACCAATACTCAGAATTTTGTTGAAGAAGGAGAAAATTGTGCATCTATCATTTCGGTGGGGAAATTTGAACCTTTGTTCCATACTATTAGATATGATATGACCTTAATTGTATTTTATATGATCTTATTTGGTTCAATTTTTAAGTTTCAAGAGCCTTCATTCATGCTTGTAGCTGGTCTCATCAATTTTGGTGTGAAAAATCAAGTACCGCAAGTCTCTTTCAAAATTGTTGTTGGGGATTTTATGTCAGTTTTCTCTCATGAGTTTGTTGATATTATATTTAATGAATAATTAGTTATTTTTGAAGCTATATCATATTATGGAGCTCAATCATTCGCTCTCCAAAGTCCTAGGGCTTCTTTACCTTTTTATTTGATCACATGCTCATCTCCTCACAGAACTAGTAAAGATGGAGACATTCTGCATTCGTTTGGACACTTGATCCTAACACTTGGAGATGATTTTACCTCACATGGTTTGATGTTCAAGGCTGCAATATATCAGTTTCTTTGGTTTTCCTCACATGGTTCTAATTCTCAAGCACTTTTTTTCTCTCATCAGTTGATATCAGTTGCTTTACATGAGTCCAATTTTCATCTTGCAGTTGTCTATGTTCTTGATTCAGTTGATTATTTTATTCTTCTTCCAAAGAGGAAAATCCATTCAAACATAATCATTAGTTTGGATAGGTTCACATGAATAGTTCCAGTATGTTGCTGCATAGAAGAACCATGCTGCTGCATTATGTGGCAAATTGTAGCAGAGTTTTTGCAAGTTATTTCCCAAAGAGGAAGATTTTTCTCCTAAGAATAGCTTGTATTTCATGTTCCTTCTTATTTTTAGGGGGGGGTGGTACCCATGAGGTTTTCCCCTATTTCCTCAATTTATTAAGTGGCTTTTTAATTCTTTAAGATTGTAATGGGTCACTTTTGGCCTTGTTGCCAGAGCCCGCATTTGTCCAAGTTAGGATTAAAGGGGGATGTTAGGATTTATAATCCTCCCTTGTCCATACTTAGTCTATTAGATTATATTTTCCTAACTTAGGATTCATTACTTGATATTGGTTCCACTAGTACCATTGGGTCCACTTGGTCTATTAGTGCCACCAGTACCAACCACTAGAGTGTGGGGAATACATATAGAGGTTAACTGCAACTGACTTCATGTTCATGCATACATATATGTGCCTCTGAGACCAATCCCTACAATTTAGGAGCCACTCTGAGTGCCACCAACAAACTCCTTCAGTTGGTTGTGGTAGGTACCTATTTAAGCTAAGTTAACCTCCAGTTAAATTCAGTTAGATGTCTTTCAGTTCAGTTAGCACCAATCTTGCATGGCAACATAGGAGTAGGAGCCTATTCTCACCTACCTCATTAGTTTAACTGGTTTAACTGATTGATAGACTGAATTAGACATCTAAAGTTAGACTAGTGAGCTCCGATAGTGATTTATACACTTCTAATTAGTCAGTCAGTCCAGATTGAGTTGGATTCGAATCATATCAACATGATTTGAATTCACCTTTATGTAACATTGTTGTATATTGTTGGGATTAATGAAGATAATACTATAGTTTTACTGAGCAATACTTATCATTTTTTTGTGAAATTAGTCTTGTTCAATGTGTATTTTTCATTCCATTCCATTGCACAATAATACAATTCAATTGCACTCATTGCATGTAGACCAATGGCATAATAATCTAAACATACGTCCCCAACATTTAATTTCCTTTGAGTTGTTATTCCATCCCCCGCGAAAAGTTCTGATGCCCTTTACCGCGTTGCTATTGGTTGAACTTGGTCTATTGTAATTGTTATCAGTATGACTTCTTGTCCCTTTCCTAAAAGGTGAGGGTTTAAATCCTTTCTTACGTTGGTCCAACTTTTCATTTTTTATGTTGTCAATTTATGCTCAATTTTGATCTTTGTTTAAATAAGTGGTAGCACAACTTGGATTTTATAATTTCTTCATTCATAGTATTAGGCATATCAAACTCAATATTTTCCTTATATGTTGGGGGTAAACAACTGATAAACCTATAGACCCTGTCTTTTTCATCCCTTAAGTAAGGTACATAGCATTGTAAATTCACAAACTTGGTTACAAACTCTTCCATGGTTAACATTCCCACTCGTAAATCATTGAAATCCACTCAGCTGAAAGATTGTAAAACGTTCCCTCAAATTGTCATCATATTTATATACTTGAAAGTATCGTTTGATATTTAATAACTATGCTTGAACAACTTCCTCAGACTTTCCATCAAACATTGGGGGACTTAACTTTTTAAATTCTCCCTGCAACTCCATAGGTTTTTCTTTTTGCTTCTCAAATTTTATGTCATTATCTTTCTTTAAGTCTTGTATGAGTACATGAATTTTATCTGTAGTTTCCTTACTACTACCACTTTGTACTGCTCCTTTTCTTTTATTTCAAGTACTGCAAGATTTTTGGCCATTGTTTTTTGGTGGGTCTGTCAAAAATTTTAGGAGTGGTCCATTTATCTCTTCTTGATCTGATTTGGCATTCATTAGTTTAAGATTATCTGTTTTAAGGCTTTCCAAATCTGATTTCAATCTCCTCCACATTTCTAACATTTCTGAATGCATATATGCATTACGTCTTGCTTCTAGTTCTACATAAAGACTTGTATTCTCTAACGCTGGCATACCTTCAGGAATTACTTCCTCTTCCTCAATTTGTTCTTCTTTTGTTGCTATGTATGGGTGTAACAATATTTAATCATTTGTTACTTATCATGATTTATATTCAAAATACTTAGTCATATTATACTATATAATTAAGCTGTGTCCCATTAAGTCAAAATGTTTTAACCTTTCTCTGATGCCATTTTGTAATGAACCAAACTAAATACTAGTAATAAAAGTAATATTTTTTTTTAAAACATAAAAGTAAACTTTATCTATGGTTGTCGAAAGTTAACCCCAGCTTAACTGGTATCATGGTTTTTCAGCTTCGTGTTTCAAAATTTGGGTGACTCTTCACCAAAGATTGGGAAGAAATTGAAGGTTTAAACTTGGAATTGCTTAGCCTCATGGCTAACACTTATCGTATTCTTGTTACAGGTAATTCCAGCATTTATATTACTTCAATTATTTCTTCTAGGAAAGAATACTAAGGGTTCCCTCCCTACTTTGCAAAACTAAAAATAAATCAAGGTATAGTTTGATTATTTGAAATTGAAAAATGTTTCAAATCAGGATCTAATAATTTACAGTTGTATTGCACTAGTTGTCCGAAGGTTTGAATTAAGCTAGGGTTACGATCCTCGGATCCTAGCCAGTTCACTCATGCAACATCCGCTTGCTAGCAGTCCGCAAGAAGGATGGCAGCTCTGCCATAGTCAATCGTTACCAGTTTATTGGAAAAAGGGTTATGTTAGAATGGAAGTAAACTATGGTTCCCAGTTTCGAAACCATTTACAGTTTTTGGAAAGATTAAACACTTACAATATTGACACCAGTTTCGTTTTACGAGAGCTTACACCTCATTTACTATCCAGCTTCGACAATATCTCTGGATTACTGCAATCACTTCCACATCAGTAAGAAAATGAGTCTCGGTTTGTATTTGGAAGCGTTTGTCGAGATTTTCCATCCATTAATAAGGTTAATGATCTCTTATGTTTCATATGTAGGTGGAAACATACAGCTTGGGAACCAAGAAATAACCTCGGCCCCATAAATTGCAACGCAACCGGTAAGTCCCAGTTTAAAGTCTTAACATCATCCCAAATCTATTGCTTTGAGGTGTGAAATGGTGGGTTTACGACCGTTTATGGAAGATGAATGATATTTTGTTGTGTTTCTGTAGGTCGTCTCCTTAATCTCTCCATGGTCGGGGTTTTTCTTTTGACAACCATACGGCTTAGTTTACTAAAACAACTTATAGGTCAGTTGTTAATGTATATATTTGTGTGAGTTATTTGGACCTGTGTGTTGAATAAATACCGAGTTTATAGTAAGACACTATGTAATACTATACTCTGTTGTTGTTCTTTTTAGTCTAAAAAAGGAACCGATTTATCAAGTTGAACTTGATTTATTTAAATTTTAATGGATATTAGCTTGGTGATATCGTGGACTGTCATAATGGTTAATAATTAAAAGAGATTAAGTTGTAATAGATTATTTAAGTGATGTTAAGTTATCCGTAAATTAAGTTTTTCTAAATATTGTTCTTCATTCTAGGGTTTCCTGGTTACCTTGGTTTAAAGTAATAAATTTGTTGTTGAATCTACCAATTTGAATATTTGTCTGTATTAAGTCTTTCTTGATAATATTCTCGATTTCAGGGTTGTGTCTCTTAAAAAGGGTTTTTAGAACCAGAGATGAATTTGTTAATGTAATTCCTGGTATAACACTTGTCCATAAATTATATTTTTCTTCCTCTTATGCATGGTTCTAGGGTTTACTGTTTGAATTTTATAAAAAGAAACATATAATAGAATGATGGGGTTTTGAATGTAATCATTATGTTTGCTTCAACGCAACTCTACTTTTCTTACTCTGTAAATGACAGTTAAAAGAAATAAAAACAATATGTGAAAGATTCATATTAGCAGTAACATAAACCATTCAATAGTATTTTCTTTTGAAAGGTAATAGATGGGTAATCATGCTAGTTCAAAAATAAAATACAATAATTAATATCAATTATTTTCTACCTTATATAACGTTGTAAGAATCTAGTATAAAAGCATTAGCACTAGTAACTAGCATAATAAATAAATTGGTTTTTAGAGACACATCTCTGAATAATCCGATAATCAGAGTATTAATAGTTATAGACCACCCGACCACAGGAACTGCAAAGAAGTTAATCTTGTACTGGTCCACCCCCTTGCCTAAACTCTTAGGTTTAAAACTTGTTTTCCTGCAGCTTCAAGTTGCCACCAGTAACTAAGAAGAGTGAGTCACTCAAGAACCTAGCATTCTCTTATGCTCATTGTCGGTTGTAGTACAGAGATTAACATCACAAAGAAATTGGTTTTTAGAGACACATATCTGAATAATCCGATAATCAAAGTGTTAATAGTTATAGACCACCCGGCCACAGGAACTTCAAAGCAGTTAAGATTGTACCGGTCCACCCCCTTGCCTAGACTCTTAGGTTTAAAACTCGTTTTCCTGTAGCTTCAAATTGCCACCAGTAACTAAGAAGAGTGAGTCACTCAAGAACCTAGCATTCTCTTATGTTCATTGTCGGTTGCAGTACAGAGACTAACATCACAAAGATTTTCTCTGGAAGCTCTGCGCTATCTCAAGCCATAGAGCCTTTCCCATCTTGATCTCTGGAAGATCTCTTTATAAATTTTTCGTTTTCCCTTTCTCAAACCATCTGCATTATTTTTTATCTTTGCCCAGGACTTTTATAGCAAAATAACTAACTCTCCTTAGTATTGGCCCTTGTCTTTGTAAAGAATGTTGAGGATTTGGTAACTGTTTTCAACCCCAAGTTTATGTCAATTAACTATATAGCTATTAATACTCCCGATTTCAGAATTATATTAATATAAAATTAACTCACTTGTTCCATTATACTTAAATAAAACAAAATGTAACGAGGAGATATTACAATGTCAGATATATCATTGTCAATGTCAATGATCATGATTCATGTGATAGTACTTTTGGATCTTGATTTATCATAGTGGCACCTAAATGATTGTAATCATGGCACTTTTGGATATTGATTAATCCTAATGAGGGGTAAATTACCTTAATGTCACCTAAATTTCTCTAATGGCATTTGAGTGTCCCTGACAACATTTGATAGATCCTAATGGAATCTGATTGGCCATAACAACATGAAAATGATGCATTACGATAATTATGATGGAGTCTATGGATATGATTTGATAAATATAAGACTATATCATCCATTCTTGTAAGGTAGTAGGGTTCCTTGCTCATTATTATCACAATTATATTGATGATGACTACGACTGCGACAATGATGTTAATTTATTGTATGGTGACGATGACAATGTGGATGTCAACGATGATTATGCATGTGGTAGCACTTTCTGACCCTAATTGATTCTAATGGCACCTAAATTTCTGTAACGACATCTAAATGACCCTAATATCATAGAAATGGTTGTAACAACATATAAATGACTTTAACAATTACATGACATGAATCCTAATGGTGATGAGTGATTAAGAACACTAATGGCATATGAGTGACCATAATGACAATGATGATGATGATTTTGTTGATGATGTACTTAATGTTGTGATGATTATCAAGATGGTGTTGATGTACCATATGGAATTGATGATGATGATGACAATGTCGATGTCCACGATGATGATGCATGTCATAATACTTCTGGATACTGCAAGACTTGAGATATTGGATTTAATAACAAGTAATGGAGGTTGTGAGGTGTTGACCATAAAAATATTGTTATCCATTGGATTTTACATTGATTTATATGGCCATTGGTTTTAGTAGTGCCCCCACCCCCCCTACACCCCCCTTGCAAAAAGGTAGTAGAATACCACCTATCATGGTGCTACCAAAATGTCACCCTACAAGGTTGTTTTGGACAACCCCCTCATCCATACCCTCATTTTTACCAAGAAAATCCAAGGCACAAGAAGTGGATATCAATCTTAACACAAAAGATAACTTTCTTTGTACTCTTAAGGACATTTTGGTGTTGGTTTAAAATGGAATGAAACAACAAGCATTTCAAAAATGCTCATAGTGTTACTTTGAAGAAGTGGATCAAATTTTTTTACATCTTTGGCCTTATAAGAGGACATCTCTCAAGGAAAAAAAGAATTAGTTGCTCAAGTTTTATGGACCCTGTCAAATATTCCAACATTACGCTATACTATTTACCAATGTTTGATTCCCATGGGATTTATTTTACATAGTAAAATAGTGATTGAAAACATAGAGGTAAATGCCCAACTTATAATACTGGAAGATGGGTATTCACATGGACACACACATACATTGCATATCTAAGCTTGTCTCTATGTACTCTTCGAGAAAGAATTTTACTTGGCACTTTAAGTTAATCACAAAGGAATTTCGACATATGAGTTAAACTTATAACACCAAGACATAATGACTTGTATAACTATATTACAAACCTACGGTCACCTCCACATTCTATTTAGGTATACCATTTTTAATGTGTAGGGACTACTTTTTGTCTACAATATTTAAAGGTGAACTAATAAGATTTGATCATTCACCCCCTAGGCCTACTTTTTGTCTAAAATATTCAAAGATGAACTAATAAGCTTTTATCATTCACCCCCTTTAAGAAGTTAATGAGCAAGCAAGTGTCTCAAGTCGTTGAGACCCGCACAAGTGTAATTGTGAATGGATAAACAATAACAATCAACAATTTGTAAACCTAACCTATAACATTGGGAGACAATAACCAATGTGACCATATTATGGATCCAAACCACCTCCATAGTCTATTTTAGGTTTGATGACCTTTTCTATAAACCACATAAAAACAAACTAATGAGACTTTACAATTCATCGCCATTTTAGGGAGGTGTCAATTAAAATCGCCATTTTAGGGAGGTGTCAATTAAAATAGTGCCTTGGGTTAGTAAGATCACTAGGGAAAATTTGTAAACAACCCATGTAGGCATCACAAGTCATGATAATAAATAACGACAAAGCTACATATAAACCGTAAACTTTGCAAACTAAATAATCAAAATCGGAATTTTGAAGACATGTCATTTTTAAGAGTAATTATGTTTTTTATGTCTCTATGCAGTAGAGATATATATGAATCAATCATTCTTATTAATCAATCCATACTTTTGTCAAATTTTTCTCTCAAATTAATGTTGAACATTATAATGGAAGAAATATATATATATATATATATATATATATTTAATTATTATTTTATAAAACATCTTCTTGGACAGCCAACCGATGACGTTTGAATTGTTAATTGTTCCCCCAACGTTGGCCGGGGGGTGATATATGCTATATTTAAAGCACTGCGTACTACATTTTGAACTTTGTTTGTATTTACATGGTTCTTGGGTATGCTTCCGGCACTCCTACGGGAATTGAAGCCAACCTCTGCAAACTTTTCATAATCTGTAACAACAAATTTCTCGTGTCATCTGTTGAGTTGATATTCATACTATATTTATGGCTTCCCATGTGATCGACGTCACGAGATTATTCTGGCATTTAATGTTATTGATGGATGTTTTTAATCCAACGTTAACATTAGGAACACTGGATCCTGGAGGCATAAGTTTCATTGTATAAGCACTTAGATATGCCGAGGAAATTATATAAGAGCTGCTTTTAATTATAGGGTTTTGAATTGAAAGGTGTTATTTAGACTTTATTTTTAATAATAATATTTATTTTATTTAGAGTTATATTGTAAGCTTTTAATTTATTTCTTAATAAATTATAAAAGCTTTTTTTTTTGGTTAGTGCACTAGTCTAAATATGTTATAATTTGGAATTGTAGATAATAAGGTATTGAAATTTAATAATAAAAAAAGGATTTTGAATAAATTGAATTCATTTATGTATTAAAAATACAAATTTAAAAAATAAAAAATTGTAATTTAACTTAAAATTATATAATAAAAAATCCTTTAAACTATTTTTTATCCCAAATATGAAACAAGGCGAAAATATGAAAGAGAAAACAATATTTTTTTATTGTAAAATTTATTGTGAAAATCAATAATATATTCATATAATAATCAATTTTAATTTTAATTTTCTATAAAGTATTTATAATTTTGTACTATGTATGATCCAGGAGGATATTGGTGGCCACCCACCTATTCCACTTGAACCCCCACCATTTTTTATTTCAGTTTTTTAGTTTCCTTAATTGTAGCACAATTTACTATTTTTGGCAGTTTTCGAGTCCTAAACTTCCAGAGCCATTTTGAGGCCCTAAATGACGTTTTTCGGCATTGAATGGTTGGTCAAATATGAGTCCGTTCTGGACTCAATATTTGTTGTTTATGGATGTAGTCCTTGAAGAGATCTTTCTAAAGATGTATCATGCGCGTCAAATGGAGGTAGTATGTGACCCCGGGAAATTGATGTACCAAGTTACTCAACGGGGCCCACATTCAGGCATTTCACCTCCTAGGGTTAGGTTTTTGGATATGTAGGGTTTCCATTGTTTCTTAATAATATATAGACCTTCGAGCCTCATTGTAACACAGAGTTCAGAGGCATGTAGACGTCACATCTCTTCTCGGAGATAAGCTACCAACACTCTAGCTAGTTTATTTCCGTTATGTATGTAAACAAGTTTGAGTTCTTTGATTAATGAAATGAAGTGTTTTTTCCGCTACATATTTGTTTCTATGGTTATTTGTGTATTATGTTGCGTTCTTGCATAAATCCGGATCAAGAAAAAAAAAATCTTTTTTCACAACTTAATTTATTACAAAACCTTATTAAAAATAAAAATAAAAATCTCATTATAATTATAGTATATTTTAATGTAAAAATAAAAAAGGAACAATCACACTCATAGTGAAGGATATTTTTTCTAATTTAATAAGACAAATGAAAAAATAACAAGTATTCATGCCCCAATTGCAATACAATAATGGTTTGCATTTTTGTTTTTGTTTTTAATACCATAGTCAAACAACAAAGGTTTCCTATAAGCGCTTGTGAAAATTGTATAGTAACATAAATGTTTTAATACCTTAATCAAATAACTAAAAAATTTAAATAACTAAAAGATTTAGAGAAGAGTTGTTGAGAACTATGTAGTAAACTAATTGTTTTCAATACCTTAATCAAATAACTAAAGTACGTTAAGTGTGCAATTTGGGCAAAATTATTAAAGACAAAGTGTCATGTGCAAAATTCCTATCAATCAAATGTAAATGTCATGTTCAAAATTCATATCAATCTTGTCACAAGAATGTAACAAGGACATTGAGATGAATATAATCTCATATCTATTTACAATATATCTATCCAACCCAACGCACAGAGACATTGCCACAGGGCGGCTATTGTTTTGTTCACCACATTACTATGGTAAAAATTCACTTTAACAAGGAGGGAAATAAAAACTTGAACCCCGCACCTCTATAAGTAATATCTTTGCTTAAGAAATTGGTGGACTCCATCATTGTACATCTTCTATTAGCATGCGATCCACACATATCTTACTATACCTTCCCTTGCCGAGACGCTGAGAAAATCATTATAACGACCGCAATGTTTAATGGTAGCAGCCACTTCCAGTTGAATGACTAACAAGTATTTGATTGCAGTGCAGGACGGACGCCCTCTATCCTCCATCGAATTCAGACATTTATTCCATGTTTTGCCTTCCTTCTCGGCCATTTTTATTGCTCTTGGATTCAGTGGTTTCTTTACGAATTTCACGAAGAGACTGATTTTACAAAGAAAATGGGTATACTCGGCGTAATCGAGAGGAAAAAGATGAAGTTGAGAGATCGAAATAGGCGGGATATAACGACCAAAATCTTTTATGGTCTCAGAAAACATGGAGGATTCAATATCCCTCCTCAGGAGGATATTAATGAGGTTCTTCAAGATTTGGCAGAAGAGGTTGGCTGGATTGTTGAATCGAACGGAACCAATTATAGAAACCAGGTATATACGAATCTTCTCTCGACAATGGTGAAGGAGGGTTTAGGGTTTAAAGTGTCTAGGTCTATGATTTGCAAAAAGATGGATTAGCTTGAATTGTAACATTGTTGAAATTCAATTCTGTGTTTGATTCAATTGAAAATTCAAATTCAAACACCTGCCCTGCTCTGACCTTGCATGGACAATGGTAGAACAGGGTTTATGGTTTATGGACAATGGTAGAGTAGTAAAACCCAAATTCAAACATCTTTCCTGCTCTAACCTAGTCTGGACAAATGACAGATCAGGGTTTATGGTTTATGGACAATGGCATAGTAGCGTTTATGGTGTAGGTTTTTTGTATTCAATATAGATGAACTTAAATTATAACATTATTGTTGAAATTCAATTTATGTATAGATCCAAATGCAAACACCTTCCCTGCCCTGTACAATTATAGAGGAGCGTTTAGGGTGCAAGAGAATGTATTCGAGATAGATTAAGTTGATTGTAAGATTGTTGAAATTTAATTGTCTGTGTTGTTGGTATTTAAATGCATACCCAAATGTAAATGTAGAACGAGAGCGATGGGTACATGGCCTCTGTGAGAGAAGGTCAATTCTTGCCCTATACGACTGGCATACACCCAGAGGTTTTAAGCAAATACATCGATTACAATGCAGTGAATGTGAATATTCCCCATCCTCATGCTTTTCCTCTAGCAGTGACAATGGCCTCAATGGGGGAAGCTTCTACTGCCAGTGGGGAATGCTCAAGGATGACTTATCCTCACCGACCTCCTGCTTCCGTCCATATTTCGAGCTCTTCGCTCTTCCAGCCCTCGAATTCCAGCAGCGACGGTCTATCGTCTTCGTTTACGTCTCCTGGTTCCAGGGATCCTTGTTCGTCCTCGGCGGATACTTCTTGCTGGGAAATTGCAACGATTACAATAACTGCACCATTGATGCCAATTGCAGGGCTCAATATTTTTCGGCAGTCAAAGAGGAAGAGACGGAGGGGATTTTCATGGGTTTGGACTCTGGAGATTGTAGAAACCGACTGTGCAGGCGGAGGAGCCCTGAATTCTTTAGCAGCAGCAATGGTCCAGATAACGGGGCTGGCGATTTGGAATCTGAGAATGTCCCAGCTTCCACCGTTCGAGATGGTTCCTCTGTCTCTCCTGTGGCAGGAAATGAGGTGATATTCTACACAAATTAGTCCTCTCAGTTCCCCTCGCACCCCTCACACTTATTGATTAACCCATGTAAAGGATAAGGGTGGCGTGGATTCCTCAATTTTGG
This sequence comes from Pseudotsuga menziesii, assembly GCA_001517045.1. Classification (NCBI taxonomy): domain Eukaryota; kingdom Viridiplantae; phylum Streptophyta; class Pinopsida; order Pinales; family Pinaceae; genus Pseudotsuga; species Pseudotsuga menziesii. The sequence continues at coordinate 431,481 of LPNX010632303.1, forward strand.
TTTATGGAGCGATTTGGTCGGTTGTCTTTTGTTGTGCAGCATCAAACAAATATCACATGAAGATTTTTGCGACAGGCCATGGACATGGAAAATATATTAACCTGTCTAGTATTCCAAATTCTATCGAAAGTCATCAATAAAGAAGTAAATCAGATCAACTTGGACTTTTTTGCCAAAAATTTCTGCAGATTTTGCAGATAACGAAGATTTCATCAGATCAACTTGGACTTTTTATTTCCAAAATCTCCTGTATATTTTGCCGATAACGAATATTTCAGAAGCGAGAATGAAAAATCCGGCTCATGGTCAAGAGATTGGGCTATTTAAAATAATATAAATATTGTCTATTTATCATAAAACATGTGCTAGTTGCTAGAAAGCTTTAAAACTTATATTCTTGGAACCCTTAGCTTACAGTTAGACTATTTACAATTCAAAGAGAAGCAAGAGGAAGAGAATGCAGTTCTATTTATTTTATGTCTCAAATTTCGAAAGAAACACCCATTGAAAGAGTGCCCTTCGAATATTATTACTATATGTGTCATTCGTGCAGGAAAACATTCAACAAAACATTTTCTTTTGTTTCTTAGACTTAAATAGTTATACCATGGGAAATGAAACAATAGAACAATTTTTATCTCTAGCACCAAAGAGGCCATGGAAACCTCAAGGAGCAAGTACATCCACAGATCATGCATTTCAACTTCATCCATGTTATTATGTCCAACAATATCCCACACAATTCTGGAACCCTGCAATGTTATTTTGGCAAGCATGGTCCCAACATCAAGTCCAAAACTTTCCTCAGATACAAGGATGGAGAGGACCTATTAATGGGATTATTCCTACTTACACTTACCCCATGAAACCACAACAATATGTGCCTTAACCTCATCCATCACAATTTATTTCACATACACAATTTCCTTTTTCAACAAAATCCCAACAATAACAAATTACACAACTTCAACAATTGTAGCTACCATCCAATAAACCTTCAAGATCAAATTTGATTCATGTCTATACCATTCCTAAACCCAACAATAAACTATCTTATCCTACTTCCAATGGTGAGTTACAACCCTTTCCTACATATTTGGTCACACTAGTAGGATTGCAGGATATCAGCTTTCCATCAAGAAAGGTGCTACAGAAGCAATCCCCTATCATCATTGAAGAGGAAGCAAAGGGGGGAACCCCTTATTAGACAAACAATTATGACTTTCCCATCATAATAAAGAAAACATACCCACAATTAAAGCAGCCACAATCTTCAAAAAAACCTCCATATCTGAAGAGGCTAAATATGGAAAAACCTAAGCCCGCTATGGAATTTGATCTCATAACAGGATTAAGGAATTTTTTCATTAAAATATTGTTTCTAAAATCAATGAAGGATATCCCCATTTACACAAAAATAGTAAGGGAATTGTCCCTAAATAAATCAGGAAGAAAGAAGAATGAACCACCCACTATCCAATTTATAGGAAAATTCGTAGATCTAATGTATGGACCTTTTTGTGAACAAGTATTTAGATCCTAGTAATATGATTGTCTCATTCCATATCATTAGACTCCTTTTCCCAAAAACCCTAATTTATCTTGGATTATCCATTAACGTTATGACTCAGCAAGCCATGGAGCAACTAAAACTACATATCCTTCGTCCAACGCCCACATTAGTTGAGCTAGCTGATAGATCCAATATAAAACCAGAGTGTACGCTACATACTGGTATAGTATACTTGGACTCCATGGATTATCCTGGGGACTTCATGATAAGCTCCTTCAAGAGGACAACTACTAGTCCTTGGTAGGCCATGGCTTTCTGTTGTAGATTCATTCCTTCATACTAGCAGGATAATTTTTAGGGGTGAATATTCACCAATTGGCTATTTTTAGGTTTTTTCCAAAAATATATATTCATTATTTGGTCATTTTTAGTCTCTAATATCACCTATATATACATTAAATATGTTTTTTTATCATAATACTCGCCAAAATTTACATGTTTTAGTAGTAAATTGTATGTCTCACATTTAATATTTGCCTACGTATCCATATACATGTCTTTTTAATCCAAAATAATCGCCTAGGATACTATACTTAAGCATAATATTAGTATCCTTAAAAAATACCCTACTTCATAGGTTGCATATCCAGTAATGTGTTCATCCCCCATGGGGAGTCAGATAAACAAGTGACCCTATATCCTCCAACAAAGTTGATCATCACCGAGTTGGAAAGTGGTTTATGGTTTGATAATGAAAATAAAGATGGGAAAATTACACAACATGTCCTTACAGTAGACCAAGTGATGAGCCTTAAAGGAACCCTGGAGGAAGATCAAATCGATACCTTTCTTTATGATTCATATTTTAGATAAAATATTGATTTATTCTCTCTTCCATTAGATCATATTTGAGAAACTAATGAATAGGGAACTAGTGATTTAACTAGTTTGTCTTCATTGTGTAATCGTGTAGAAACAACCACTCAAAAATTGAATGCTAAAATATGATTGTTGAGAATAGTGAAGGCAAATTTCTACATATTATTTGTAGCTTGATAAATTTCAATGGGAACAATTGATCAAAATGTTGCAAAATCAATCAAGTGTGTTCACTTGGGATTACCATGATATAAAATGTATACACCCTGAAACCTATTCTCATCATGTTTATATTCACAATGTTTCCCATCCTATCAGGCATCCCCAGAGACCCATGAATCCATTCCTCAAATAAGTAGTGAAAGATAAATTGCAAAAACTACTTGATGTGGATTTCATTTATCCAATCTAGAACATTAGATGTGTCTCACCTCTTGTAGTAGTTCCTAAAAAGAATTATAAGTGTCGTATTTGTGTAGATTATTGAGAATTAAACAAATCCACCATGAATATAATTTCCTCTTACATTCATTGATCAGGTTCTAGACACTCTAACAAGTAAAAAGTTTTTTTTATGGTTTTAGTGGTTATAACCAAATACAAATTGCACTAGAAGATCAAGACAATACCACATTTACATGTCCATGGGGGACATTTGCTTATATGTTGCCTTTTGGATTATGTAATTATGTTCTATCCAACTTCCAGAGATTAGTATTGGGTATCTTTTCATACCTCAATGTTAGGAACCCATGTCAATCCTTCTCTTTACCGTGTTAGTATATTGTTGTTGGACGCATATGCTTTGTAAGTCGTCCCATAGTAATTGTTGATCC
>LPNX010632307.1:0-10401 GCA_001517045.1 Pseudotsuga menziesii
CTATCTACATTCTGTTACCACCTAAGTTGTACTTAGTGGTTTTTATTAAGTGAGCCTGGTGAACCAGACAAAGATGATTTGTTCGGACTTCAGAAGGCCTTCGAAAGTGCTTCTGGGAAGTGCTTGTTGTACTATATCACATGTTCATACCCCATAGGGGAGTTGTAATAAAATGTTCTAGCATGATAGTGTCTGTAAAAGACTCGGTGTCTTAGACTTTATTTGTCAATCCGATCAGCCCAAGGTGTTTTTTCCCTTGGTTATTATTGGTTGTTGAATAAAACATTGATAATTTATGAGTTTTTCACTCAATACCTCCAAAGTTGGGGTGGTCGGCTTGGCATTTAGGCCTATTGAGGTTATTAGAGTCTATGTGTCAATGTATAAGCATGCTAGGCATCATGGTCAAGTCATATGAACATGTATAAGTCCCCCTAGGTTTTTAATTTTTCCACAAAACTTAGGCTATTTTTTAATAGTCTAATTGGAAAAATTGGTTTTGTAATAAAAGTGGGCCAAATAATCAGTTTCAGTCATGGGGGTGCTCATTTTCAAGCTAAGAGCACCATGTAAACCCATAGACCCACTTTTTCTAAGTTTTGAGTGATTTGTCCATCACTCAGGTAAAAAATCCCTAAAAATCAAATATTGATTATTTAATTGATAAATTAATTAAATAATGGAGAAAACCCCAAATCCTAAATCATTGGGATTTGCTTCGATTTGACTGAAATCAGTCTCATTGGCTTGGGATTGACTGGATCTGACAATTCCTTGACTAAAGGAGGTGATCTGGGTTGATCTGGGAGTAAATTTATGCATGCAATCTTGGGAATTGCGCCCTCCCTCTCTCCTCCACACGTGTGGGCCTCTCTGGTCGAGTTTTGATGGATGCTTCAGTCAGCAGGTTGTGGTGTTAGACAGATCAGCTCTCCGATTGATAGTTGCACTTAGTGAGACTCAGATCAGGCTTAGTTAGACACAGATCAGGCCCATATTCACTCCACATGCAGCTACAATCTTTTCCTTGGGATTTGCGCCCCCCCTGGGCTAGATCTCCTGTTTTTGCTATAATTAAGCACAGATTACCTCTTCGAAGCTAGTTGGAACTGGGATTGAGGTGTTGTTGTTATTGTTTACTATTTTGGAATAAAGAAGCTTTGGAGGCAAGATCTATGGTGTAATGCTCTTCATGTGTGGATGGTGATTGTCAAATGCTTATGAGGTATAATTTGTGTTATTTATCTTTGCTTTTGCAGGTTAATTGTTGGCCTTGAAGGAGAGAGATTCCTCCTGTTAGGGTAAGAGTTTATTCTAGTTTGATTTATGCTCTTACTGTTTGCTTGTTTCAAATCTATTGGAGTTGCATGTATTTTAAGTTTACTTGCATGCTTTCCAATTATCTTTTCCAGCAACACCTATGTTTTAACCATCTGTTTGTGCAAGGATTTCTATGTTGCAAGTGATCTCACTTGTAGAAGGGGTTGAGCTGGTTTGCATCTTCCTCATATTCAAGATCTTCTGGAGGACATAGTCTCTCGGTGTTCGACCAAAGCAGACTCCAAAGCCCAACATTCCCAGGCTTCTAGCACTCTTTCTCTCTCTTCCTCCTTCAAAAAATCAATTTTCTTACATGGTTACTGTGTTCGAAAGCTTTGATATCGTTTGGATCTGTTATATTAAAGTAAAACCTACATAGATATGTTGTTTCAAGGCTCATAGACTAGATCTCATTCCTAAAAAAGTTTCATGAAACATTCTAGATCTAGTTTAGGGAAATTGTCCATTTTGCATGGCAATTTAAAGAGAATCCATAGGTTGCATGCTTTAGATTTCTATTTATGTTTTAAAAAGATTAAATCCAGCAATTAGTGCATATTTCATTGGCTTCCCAAACAGCAATCCAAGATCCCAAGGAAAACTTGCTTTCCTTGGTTCCCTTTTCACCGTTTTAGCTAGTTTTAACTTAGTTTTGTTTGGTTTAAAGTAGGCTGACCCAAAGGTACTTCCAAAGTGCTTTTGGGCAGATTTCATTCTAACATGCTCGCTATCTTTTAGCAGGCATAACAGAAAGAAGAGAAGCTGCAGTTCGAAAGTGGCTTTGGGATCGTTCAAATCCCCCCAGGGGTCTCCCTTTTGACCATAATTTTAAAATTTTGGGAAATTTGTAAAGCCTTGGTTTCATCCTGTATAAGAACCAAGAGGATTCAGATAATTTTACTGATATTGTAACAACAAATAATAAAAGTTTTCTCCGAATAGGCTCCTTCGAGCCCATTCTCCATCCCCCCTGGGGAGATTCGCACCTTTTTTGTCGTTTTTCGCATTGCCTTACTTCTTTTCACTTTAGATTAGTTTCATTCATGAAGAATAACATGCTTTGATTACTTTATCATATATTCCATATTACATTATCAAAGTAACTCGAATACTTACCCCACCACATCCCGATTGACCCGTAAGGGGAAAGAGATGCGTGGTAGGAATAATTAGAAAACTTGTAATTTGTTTCTGTTTGCTGCTTATCTTTGATTTGCTGTAAGTAATTGTTCCAAAATCAACCCCCTCATTGATTCCTCGATTGAGGTCCACTTGGACCGAAAGAGGTTCCTGGAGGGTTTTTCTTTCTAAGAAAACACACCCTTTAAAACTCACTAAAATTGACAAGACTCCAGTGTGTATGCTTTGCATTTGGCTGCGGTTCGTCTGATCAGTCAAGCTGCATCAAAAGCAACGCGAGTGACTAGTTTAATTAGTCTTCACCTTCCCCATTCAACCACCATCAGGCGAAAATCCAACGCCTCAATCAAACTGTAAGTGGTGGCAAAATACCCAAAGGAAGCGGGAACTCCTGAAAAGTGACCTCGAGGCGCCATTCTTTGTTACACCTTCGGGTGTATTATGAACAATAGTCTGAGAGACTCCATTCAGCCCACATATTCCTTGCGGGTAGCCGTGAAGGTTTGGTTTTGGACATACTCCAAGTACTCTCGGGTATATCTGGAGTCCCCCCCCCGCCTAATTTTAATTAACTCATATTTCACATTAACTTAAAACGTACCAAGAAGCAATCACAAAACATTCACTCCAAGCACATGCAAGTACATTGATTATTTTATGACTCCATTCTAAGGCACTGGCTATTTTCTTTATATATATATATATTGTGTCTCAGCATTGTGCTTTCGTGCGCTCATTTTTTATCTTGTCATCTATGGTTGTTTATGGTTAAATTTCAAACTCCTAAGTAACTCATTTAGTTTAACATCACCATAATGAATAATATTTCCTTGGTAACTTAATAGGGTCTACCCCCCTTGGCTTCATTAGGAGTTGAGCCTAAACGGAGGAGTCAAGAACAAGGTGACAACCTTGAGTTGAGATTTTCCCCCAAGGACACATCGAGTGGCTTGAATATTTCTGCCACGTTCCCCCCCAAGTGTGTGAAAGGCGGCAACACCTTTTGGCACCGTTTCCGGGGATAAATCTTTTTATTCCCGGAGTACGACATTTTCTTTCTTCCTTTTTGTGTTTTCTTTGATTGATGAATGCTTAGAGTAGATCTTTAATTTTCATTTGGCGACTCCACTGACTTTTTTCAGTTTTTATTTTTATTTACGAAGAAAAGAAAAAAAATAAATTTTGTGAAAGATTTATAAATGCTTATTTTTCTTTTTCACATGGCGACTCCATTGAAGGGATAAAACCCTACTTTCTCATAATTTTGTTGAGACTTGCTGTGTGTAGATGAGTTCATACGGCATAGTAAAACTTTAAATGCTCATTATTTCGCTGCTCCGGTTCAGTACAAAATACATGGTTGATATATGCTACTGATAAGACGTTATGGATGATGAAGATTATGGTGCTCTAATTTTTAGTGCATATCATCCCATCAATTTCTCGGGCATCCTGGGTTTTCCTAACTATGAACCATATCTCTAGGATGAAAGATATTCTTAGGCTCCAACTTTTTATGGAAATGGTGAATCAGTTGTCTGTCACATTATATTTGTTTTTTCATTTGTGACTAAACTCAACATACTTCATAGGGATAATGTGATGCAAATTTTTGTTCATTCTTTGAAAAAGAAGGCATGGATATGGTTTTGTGGTCTTCCTGATAAATGCATTACCTTCCATGAAGACTTATGTGCTATGTCTTTTTAGAGGTGGCATGATGGTGAGGGAGATATGATGATGGTTGTAGAAAGGACCCTCACCTACCTAAATGAGCTAAAGGATCCCATGACTTCCATTATAGATGAGGACACTTGGGATGATCCTATTGAAGAGCTTCACGAGGAAACCATGATTGAACACATTGTTGAAGACTCTCCTCATGACACCATAACTGAAAGCATTGAAGATTTAAGGTATTCTCAAGTTTGTTGTAATGCTAATATTTTTCCAAAAAGACCTCATGAGGAAACCATTACAAATATCGACACTTATGAAGAAGTTTATGATGTGTATGATGACACTCCTCTATGTTCATCACTTAGGGATGAAGTTTTGGAATGTTTAAATTCTCATAATATCTTTGAAACCAAAACTTTGAAGGATGATTACTATGAACAGGAGGAGGGTAGTTATATCTCAGGATGTGATACCAGCAAGGAAGACTCTCTCACATATGACATGGATGGGAGTGATGACTATTGGAATTTCATAGATAATCCAACTAGTGAAAATCTTATTGAGAATCCCATCCATGATATATCTAGCAAGGGGAGTGTCTATTCAAAAATTTGTGGATGTCCAATCTACGTAGATTACCATAGAGGGGAGCCTGGATCTAGATACCTGGGAAAATCTTAGTATGGAAGACGAGCATTCAAAATTTTCACATGATCATTCAGATTCATATCATGCAGAGCCACACAAAGTCAACAGTAATGAATACATTGAGAAGAAGTGTTGTGAAAAGTTAGATGTGATGCAGTTAGTGGAATATCAGTCTTAGCCATCTTCTTCACATGTAGAGGTTCCTTATGATTTGGAGCTACTTGGGGCTTATGCAACGAGTTATCATTTAATAAACCCTGATGATAAGTATGATGATGTAGTCAGTTTGCCTCATATTTCCGATTGGTATATCAGTCCTATCCAGTCATGGATAGAAGCAGCCTATGCGAGCACATACCAGTTTGGGAAGAAATTTAATGACTTTATTCATGCCTGTGACTTCCCATAAAACCGGCCCATTTCGGATCATCACGCAGGTTTTCATTTCCTAAATAAAGTATCCTTACTTTGGCCGGTAACTAAAGACAAGGAATTTTTTTTATTACGCCCAACCTCTTTTATATCATGCTTATAGTAGGAAAATAAGCTCCTTAAAAGAGAGCATTTAATTTCTGCATTTATGTTTTAAACTTGGCTATAATAAAACTTTTTTTTCATTAGTTAGTTAAATTTATTTTGTTTAAATAAATCAGCTTAATGGTTCATTTGGTTTTTATATAAAGCTTGTGCTACTGAGATTTTCTTGTCAAGTTGAGATGTTTTTATAGGGTGTATAAACCAGAGATTATGGTGTTCTCATATCCTCTCCTTACCTTAAAGACTAGATCGAGCACATGTCCCACAGTTGGAACTAGGTGTTATCAAGTGAGCCTGGTGAACCAGAAAAGGATTATTTGTTTAGACTTCAGAAGACCTTTGGAAGTGCTTCTGGGAAGTGCTTGTTGTACTATATCACATGCTCATACCCCATAGGGGAGTTGTAATAAAATGTTCTAGCATGATAGTGTCTGTAAAAGAATTGGTCTCTTAGAATTTATTTGTCAATCCGATCATCCCACAGTGTTTTTTCCCTTGGTTATTATTGGTTGTTGAATAAATGACTAATAATTTCTGATTTTTTCACTCAATACCTCCAAAGTTGGGGTGATCGGCATGGAATTTAGGGCTATTGAGGTTATTAAAGTCTATGTGTCGATGTATAAACATGCTAGGAATTATGGTCGAGTCATATGAACATGTCTAAGTACCCCTAAGTTTTAATTTTTTTTAATTTTTTAATTTTTTTTAATTTTAAATTTTCCACAAAACTTAGGTTATTTTTTAATAGTCTAATTGGAAAAAATGGTTTTGTAATAAAAGTGGGCTCAGAAATCAGTTTCAGTCACAAAGGTGCTCATTTTCAAGCTCAGAGCACCATGTAAACCCATAAACCCCCTTTTTTGATGTTTTGAGTGATTTTTCCATCACTCATGTAAAAAATCCCTAAAAATCAAATATTGATTATTTTAATTAATAAATTAATTAAATAATAGAGAAAATTCTAAATTCTAAATCATTGGGATTTGCTTCAATTTGACTGAAATCAGTCTCATCGGCTTGTGATTAACTAGATCTGACCATCCCTTGAGAGAGGAGGTGATCTGGGCTGAACAAAGAGTACATTAATGCATGGAATCTTGGGAATTTCACCCTCCCTCTCTCCTCCACACGTGTGGGATCATCTAGATGAGTTTTGGTGGATGCTTTAGTTAGCAACTTAAGGTGCCAGGAATATCAAATCTTTGATTAACAGTTGCACTCAGTGAGACTCTGATCAGACTCAGAGAGACTCAAATCAGGCTCATATTCACTCCACATGCCGCTGTAGTCTCTCTCTCCTTGGGAATTGCGCCCCATGGGCTAGATTTCCTGTTTTTGCTATAAATAAAGCACATATTACCTCTTCCAAGCTAGTTAGAAATGGGATTAAGGTATTGTTGCTATTGTATTGTTGCTCTTTTTCATTTGAAATAAAGAAAATCTTTGGAGGCAATATGGTGTCATGTTATTGTGAGTGTGGATGAGCATTGCCATGTTTTACTGAGGTAAGTTGTATCTATGTTCATAACTTGCTTATTTTTTGTGGATCCGGTGCTAAAATATTGATAGTAAGTTTATTATGATCTTTATAGGAAAGTATTTTGTTAATAAGTTTATTGACTATTCCTTTTATTTTTATGCATTTTTATAGATCTAGATTCAACATGTTTTATAAGTTTATATGCATGTTATTCTAATATCTCTGTTTATGTATTAATCATATCTCACAAGCATTTTGGAAAGCCTTTGGATTAAGTTGTAGGTTCCTATCTTGGAGAGGGTGTTGAAATATTTTTATTCCTCACTTTCTCCAAAAATTTCTCAAAGGGATAGTCCCTCAACATTCCACCGGAAAGCTCCACGGTTGATCTTCAAGGCTTCCAACACTCTTTCTCTCTCTTCCTCCTAAAAATTCAAATTTTACCTAGTTAATTTGTTTAAAAGATTTGTCATTATTCATATGTATCATAATAAACTAAAAATTACATATATATATAATTTCAAGGCTCATAATCTAGATCTCATTCCTAAAAAGTTTCATTAAGCATTCTAGATCTAGTTTAGGGAAATCGTCTGTTTTGCATGGCAATTTAAAGAGAATCCATAGTTTGCATGCATTAGATTTCTGTTTCTATTTTTAAAATATAAAATCCAGCAATCAGGGCACATCTCATTGGCTTCCCAAACAGCAATCCAAGATCCCAAGGAAATCTTGCTTTCCTTGGTTCCTTTTTTTCCATTTTAACTAGTTTTAACTTAGTTTTTTTTTGTTTAGAGTAGGCTGACCCAAAGGTACTTTCAAAGTTCTTTTGGGAATATTTCATTCTAATAATATTTGTGTATTTTATAATGAATAACAGAAAGAGGATAAGCTTATGTTCGAAAGTGGCTTTTGGATCATCCGAATCCCCCCAGGGGTCTCCCTTTTGACTGTAATTTTAATTTTGGGCAATTTGTAAAATATTGGTTTCATCCTATATTAGAACCAAGAGAATTCAGATAATTTTACTGATATTTTAAAAGGATATAATAAAAAATTTCTCCGAATAGGCTCTTTCGAGCCCATTCACCATCCCCCCTAGGGGGATTGACGCCTTTTTTTGTCGTTTTTGCATCGTCTTATTTGTGTTCGCTTTAGATTAGTTTAATTCATGCATAATAACATGATTTTATTACTTTATCATATATTCCATATTACAATATCAAAGTAACTTGAATACTTACCCCACGACTTCTCGATTGACCCGCAAGGGGAAAGAGATGCATGGTAGGAATAATTAGAAAACATGTGGTTTGCTTCTTTTCTTTTGCTAATTATCATTAATTTCTGTAAAAAATTGTTCTAAAATCAATCCCCTCCTTTATTCCCCGATTGAGGTCCACTTGGACGGAAAGAGTTTCTTGGAGAGTTTTTCTTTCTAAGAAAACACATCCTTTAAAATTCACTAAAATTGACAAGACTCCGGTGTGTATGCTCTGCACTTGGCTGCGGTTCATCCGATCAGTCAAGCTACATCAAAAGCAACATGAGTGACTAGATTAATTAGTTTTCACCTTCCCCAATTAACCACCATCAGGATAAAATCCAACGCCTCGATCAAACTGTAATGGTGGAAAAATACCCAAAGGAAGTGGGAACTCCTAAAAAGTGACCTCGAGGCACCGATCTCTATTACACCTTCGAGGTATTATGAACACAGTCTCAGAGACTCCGTTCAGCCCACACATTCCTTCTGGGTAGCCGTGAAGGTTTATTTTTCACTACTACATTTTGATCCAAAATCCGATGGCAAAATTCGACGGTGCGTGGATTTCTTTTTTTAAAATCACAATGATACATTTTTTTTTTGTAAATGTGACCACAAGCGTCGGTGAAGTGACAGATATTCTCATAACCGTTGGTTAAGAGATAGCACGCTATTAAGCGTCGCTTAAGTGACGGATGAAGCGACGACAACTTCCCAAAATAACCAATTTTTTTATTATACATCCATTTTAGTCGTCGCTTAAGCGACGGAAACTTCCTAAAATAGTCATTTTTTTTATTATACATCTATTTTAGTACCGAAATAGGGAGGTAATTTATGTTTCAGCGCTACTAAAACAAGGTTTTTATGAATTAAAAGTAGCGGAGACAGCTAAACACGGTAGGAGCACAGGCCATAGAGACATGGATGGTGCAGTAGCAAAGTGGTTAACCCCGTTTGGAACCACCAGCAAAGGCAATGGAAACTAAGGCAGAGGAGGAATCGACGGAGCTAGCAGTGTGGCAAAGTTCTGAGTTCCCTTAAGCAAGCACCTAAAGTTTTTAGGTAAAAGTGAAATTGATGAAGAATTAGACACTATCCGATGAAGTTATAGGATCCTTTTGCAGTTTTAGAGTTTTTGCAAGGTTTTAGGGAAGGTTTTTTTGAGGTTTTTGTGAAGATGGCAGCTTCATTCTTTTCAATGGCGACTACCCAAGTGCTGCCTTCATTAGAAGCAATAGCAGTAATAGCTTTACGAAGAGGTTCAGCATGTCTGAAGGCTCCTTGTTCAAGGCTTCCTATGATGGCCTTGCCAACGGCTGCCCCTTGTCATTCAGGGATATCCCATTAACGGCTGCCCCTTGTCATTCAGGGATATCCCATTAATGACTGCCCCTGAGACAATTATCTTCTGTTGTAAATGTCTGTCATCTCATGCTTAATTGCTTCTACAACTTTGTACATGTAGGCTGAAATTATTTTTTGTTCCAGGGATGTATTGTGGGCATTTCTTTTTAGATTTTCATTATATGCTTACACGGAACACTTAAAATGCCTAATGGGTGCAGGTAATTTATGATAGGTCCACTGGGCGAAGCAGAGGATTTGCATTTGTTACAATGAGCACCGTTGAAGAGGTTGAAGCAGCTTTAAAAAAGATCGATGGCTTTGTAAGTGAGGGAATGTATTCATTCCTGGAGTTGTTTTCTAAATCTTATATTTTCAGGCAATTGATATGAATCCTTAACTAGTGTTCTAGAAAATTTTATATTCTTATTGTCTTAGATTGGAAGAAAAGAAACTTAATCAGATTGATAACGATGTGAGCAAACGTGTTCTTAAGCACTATAAGTAAAAGCAAGAAAATAAGGTCTGGAGCTTCTTGTGTCGGTTGGTCGATTGTTAGTAGTTTTGTGACTAGACTGGGTTGGTTGGCCTTATATCAATGCAGGAAATAGGTGGGTGCAATATGAAGGTCAACTTTCCAGAGATTCCTAGAGTACCAGATGGGTTTCCTAGATCACCAACTGGAGGGAGGCCCGCAAGGTCACCTAGTTTTGGTGGCTATGTTGAAAGTCCACACAAGGTGTATGTTGGTAATCTTGCATGGAGTGTAACCTCAGAATCTCTTAAAGAGGCATTCAACACAAAAGGGAATTTGTTGGGTGCAAAATTTATACAGGATTGTGAAACAGGAAGATCGCGAGGGTTTGGATTTGTTTATTACTCGTCAGAAGCTGAAGTAGAGGCTGCATATTTTGTTGACTAAAAGGGATCACTCATACGATTTGCAGACAAGGAGACCTGCCCAACTTGTAAACAAGGA
>LPNX010632308.1:4557-87326 GCA_001517045.1 Pseudotsuga menziesii
TTTTGTAATTTAAAAAACTATTATATATATAAATATATAAATAATTTGTTCATGTACCCTATTGTCCCATTGTAGGGGTCTACATGTCCTGTATCAGATACTCAAATCCCTATATTGCAATTATCAGGTAACTTAGATAGTAGTAGTCCTAGTGTTGACATTTTGCAATGTAATCAAGTAAAAGCTAAGCCATTGGTATATTCAATATTGTCTTGATGATGGATAATTTGTAGAGCATCTTCCAGTAACAGTGTCATATAACTTACACTGATTGATGGTACAACTCATCACATTATGGATACCATATACCAATATAAGCTTGAAGATCCAAGCAAAAAACACAAGACCCTGCAGCCAGAATGATGGTGTAACGATAATATTTAATAGGCTCCAACTTGCGAAGATGTGTTGTTTGAATCAAAGCTTGTCCAAGCATAACCATACTTTGTCACCATGCTCAAATTGATGTGGGAGTCGATGTTTTCCATGCATTGCTTTATATTTGGCCTATGTTTTTCATAGAGCATCCCTGACTTTAGCATCAACTTTGTCTATGTTCTCAAAACCTACAAATTAATACAACATTACGATAAAGATTAGAAGATTGCCAAAATTCAATGGAAGACCAACATAGCATTTGCTCGTTGGCTACTAATCAGGTATTTATAAATTTTATTTCGGTTTGCTTAGATTGGGTCAAATGCCTCCCCCGTCGTTAAGGTTCAAGCATTTACCCTCATCATGCACAAATACACAAGTACGAAGAAAGAAAAATTCTTAGCACAGTAGCCTTGCAAATTAATCTGCTGCTTACTTGAAGAACAATCGTAAAGCTTATAATTGCAACGAACAAATGGCTTGAAAACAGTCCTTGAAAGATGTTTATCTCATCCGGTTTCCTTGAATTAAATTAATTGAATATCTATTAATGTGACCATTTAAAAACAGTCAGACCAATGTTATACAAAAATCAAAAACATGATTTTTTTTTTTGGGGAGGGGGGGGCGGGGGCGGGCAAAGCATTTAAAGAGAGATAATACTTTTGGAATATATCTGAAGTAAGAAAAATATCTCAAGCAAAGAAAAAGTGAATAAGAAGTGAATGCGCAAACTTACTTGGCAAAAGACGAAGGCATTAAAAATTACAGTGTTTCTCAGTTTGTTTGCACGGGCTGTCTTATCATCTTTTAGATCTAAAATGCCATTCCCCTTAAATGTAAGTATAAGCAGGACTGCAACTTGGTAGAAATCCTGCAGGTTTACAAGAGCCATCCGTGCATCTTAAAATTACTAGATAACCGCTGCAAAGAGATGTCCAAAACTGGACCCTGCAGGTAAAGATAAAAACTACTCCATTAGATCACAAACCTAAAATTAAAATAAAAACTAGAAATAATATGAAGGAATCGATATGCATCACAAAAACCAATGTTACCTCTTTGAGAAAGTTGATGCTGCATTTTATTGTTGGAGAAAGATACAGAGTGTTCCGAGTTAAATGCACCATCAGCATTTGCAAAGGCAAAGCTCAGAGTGTTTTGGATTGCTGATGAATATTCTGACCCATTTTCTTTGGGATAACTATGAAAAGCAAAACTTCCCAACACTTGACATCCCTCGTCACCCACCAAGAATCTAGATAAAGATGGTTTTCCTGAGAAATATGACAGAGTATCTATTTTGGTGTTGCATGCTGAGCTGAATGAAGCCATTGTCTTTCGTTCCCCTGACCTCAAAGATTTACAGATGATGCCCTGTTTACCTTTAAACCCATTTGTGCTATGCACCGATCACTCTACTTGACTAGTGATCCAAGGATGCTCTGCAATATCAAACTAATAATAAGTCCAATTTAATAGGAATCTATGGAATCTGACATCTCATTCAACTAGATGGGGCTAGACAAATTTTAACAAATACCCAAGGATTTCATGTAATATCCAATTTGCCTAACACTTCCACAGAGGTAAGCCTTTTCCTTGGATCCGTGCATAGCATTCTGGAGATCAAATCCTTGGCAGAAGAATATATATAAAATTAGAGGAATACACCAAGAATTAACTTAACTTACTCCTATAAAATTAGCTTACTCCTTTCTTACAAATGGTTCAAATTGACTTTTGTAGCAACAATCATCCAACAACGCATTCTCCTGTAACTATCTAACTAACTTTGAAAACAAAATGCCTTTCCTTCACACCCAAGTTTCTGATATGAAGGGTACTGGTCCATACATTCCAAGATGCAGGACACCATTCCAAGATGCAGGAACGCCCAACTTTCCAAAATTGGACTCAAATATACAAAAAATCGAGATAACTGTACATACTAACTGCACAAATGTAATCAAATATACAAAGAATCAGGATATCCTTACATACAAAACACACAACTGGATAAAAATTTACCGTTCATTGTCATTCTAGGTTGGGACCTGCTTCTTCTTCATCACTCAGAGAAAATACTCTGCCTACATATTCCTTCAATGCAGTGTCATTCTCCTCGCAGAACATATTTTCCCATCCATGGGGTTTGATGGCCCTGTTACCAAGTCCCAGAGTTCGATCTTGGGACCCAGGATTCCTGGACTCCCTCCAATCAACAACGTAGGCAGACACCCTCCTCCGAAACTTGGCCTTGAACTCACTCCACGCATAGTACTTGTAGTGATTGATCACTGCCTTGGACGCCTTGACATACAGGATTCTGTATCCCTTCTTCAACTGAAAGCGGTGTATCATGTTGAGCAACGAAGGAGAAGCAACTTCCAATAGAAGTATGGATTTATAGCGCTTCTACTGCCTTTCCCTGCAAGTGTACCCTTCAGTAACCCCTTTCTGAGGGTGCTCATGGAGGCCCAAGGGCCCGAAGTTTCTGCATCTCAAAGAGATTTGTCCTGTCATCGCAACCCCTGGTTTACCTACTATACTTAGATTTGTAACCAATTGCCTCAGAACTGCTTTTGGATATGTAATATTCATTAATGGGTACTCAATATTCTGTTTCATCCATGAAGAAGAGAATACAAACTCATCCACGTCTGTGTACATCATCCATTGGCACTTGTCTTTAGCCATCATCCACGGGCTGTGTACATCATCCATTGGCACTTGTCTTTAGCCATGAGAGCACAGTGTGAGAATTCAGATTCCTGTGTTTTGGCCCATGGCCATGGATTCCTGCTTATATTGTAGGATCAATGGTGACTGGTATCATATCTGCGCGCTAATTGTTGCAGAGCTGTATTAAGCACCCAGGGCTTGGGCAATCGTCTTCCACAGAGCCTACGATTTCCTCAGACCAAAGAAGCAATGAACATTGGCGGGAGTGTTGTTTGAATAGGGAAGTGTCAGGGATCGTAGCGCAGGTAGGTGGTGAGGGGACGTGAAGGAAGGGGAGACGACGATGAACTGCAGAACGTTAACGGCGACGAGGGACCGCGACGGAGGAACGGTGTTGGTCTAACGAGTTTTGGCGATCGACGGAAGGCCGGCGACGGAGAGGAAAGACGGTCCGGTGGTCAGAGTGCCGGCGCGACGATTGCCGCCGGGAAAAATCGTCGCGTCGGTAGCTTACTCCCATCTATACTGTATCAAGCATGATTATGTTTTTTATGAATAAATTGGAGAAGCCGAAAATCATTTTAGCATTTAATTCGTTCAATTATTTGTGTGTTTTCACTGTCTCCTTTCATCAGATTGGTATCAAAGCACGAGGGAGGATTTCAGATTTGCAAATATCAAGGGAGCGCCCTATATACTGGACAGACTTTCCCTCGGGAGGGGAGCCTGTCCAATGCACACCGTTGGATCCTCGGGAGGGGAGCCTATCCAATGCACACCGTTGGATTCTCATCCAACGATGTGCATTGGACAGGCTCCCCTCCCGAGGGAAAGCTGTCCAGTTTATAGCTCTTGCCAAATCTCAAGCAGTCGCGACTCGTTATTATCATGGGTAACTGTAAGAAATCCAGTCGCGTCCATTGCGAGCAGTTACTCCTCCACGTGCCATCATTTTCTAGGCTCCATGGGAAGTAGTCACTACTCCAGGTGTGAACAACGTCTTTTCGAATTGGAAATCCACATGACTTTAATATATGCTAAATACATTATGTGGGGGACCTTAACCCCCGTGATTTTTTGAGCATATGATAATATTTAAACTCTTTGAAATAAGTTAATTAGAAAAGGCGAGGGGGACTATTAATAAAGGAGACCTTTAGAATTAATTTGGGGAAGAGTATAAAGAGCCTTCGTAACACTTAAAAGGTGGGAATGAATTAGTGATTAAGGTGATAAATTAATGGTTTTTAAGACTGGATAAGCTTGTAGTTATTCTATCGATTGAAATTATTTATATGTTTTTCAATTTCTAGGGCTTTTTTAATGAGTCAAGAGGTATAACGAACAGTGGAGGTTAGAACTTTAGTTTGGCCAAAGAAAACTTGGTATTTAGTGTTGAAAGAGTGTTATGCTATAGCATATTTATTTAGATGATTGTGATAGGTATCCGTGATGTGCTTTTTGAGTTAGGTTTGGATGGATCTACCCATTTTCCGTATGTAAGTCTTTCCACAAGAGGAAGGAATCTGGTAGATGCCTTAGGATAGAAAAGGATTCGACTTATCCTTGATGCTCTTGAAAAGTTGTTTCAAGGTCTTATGGGGTTTAAATATAGTAAGACTCATCCATGGTGCACAAAACCTTGTCTTGTCATCTATATGCACTTCGAGGCCAAATAATCCCTTTATAGGGAATCTATGGTTGCTTGGGAATCTATGCATTGTCCATGGGCTCTAAAATAATGTTTTATGCCCTTAAATGCTAATGTTCACCTCAAACCACATCCAAGTCAATAAGACCCATTTGTGGTGAAAACAATACTACAATGGTGTGGATATTAGACTCATGTGCTAAAAAAAATCCTTATATACAACTTGGGTTGTGATTTTGCACCTTATGTGTGGCTCATGAGCCTAAAAGTTTATTTTATTCCCCAAGACATTCATTTGCATCCTTATATTGTGCCTAGGTCTCTAAGACACATCCCTTACATGATAAATGTCATAATGGTGCCCATATTACACACAATATCTAAATATTTTCTTTATATGGGTTTTGTGGTTATTGAGATTGTATTCATGACACATGATCCTTATAGTCATCTTTTAGGCTATATTAAGATGCTCATTTTCATCCTCAAATCATGGAAAAAACCCACATATCTGTATGTGGTTTACAAGACCTCATAGTGGTGCCCATATTACACCCATGGGACAAATAATAGATGTAGAGGGATTATGTGGTTGTTTGATACCCTATCCATGGTCCATGATCCCTAAATTTATCTTCAAGGCCTTAAATTGTTAATTTTCATCCTCCATTGTTATAACTTTGAGACTTATTTTTTGTGTGTAAAACCTTTTTATATCCCATATTGTACTGATGGAACACATATTTTCTTTACAAGGAATATTTGTTGTCTTGAAACTATTTTTATGGCCCATGAGCCCTAAAAGCATATTTTAAACCGCAAGACACTAGTGTTGCTCCTCAAACTGTGGATAGGGTCCCTAAATCATCCTTAATGTACAAAACCTCATAATGGTGTCTATATTACATGCATTATCCAATGATCCCCTTTACAAGGAAATGTGGTGGTTTGGGACCCTATGTGTGTCACATGAGCCATAAAAGCATATTTTAGGATGTTATATGTTGGTGTTCCTCCTAGACCATGGAAAGAGCCCTAAGACCCCTGAATTATTGGAAAAACCTTGTATTGGCATTGATATTACACTCATGAGAATAAAATTCTCTATATAGGGTATGCATGTTGTTTTGGGACCCTATGCATGGTTTGTGAACCATAAAATAATATTTTGGGGACTTAAGATGTTGGTGTTCCATGTTAGCCAGTTTCTAGGAACCCAAGACCCATATATTTCTTATAGAAACATATAGATACAGAGAGAAAACTAAAAAAACATAAGATAATTGTTCCCTTTTGTCTCTATTGATTTTTCAAAAAAAGATTAGTTATTATTACCCTGGTAGGGGGATCTCAGTCATGGTCTTATTCTCCAAATCCCAACTCCACCTTAAGCCTAATCCTAATTTTACCCCATTCTTAGACAGTTGGTTAGACATATGATTCCTTTCTCTATATAGGTGCTTAGATTGTATATCCCTTAACTATCTGGTATTCCTGTCAATGTCTTCATAAATGAGTCTTAAATAGATGTTCCTTCGAGGTCTTCTCAACTGAAGCCAATATGTAACTATTTTGGATTCCCCAAAGACCTGTAATTTTTGCACACCCTTCATGATAGCTAAATGTAAAGTGATCTTAAGAGAGAACAACTCTACTGTATTACTGGAACATTCCCCTAAGATAACAACAAAATTTATCTAATGATTGTTTAACATATGTAAAATACCTCTTGCCCCTCCTTCCCTACTACAGGTTTCCCTTGAGACGGTCCATCAAATTAGGCCCAACTGCTAGTCCTATCAATAGTCTCCTCCACCACTCATCGTATCTTTATCGTCTCATCCCCCTGTGGGAATTGTCTTAAGATGCCTAGACTTTTGTGGAATAAACTAATGGGTCAATAAACATGTCATTAAATATAACATTATTCTTCATTATCCAAACCCCCCATATGAGTAATACTAAGAGAGCTTTGTATTATGTAAAATCCTTATTATTTATCCAAGAGCCAAAGATTCATCTAAATTCTGGCTCTCCCAAATAAATTGTATGTTACTCACATGTGCTACATAATTCCACATATCCATAACATATGAGCATTGTCTAAAAACGTGGTTGATGTTTTCTCCACATACCTTGCATAATGAGCGTCTCCCGGGACCATGTGCATACTTTTTATTCATGTTTCCTCAAATTGGAACCTTATTGGATAGTGCCCAAATAAATTGTATGTTACTCACATGTGCTAGCCCAAAGAAATTGTATGTTACTCACATGTGCTATCCCAAATAAATTGTATGTTACGCACATGTGCTACATAATTCCACATCTCGCTAACATATGAGCATTGTATAAAAATGTGGTTGATGTTTTCTCCACATACCTTGCATAATGGGCATCTCCTAGGACCATGTGCATAATTTTTATTCATAGTTTGTCAAACTGGAACATTATTGGATAGTTCCAACACTATAAAGGACTTTAGTGGACATGTAAAGTTCCAAATATCCTTCTACCACCAAAGAGGCTCTTGAACTTCTTCTTCTCTCCTGATGATCCTATAGCCCAAACCTAGAGTATACTAGCCACGTATTATTCCTTGACCAGATTAGGGATTCTTCTCCTGACCCTAGTTTGATGTGACAATTTTGTAGTGCCTTTGTGTATCTTTCCCACATAATTATTTCCTCATTATCTATAAACCCCATATATAGTGCCTTTAGCCACATTTATCTCACGAAGGTAGAAATGGCCGAATCTGCGACTTGATCCAGGTGAAAATAGCCTTGATCCCTTGGAGACCCAATCATCACTTTAGGAAATATATGAGCACCTTCATTGCCAATCCAAGGGTCCTTTCCTAGTATGATTTTTCTATCATTCCCCGTCCTAAAAATAATCCAATCACCAACCACATCATAGGCCTGAATCAAATCTTTCCACATTATGGAAACATTCCCATTGTTTTCTTATCTAATTTTAATTCATTCCTCAGTAGATAAAGGGTGGATATATTTTTTATGAACAAACTTCATCCACAGCCCCTCTGCTTTCAAGATTCTCCAAGATCCTTTAATTGTCAAGGATTTTGCAAATCATCTAGGATTTTTTAAACCCCATAACCCAAGCAATCTTTTTTCAAGCTACCCGATGGAAGGAATTTTCCTCTAAACTTCCTTTCCAAAGGAAATTATAGCAAAGCTTCCTTATCTTCTCGGAAATAAGCCAGTGAGACCCAATAGACTAGGATGGCTTAAAGTACTGATTTAACTAATATCAATCTTACTCCCCTTGATAACCACTTATTGCACCATAACATTAGTATTTTTCCACCTTACCAACCAGCCAGGCCCAATCCCTGCTAGTATATGCATTAGGCTTCAGAATATATCCCAAATATTTAATCCCAATTTGTATATCCACCTTTGAGAAATCAAACTAAGAGAAAATCCAATCTATTTCATATTGTTCCAAATTCAAGAAAGAAAGAGTTGACTTTTCTACATTATATATCATTGTTGTCACTTCAACAAAAGGAAAAAGAATGTCCTACAACTTTTCAATTTCTCTTCTCGACCCACAGGACTCCAAAATCAAGATGTCATCAACAAATACCAAATTATTTTTACATTTACCTATCCTCCTATATGTAACCCGTTAAAAGAACCATTATTGGAGGTTTGGTGAAATAGGTAGCTCAATCCCCCCACCACAAGAATGAAAAGAAGGGGAGCGAGTGGAAAACCTTTTTAAATGTTCCTACCAGGCCTGAGGAACCCAGATGAAAAACTGTTAAATAGAATCACAAAGGAAACATAAGGTCCAGTTCACAATCTGTAGGTGGAACCCAACTTGTAACATAACCAACCTTAGATAGAGCCAATTGACTTTGTCATATTATTTTGATAGATCCACCTTGACAATTATTGTGGGATTCTTCTTAATCTTAATTGTGTGCATTACTTCCTAAGCTATTCCTATTGCATCATTTTCATGTCCCAAATTTTTCATTTGGTCACAATGGCCTAATCACATTTTCCATATTCATGAGAGTTTGTCAAATTGATGCTAAGGGTCAAATAATTTCCAAGGAGGACAATTACTAGTTTTCTAGGTTGGGGGTGGAAGCTTTGGGATATGGAACAAGGGGGAAAATAAATGATGCTTGAACATTAGAATGGCATAAATATTTAATAAATGATATAAATAAATAAATACAAGGTAAAATCAAAGTGGCAATTGATCATGAATACACATGAAGGGTGTGGGACCCACATAAGCTATATTTTCTATGCCACATGGCATCCTCTTCTTGTCATTTCGAATCCATAAGAAGAAAAAGGGCCTTGAGATGAGTTGGAAGGTCAATATACTTGGAATGAATCAATTAAGGTTTAATTGGATTTTAAGAGTAACTCCCATGGAAGAGGAAGAGGCATTTTGGAGCTAGTGAGACACTTGGACTAGATTCCCTGGCTCTATGACAACAATGATGAAGATGCTATGACACCTATGAAACAAATCAGATATGAAGGCTGAAATCTGACATATATGAAATTTCAAGGATAAAAATAGCTCCAAGAGGGTGCTCAAGGGAGTTAGGGCATCTAATATGCTTCCACATGTGATTTGGTGGAAGTGGGAGACTAGGAATTGTTGTACAAGTGGCATTCTTTGGAATCTCTTCCCAAATCAAGTTGGAATGCATATCTTGGAAGGAATTCAACCCATAGAGATCTTGGAAAATTTATAAATTTCAATAACAAATAATGAAGGCATATTTTTATCATTTGAGAAATTTGCGTTTCTGAAGAGACAGAGCTCGTGGATGACTAGTTTCTTGCCTTAGCCAATTTCGAGGGTGAAAGAGTCCCATCCAAGTTGGTGTGTGGAAATGACATTTAGGTATTTCATGGAGATTTAATGGAGTCATAATTTACTAGTGAAATCTACATGGAATCTCGTGGACACTTCAATATCATCTTGTTCTTTCATCTATTCCAAGTTTTCTCATCATATTCTTGCTCTATGGATTGAGGCGCAGTTGGTGAGATATTGATCTCTTTGGGGAAGATTATAATGACACATTATTTTATGTTATGATTTAAATGATATCTATTTCAGTTTCATAATACTCTCAGGTTGAAATATCAAAATATTTCTTGTAAAAATGTTAAACAATGAAGAAACAATGCCATTTTCCCACTACTTTGTTGTGAACTAATGTAATGTTGATGGATTCGAATGGATAAGTAAAATATTGATGGTTTATGTATGAATGGACTGTTATTTATGTATAATATGATTTTAATGTTCAGTACATAATAATTTAGAGTCATTTTTTTGATCTTCATAGCATTTGGAGAATATTGCCTATGATTCCCTCCAAGGTTGAAACTAGTGTTTTTGCATCTGATTTAAGGGAGTTATAGCAGACATTAAAAGTTAAATGGTGATTCATATGAGTTAATGTTGATGTAATTTATATGTCCCCTTGTTCCATTGATAATTTATAGTTGTATTTAGTGCATTTGGAAAGTAATTTTCATCATATACCCCTACAGGTTTCGAACCACAAGTTGCTTGTAAAAGTCCATACATTGACCAAATTGCCAAACTGAGTTGCATAAGTCATTTTATGGTTTAAATACATGTATAAAAACCATTTTTATGTATTAAAATCATTACTACACCTTATGGTGAAATTTGAGATCATTTGGATCTATTTGGATCCATCTACCATTGGGGGTTTGAGCCTCAAAATTACTAATAAATTCCATGAGTTCTCTTGGATACCTATTCGACCCCAAAACCACATATAATGATGAACATATACTTTAATTAATGTATTATAACACATAAAACTCTCATACAAACCATTAGTGGATTTTTTTATAGTGTTTGGAAGAGATTTGTTCTAGGACCCAGGGGGGATTTCCACCTCCCAATTTGACTAGTCTTGTCCCAAAAATTCTTCCCTTGAAAATTGAAGACCATGGTTGGGTATATAAGTTGATTATATGTCTAATAGATGTATTAATGTTTCCCCTAACCCCTCATGGACTTCCTCACCAAGTTTGAAAGTAATTGGAGGAGTTTGGAATTAGTTGTATCTGTATACCTAGAGTAGAAATTTGGTGAATTTGAGCACATTGGGAAAATTATCCACAAGGGACATTACAGTTGTATCAGAGAATGATCTTGGTACATTATTTTGTATGACATTTATGAGTACAATAATTCATGGAACACCATTAGATATTGAAACCAAAACTACTTTTGTTAAAGAGGAAAACAAAAAGTAGGAGAAGAAGGAAATGTTTTGAGGAAACTATGACTAGGGATGAAAAGGGAACCTCATATGATGGTGGGGAGCATATAAAAATCATGGAACCTATATTTGAAGAAATGACCAAGAATATTATTAAAGGACTCAATTTTTGGCTATCCAACTTGGGAGAAAATATATTGATCTTAAGAAAACCAAGGGGAAAAATGCATGAGCTTGCTTGAAGGAGCAAAAGGAGGAAACCCGTGAACCACCTAGTTCTGAAATAGGTGAAGTAGAAGAAGTAGTACATGAAGAGGATCGAAAGTCACTCCCAAGTTACTTTCAAAAATATGAGGAAACATCACATGAGAATGGAGAAGTGTACCTTGAAACTATTGAATATCATTTCGAAACACATTCTACTTTGGACATGGACCAAAGGGAATCTACTGATGGATGCTTGAACTATGAAGGAGCACCTACTGATGGGTGCTCACAACTCTATGTTGGTGAGATAGAGACCATATTTCAAAATTTTTCTGCAAGAAAAATTTCTAATAAACATGAAGATGAATACCTTGTGACAGATAATGAAGAACCAAGATCAACTTCTCCATCACCAGTTGAGCTTCAAGAAGTTGATCAAATCAAGCAGAAAGAGGAAGATGATATTCCTCAACAAGAACCTATTTTTCTTGAAGGGTCTTTGAATATGAGTGAAATGGATATCCATGAGGCCCTTAGCATACTCCATGACACTAAATCACTGGTGTCAAATTCTTGTTGGAAAATTTATTCATTGGAGGAGCCATCCTTCCTTGAATACATGGAGAAGATTCAAAGAGAAATGTGCAACATTGAATGTTATTTCTTGTCTTTTCTTTTTGATAGAAAAGATTTGGTTGAGCTTAGTGAATGGTTACATGAATCCTACTTGAAGAATAATGAAGATATTCAAAAGCTCAAAATTCAAAATGAGCAACTTCTTGAGAGGTTGCAAGATACTTGTCCTTCCTCCTATGTTTCATATTGTCATATGGTAGATTGCTTGGAGGATTCTCATGACATGATGGATCATGAGAAACATGAAAAATTGCAGGTTCTCGATGTGTTTGAATATTATCTTGATGAGAGCCAATTACTTGTTGTGGTGGATGAGGAACTTGAGTTGCCTCTTGAATACGGGTGCACACTTTTTGAAGAACTGCATGATTCCACTACCTTGGAACCAACCTATTGAGAAATTTTTACATTCTTAAGGGAGGTGCATAATCCTACCTCTATGGATCCTTCACATGATGAAAATATTTCACTTTCTGATCATTTGGGTGAGTTGGTTCTTTCTCCTACATCCTACACTTCCAAATTTTGCAGCATTCATCATAGTGAAATATGGGTGAATGGTTTCTTTTTTATAGTGCCCCATGAAGAGTATGGAATTTATATCTCTCCTTTTGATGATGGAATGATTAGAGAACCATATTATTTACATTTGTAGAAGCATACTTTGTAAAATTATTATTATACACATCTACATGGGTTCACCTATGATGTTCACTTGAGTCACTTGGAGACTCATGATTTTCCTTGATCCTTTCCTAGTCTATTTGATGTTGGAGGAACTTCATCCCACACTTGGGTGAAGATATATATGATTGAAGAACATTATTATTGGCAGAAAAATCCTCTGTTATTTCATGATGATATACATATTCCTGGATGTATTTATGAGACTTCTTTGATCCAGTTGACAATCTGTAGGTGGAATCCAACTTGTAACATAACCAACCTTAGATAGAGCCAATTGACTTTGTCATATTATTTTGATAGATCCACCTTAACAATTATTGCAGGCTTCTTCTTAACCTTAACTGTGTGCATTACTTCCTAATATATTCCTATTGCATCATTTTCATGTCCCAAATTTTTCATTGGGTCACAATGGCCTAATCACATTTTCCATATTCATGAGAGTTTGTCAAATTGATGCTAAGGGTCAAATAATTTCCAAGGAGGAAAATTACTAGTTTCCTAGGTTGGGGGTGGAAGCTTTGGGATTTGGAATAAGGGGGACAATAAATGATGTTTGAACATTATAATGGAATAAATATTTAATAAAGGATCTAAATAAATAAATACAAGGTAAAATCAAAGTGACAATTGATCATGAATACACATGAAGGGTGTGGGACTCACATAAGCTATATTTTCTATGCCACATGGCATCCTCTTCTTGTCATTTCGAATACATAAGAAGAAGAAAGGTCTTGGGATGAGTTGGAAGGTCAATATACTTGGCATGAATCAATTAAGGTTTAATTGGAGTGGAAGATTAACTCACATGGAAGAGGAAGAGGCTTTTTGGAGCTAGTGAGACACTTGGACTAGATTCCCTAGCTCTATGACAACAATTATGAAGATGCTATGCCACCTATGACAAAAATCAGATCTGAAGGTTGAAATATGACATATATGAAATATCAGGTCTCAAAATAGCTCCAAGAGGGCGCTCAAGGGAGTTAGGGCATCTAATATGCTTCCACATGTTATTTGGTGGAAGTGGGAGACTAGGAATTGTTGTACAAGTGGCATTCTTTGGAATCTCTTCCCAACTCGAGTTGGAATGCATATCTTGGAAGGAATTAGACCCATAGAGATATTGGAAACTTTATAAATGTCAAGAACAAATAATTAAGGCATATTTTTATAATTTGATAAATTTGTGTTTGTGAAGAGACAGAGCTAGTGGATGACTAGTTTCTTGCCTTAGCCAATTTCAAGGGTGAAAGATTCCCATCCAATTTGGTGTGTGGAAAGGACATTCAGGTATTTCATGGAGATTTAATGGAGTCATAAGTTACAATTTCAAGATACAGGGCCACTCTTGGATACTTCAATATAATCTTGATCTTTCATCTATTCCAAGTTTTCTCATCATATTTTTGCACTATGGATTGAGGCGCACCTGGTGAGATATTGATGTCTTTAGGGGAGATTCTAGTGCCACATTATTTTATGTTATTATTTAAATGATATGTATTTCAATATCAGAATACTCTCAGGTCGAAATATCAAAATATTTCTTGTAAAAATGCTAAACAATGAAAAAACAATGCCATTTCCCCACTACTTTGTTGTGAACTAATGTAATGTTGATGGATTCGAATGGATAAGTAAAATAATGATTGTTTATGGATGAATGGATGTTATTTATGTATTATATGAGTTTAATTTTCAGTAAATAACCATTTGGAGATATTTTTTTGAGTTTCATATCGTTTGGAGAAGATTTCCTATGATTTCCCCCAAGGTTGAACCTAGTCTTTTTGCATCTTATTTAAGGGAGTTATAGAAGACATTAAAAGTTGAATGGTGATGCATATGATTTAATTTTTATTTCCTTTATATTTGCCCTACTTCCATTCAGAATTTATATTTGGATTGAGTGCATTTGGAAAATCATTTTCATCATATACCCCTAGGGGATTTGAACCACAAGTTGCTCGTAGAACTCCATACATTGACCAGATTGACAAAGTGAGTTACAAAAGTCATTTGATGGTTTAAGACACCTATAAAAACAATTTTTTATGTATTAAAATCATTCCTACACCTTCTAGTACAATTTGAGATCATTTGGATCTATTTGGAGCCATCTACCATTGGGGGTTTGAGCCTCAAAATTACTAATAAATTCCCTGAGTTCTCTTGGATACCTATTCGACCCCAAAAAAACATATAATTATGCAAATATACTTTAATTAATTTCTTATAACATATAAAATTCTCATACAAACCATTAGTGAAGGTTGTACAGTGTTTGGAAGAGATTTGTTCTAGGACCCAGGGGGGATTTCCACCTCCCAAATTGACTAGTCTTGTCCCGAAACTTATTCCCTTGAAAATTTCAGACCATGGTTTGGTATATTAGTTGATTATATGTATTATAGATGTGTTAATTTGTCCCCTCACCCCTCATGACCTTCCTCATCAAGTTTGAAAGTAATTGGAGGAGTTTGGGATTAGTTGTATCCATATACATAGAGTAGAAATTTGGTGAATTTGAGCACATAGGGAAAACTATCCACAAGAGAAATTATAACCATGTATATGTTCACCTACTAGGAATGAAAATAGTTCTTTTAAAAATGAGGTAGATAATATGTCCTTGATTCTATAGGCATTTACTTTTTCAATTCACTTATAGATACAATTGCACAATGAAATTGGTCTATATTTATCTAGACTCGCAACTTTGTAACTTTTTGGGATGAGAGAAATGAATGTAGAGTTAAAAACAGTCAATATTTTTCCATTTTCCTATGATTATTCAATTACATTTATGAGAGCCTACTTTTAACTATTCTATCTACAGTTTACTTTTGTTTGTAACAAATGGTTTCATAGCATAATGTAATTTTCATCCTCATCTATCTTAACCATAAATTCAAAGCATATAATATATCCATGGTATTTTCCTGAAATTAACATTTACAATCCATCAAGTACTTCAATAATAAAAATCACAACTATCTTTGAAAGTAGAAGCATTTACAAACTGCATTAATCAAATACTATAATAAAACTTGGAGTTTTGTGATCCGAATGTAGTAGGAATGACCACATTCCACCCAACTGTAAATTAGGATCAGCTACAATGTATGCCCTTAATAACCCTCCAACTAAATCATGCATGCAAAAAGTAAGGACATTCAACCTCGGTTCCAGATATTTGTTATTCACCCATAAATGTCTTTCCTAACACAATGTGCTCACACAACAAGAATTTTCTTTCCAGCATACTAAGCAGCGTCATGCATCCCTCATATGCTTCCTTATTATGGTTTTTTTTTCACCTATTTCTTTCGTCTAGCACCCTATTCCTCATGGAATTTTTGCAGGTAACAAAATCCATGATTTTCAGGGTGTGTCTAGTGCCATAAATGCACTTCTGACACTTGTTTCAGCTTCCCTAAGGTTATCCCTTACTTGTCCCTTACTTTTTCATGCATGATCTCCTCATTTAACATGGACATTCCCCTTCATTATTATTAAAGTTCAACCATAATTTCTTATTACATCAGTCCTTCTAGGACTTATTGGAAGATTTCATATCCAACCAATTTATTAAATTTAAACAATAATTGGAAATAATCAAAATTACTAAATAAATGTTTACTCTTTGGGGAATGGTACACATTATTACTATACTATAGTGTGGGGAACATGTATAGAGGTTAACTGCCACTTACTACATGTTCATGCATGAGTTTATGTGCCTCTAAGACTAATCCCTACATTATAGGAGCCACTCTGAGTGCCACCATCAACCTCCATCAGTTGGTCATGGTTGGTAAGCAGTTATGTTGAGTTAATGTCCAGTTACATTTAGTTAGATCACTTTAATTTATTCTAGAGCTAGTTTTGCATGGATGCATGGGGAAGTGGTGCCTTTTTCCCCTTACCTCATCAGTTTAATTGGTTTAACTAATTTTTGGATTGATTTAGACATCAGGAGTTAGACTAGTGGCTCCCATGCAGTGATTTAGACACTCTTAGTTAGCCAGTTAGTGAGATTGAGTTGGTAGATTCGAATCCTATCCACGTGATTCGAATTCTCCTTATTGTAACACCATTGTATTACTGATTAAATTAATGAATATTAATATTGTAATTTATTGAGCAATACTTATCTGATTTATGTTGAATTTGTCTTGTTCAGTGTGCATTGTTCTTGACATTCCACTGCTTAATCCTATTCAAAATTGCTATCATTTTCCTGTAGATCAGAGGTTAACAAATTCAACATGGTATCAAAGACTTGTTTAGGCTAGCATCAATTCTTATCCGATCTCCATTGTACACCAGAAGTAGCTGAGTTTCCACAAAAATCCTGGAATGATAGCCTTTCTCCCTCTAAATTATGTTCATAGAAGTCTATCCATGTGTGAAAGACTCTGAGAAAGTGTACATGTCGAGGTGGAAAGGATTGAAACTGACATGATTGTGAATTGAATTTGGTTTTGGAAGTGTTATTGCACGTACCTATGTAGCTTCTTGAGGAATTGAATGTTTCGACATAAAAAAGATGGATTCCTTAGCTCTCATACCCCGAATCCTTACACCCTTCAACTATGTTGATTGGAGGGAAGATATGTAGGTATCCTTGCGCAATCTTGGCCTGTTTATGATGATAATGGGTAGAGAAACTGAGCCCCATCAGCATGTTGAGAAGAACAAATTTTTGAATCGTCTTGATGAGGCCTTCAGATTCATGTGCACTCATATCTCCTGGGATCTTTTGTTCCACCTTGAGGGACTAAGGAATCTGAAGGAATCTTGGTAAAATCTTGAATCTTTTTTTGGAAAACAAGATGAGCTTCAAGGGCACATATTGGAGAATGAGCTCATTGCTTTACAACTCATTAGTTTCGAAACTATTCAACAATTCTTCACAAAATACAAGTCACTAGTACTCCAAAACAAACAATGTGGATTGGAGAGGAAAGTTGAGCAGCTTGTGTTGTCTGTATTGAGCAAGATTGGCCCTGAGTACTTAATCTTTGTCTCTACATTCCATTCCAGAAGAGATTCCATTCCCAATTGGAATATTCCTTCTCTAGATACTTTTGTTGAGTCCTTAATACAAGAGAAAGATAAATTGCTTTAAATGGGAGTGATTCAAACCTCCAAGAACCTAGCACTCTTAGTGACACGCTAAAACAATGCGCAAGAAAGAGGGAAGGACAAAGGGAAGGAGGATCAACAATGTTCCGATGGAGCCTCAGGTTACAAGAAAAAAGGAAGAAAATTGAGAAGAATAGATGTCCTTCTTGTATGAGAGGTTTTCATCCAGAGATCCAAAGCATGAATAAGATCATCGACCAACTGTCAACACTCCTTGAATAGAACAATAAATCCATTACACAAGGAGAAAATAAGTCTGATGCTAGACAACCGACAAAAGATCATGAGAAGGGCCATGCCTTGAAGGCAAGCCTCACTCAGTAGAAGGATTATTTGATAGATTATGGAGCATTGAACCACATGGTTGCCTCCAGGGAATCCTTCACCACTCTCACTCTATAAGGAGTACCTATCATTCACATGGGATATGACTCCCAAATTCCAGCTATTGGGAGCGGTTCTATTAAAATCTAACATGGTGAGTTCAAGAATTTTCTTTATGTTCCCTCTCTTGCAACGAATTTGTTATCTGTTTATTAGATGATACATACTGGCTTGCCAAAGAAAGTTGTATTTGGTCTTGACTCAATGGAGATCTCAGATGTATCAACTTGGAATATTATAGTGAAGGGTGTTGCAAACCATGCCTCCAAGGCATATGAATTCTCACACTTTATTCCATACTCATCTCCATCACAATCTCAACAGCCATTCAAAATGAGAGGTATAAACTCTCTTTCATCTCCATTTCCAAACAATGATATGTTGTTTAAGATTTCAGTTTCATAAGATGAGGAATAATATTAAAATGATCTTGATATTGAGATTGTACCTCAAGATGATCCAGATCTAGATCCATCTCCTATTCCGAATCAAAAGCATAAATGGGATGAAAATCTCATTAAAGCAGCAGGGAATGATGTTGGGGATCCAGATGATAGAATAAAAATGAGGTAACAATATCAGAAGGAATGTGTTTCACTCTCTCACACAAATTCACTACCTATAGAGTGGTGCAACAAACTTCCACATAGATGCTACATGATGATAGCAAATGATCCACAATTTGGCCCACTGAAGAACAAAATGGATCATTCCATTCCTCCTAAAGAAAGAAGAAACAAAAGTATCTTTCAACAAATCAGAAGAAGATGGAAAGGTTCACATGAACAGTCATAGGATACTAATGCACAAAAGAACCATGATTCTAAATGGCTTCTCCATAGAGCTGCAAATTGCAACAAATTTTACAAGTTTTTACCCAAAGAGGAAAATTTCCTCTTAATTTTAGCTTGTTTTCCTTATTTCACTGTTCATTTGAGGGGGGTTTTTTCCCATGAGGTTTTCCCCATTTCCCTTAGTTTATTAAGCAATTTTTTAATTCTTTTAAATTGTATGGGTGACTTTTGTCCTAGTTTCTAGGGCCCAAGCTGTCCAAGTTAGGATTAAGGGGGGGTGTTAGGATTATATAATCCTCACTTTCCCACATATAGTCTATTTGATCATTTTTCCTAGCTTAGGGGGGAATTATCACTGTAATAGAGTGTGGGGAACACATATAGAGGTTAACTGCCACTTAATTCATGTTCATGCATGAGTTTATCTGTCTTTGAGACCAATCCTTACATTATAGGATCCACTTTTAGAGCCACTGACATCCTCCGTCAGTTGGTCATGGTTGGTAAGTAGTTATGCTGAGCCAACCTCCGGTTATACTCAGTTAGATCACTCTCAGTTAGTCTAGCACTAGTTTTGCATGGTTGCATGGGGAAGTGGCACCTTTTTCCACCTACCTCATCAATTTTATTGGTTTAACTAGTTTAATTGATTGTCAGACTAATTTAGATATCAAGAGTTAGACCTGCCATGTAGTGATTCAGACACTTCTAGTTAGCCAGTCAGTGAGCTTGAGTTGGTAGATTCAAATCCTATCCACATGATTCAAATGCTCCTTATTGTAACACCATTGCATTATTGATTGAGTTAATGAAGATTAATGTTGTAATTGATTGAGCAATACTTATCATATTTATGTTGAATTTTGTCTTGTTCAGTGTGTATGTTCTTGAGATTCCACTGCTTAATCCTATTTGCAATTGCTATCATTTTCCTATAGATCAAAGGTTAATAAATTGAACAAATCTATGAAAAACCCTCAGCTTCTAGTAAGTTATTTTTAATGAAGAGTTTATTTAATATGAAGATGTCAAAAGGTGGATTTGTTGCTGACCATGTAAATGAATTTAGTACGCTTACTAGTCAGCTAAGCTCCGTAAAACTGAACTTTGATTATGTGGTTAGGGTTCTTCTAATATTCTGCTCATTTCCAGAAAGGTGGAATAGATTGGTCACGATTGTAAGTAACTTTGTCCCTAGTTAAAACACTCTTAAATTTGATGATGTTGTTGGTGGTATTCTTAGCGATGAAATGAGAAGAAAAAAAACCGGTGACACATCAGGGAATGCGTTGACCATAAAGAGAAGGGGAAGACAAAAGGAGAGAGGAAGGAGCCTAGGTAATCACATAAAGTCTAGAAAGGGCAGATCCAAGTCCCTATTTGGAAAGATAGAGTGCTGGAACTATGGTAATCAAGGACATCTAAAGAAAGACTACAGAGCTTCAAAGAAGAAAGGAGACGGGAAGCAGGAGAATACTCAAGAAGAAAATGTAGCAGGTGATGTGTTACAAGATGCGTCGATTCTTGCATTAGATAATACTAGTGATTACTTGGTAGTATATTCATGGGAGTCATGTCATGCTACACCCATAGGAAATTATTTCATGATTATGTTCCAGGTGATTTTGGACATGTTTTATTGGGGGATGATGAACCATGTAAAATTGTTGGAATGTGTAAGGTACATATTAAGATAAATAATGGAAATGAATGGATCCTAAAAGATGCAAGGAATATTCATTCTATGAAAAGAAATTTGATCTCAACAGGGTAGTTGGGAGATAATGGTTGTTTGTCTACGTTTGGAAAAACGTGGTGGAATATCATTAAAGGAGCACTGGTAATAGAAAAAGGAGATATGATATGTATGTTGTATTTATGCCCTTATAATACTGATTATTCTATCTCTGTAGCTTCCACAGAAACAGGTGCAACGTTGTGGAATCATAGGCTTGGCCACATGAGTGAGAAGGGGATGCAAATTCTCCACTCAAGGAAATTGCTTCCAGATCTGAAGCAGGTAAGTTTGGAATTCTTTGAAAACTGTGTTTATGGAAAACATAAGAGAGTTATATTTCTCAGGGTTGGGAAACAAAAGAAGAGTGAAAAGTTAGAGCTTATGCATACATATGTACAGGGACTGACTCAAGTACAATCTCTTGGTGGATCTCGTTATTATGTTACTTTTATTGATGATGCAACTAGAAAAACTTGGGTCTATTGCATTAGATAGAAATATGATGTGTTTTCTACTTTTAAGAAGTGGAAAGATTTGGTTGAGAATGAGAGAGGAAAAAAGTTAAAATTTCTCAGATATGATAATGGAGGTGAATACTACAGCAAGGAGTTTGATAGTTACTGTTCATACAATGGGATTCACAGAGAGAAGACAATCCTTGGAACACCACAAAAAATGGTGTGTCATAAAGGATGAATAGGATAATCATGGAGCGTGCAAGGTGTATGTTCTTGCATACAGGGTTTCCCTTACAATTTTGGACTGATGCTGTAGATACTGTTGTTTATTTAATAAACAAAGGAAATTGCTTCCAGATCTGAAGCAGGTAAGTTTGGAATTCTTTGAAAACTGGGTTTATGGAAAACATAAGAGAGTTAGATTTCTCAGGGTTGGGAAACAAAAGAAGAGTGAAAAATTAGAGCTTATGCATACAGATGTACAGGGATTGACTCAAGTACAATCTCTTGGTGGATCTCGTTATTATGTTACTTTTATTGATGATGCAACTAGAAAAACTTGGGTTTATTGCATTAGACAGAAATATGATGTGTTTTCTACTTTTAAGAAGTGGAAAGATTTGGTTGAGAATGAGAGAGGAAAAAAGTTAAAATTTCTCAGATATGATAATGGAGGTGAATACTGCAGCAAGGAGTTTGATAGTTACTGTTCATACAATGGGATTCATAGAGAGAAGATAGTCCTTGGAACACCATAATAAAATGGTGTGTCATAAAGGATGAATAGGACGATCATGGAGTGTGCAAGGCGTATGTGATTGCATGCAGGGTTTCCATTACAGTTTTGGAATGATGTTGTAGATATTGTTGTTTATTTAATAAACAAAGGGCCTTCAAGCGCTTTGGATGGTGGGATTCCAAAGGAGGCATGGATAGACAAAAAGGTATACTACTCATTTATGAGAACTTTTGGTTTTGAATCATTTGTCCATTTTAATAAAGAAAATAAAACAAAGATTGAGGCTAAATCCAAGAAATGTACCTTTATTTGATATGAGGTTGATGATTTTGGTTATCGCTTATGGGATTATGAAAATAAAAAATCATTAGGAGTAGAGATGTAGTATTCAATGAAAAGGTTATGTACAAAAATCAGTTGTAGGGGAGGAAAGAGGAAAATGAAAACACATAGTACATAGTGCTTGATGAAATCAAAGAAAATGAAGTTCCAAAGGCACTAGAAAATCAACAACAGTGGCAGGTACCTCAAAATAATACAAATGTAAGAAGATCTACAAGGTTAAGTAGACCCCCTGAACAATCCTCTCCTTCACCATATTATTTATTGGTGACTAATTCTGGTGAGCCAGAATGTTATCAAGAATCAATGCAGGTAGAAATTAAAAAGAAATGGGAGCAAGGAATGGATGAAGAGATGGACTCATTGGTAAGAAACCATACATGGGATTTGGTTGAGTTTCTTGCAGGAAAAAGAACATTGCAGAATAAATGGGTTTACAGGTTGAAGGAAAAAGATGGAGGTAAGAAGCGGTACAAAGCTATACTTGATGTAAAGGGGTTTGCACAAAAGAAAGGTATATACTTTGATGAAATATTTTATCATGTTGTTAAAATGACTTCTATTAGGACTATTTTAAATTTAGTGGCAGTAGAAGATTTGCATCGTGAACAATTAGATGTAAAAACAACCTTTCTCTATGGGTATTTTGAGGAACATATTTATATGAAACATTCATAGGGGTATGAGGTAAAAGGGAAGGAGGATTTGGTTTGCAAGTTGAAGAAGAGCTTGTATGGCTTGAAGCAAGCTCCAAGGTAGTGGTATTTAAAATTTGATAAGTTTATGACAGAACAGGGTTATAGTAGATGTCATTCTGACCACTGTGTTTATTTCCAGAGGTTAGATAATTGAAGATATATTATCTTGTTATTGTATGTGGATGACATGCTTGTTCCAAGGTCTAACATGCAAGATATAAATGTGCTCAAAAAAAAACTAACTATATCATTTGCGATGAAGGATTTGGGTTCTGCAAAGCAAATCCTTGGTATGAGAATAACAAAAGACGGGAAAAATCACAAATTGACACTATCTCAAGGTGAGTACATTTAAAAGGTGTTGGAGATGTTTAGAATGCATAATGAAAAACTAGTTAGTACACATTTGGCCAGCCATTTCAATCTAAGTAAGGAGATGTGTCCCAAGACACGGGAAGAGATAGAATACATGTCCAAGGTTCCCTATTCAACAACAGTTGGCAGCTTGATGTATGCCATGGTGTGCACAAGACCATATATTGCACGTGCAGTGGGATTTGTGAGTAGGTATATGAAAAATCGAGGTAAAGAGCATTGGAAGGTAAATACAGTGGATTCTCAGGTATTTGAGAGGTGCCACTTATCATGCATTATTTTTTGGATGTTCATACACTGTTCTACAAGATATGTTGACACAAATATGGCTGGTGATAAAGACAACAATAGGAGTACCACAGGGTATTTTTTTATTGTAGGTGGAAAAACAGTAAGTTGGATTTCAAAACTGCAAAAGGTTGTTGCACTTTCAACAATAGAAGCAGAGTATGTTGCTGCTACAGAGGCTAGTAAAGTGATGATTTGGTTACATAGGTTCATGGAGGAATTGGGTAAGAAGTAGGAGAATGACAGATTGTACAGTGATAGCCAGAGTGCCATTCATCTTGCAAAGAACTCGACCTTTCATTTGAACACTAAACATATACAACTCAAGTACCATTTCATAAGATATGTTATGGAAGATGTGACTGTTGAAGTTGGAAAATATACATACTAGCTAGAATCCTGCAGACATATCGACAAAGGTAGTAACCAGAGAGAAACTAATTTCCTTCCTGGTTTCTATTGGCCTTCAAGCATGAAGGTGAAAATCAGAAATTTTCCAAGTCCAACGTTCATAGCGTAGTCCAACAAGTGTAGCAATGGTGGAGTTGTTGTGATCAGTCTCCAAGTGGGAGATTGTTGGTTGTGGAGCCTGATCTTCCAAATTCAGAGATGTTATTGTTCAATTGTGTTTGTACCCCATTTTTATTGTACACTCATCCTAGTTGGGGAGTGTAGGGGTGAATCCCTCGAAAGAAATTTTTGGGATGTTTGTTGGCCAACAATTTGTGGACACATGGTATTGGGTGACCCATAGTATTTTCCCATGGTAATTCCCGTATAAAAGGAAAGCATTGTAATATGATTGTGTATTGTATTGTAGCATTGTAAAACAATCTATGTGATTGTGTGAGAGATCGTGAGAGTGTGAAGAGGAAGTGCAGCAGGGTTGTTGCAGGTTGTATCCCTTCATTTTGCTGGATGGTATAATAATAAAGGATTGGAAATTTCTGTATGGGTGTATCCCATCTTGGGTGAACCACGCTATAAATCTGTCTCTCTTGTAATGTGTTTAGGATTTGCATCTTGTTTAATTGTTTAATTATTATTACTCCGCAATCCTATTTTTTAACAATGCAGATGTTGGAAATATTGATCTTCATTCCCTTCTCCCTTGAAAATAAAGAGGTGCCAAGTCTTGAGGCAATATCCCAACAATTAGAACAATAAAAATACCTCATATAATAGCCAGTGTCGATAGTACCACTAGTGATTCCTAGTGCATCACTCCATACAAAATCCAAGCATGAAGTAATAGTTTTAGATCTTTCACCACAAAGTCTCCTACCAAAAGTGTTTCTTTGTATGAGAATCGACTGAGGTTTATGTAGAATCATGAGACTTTTAAGTGCAAGTCTTTTAGAGGGGAGCCCCAACCCTCTAATATTAAAGGACATAACTAGAATTACTTAGCCAATGTCTTGGGTAACCTTTCTCTAATTGACCCCTTGATGGTTTTATGTATTCCTTTCATGAAGTCATGGGAAGCTTTCTCATTAGATGAAGCCAAGGTCGATAATGTCCCTGTTATTATAGGAGATGTTCTAATAGAATCCTATAAAAAATCCCCTCTCATAGGGTCTTGTTTTTGTTATCCATCATCTTATGTGGGTGAAGTTTGTACCTTGAGCCGCCTAGGGTAAATGTGGGATCCATCCCCTCTATCCAAGAAGACGTTAGGGGCACCTGGGAGGGGTCATTGAAGACACTATGGGACTTGTAACCATTTACATAGGAATCAAAGATTGAAGCAGGTTTCATACAACCAATGGACATATCACTTAAAATAGAGCCTAAGGAAATTAGCATGACTGAATCGTGAATTAAAGTCATGTCCAAATTTTTTATAAATTTAGGACGGATAGGGACTCATGCTCCTCCTTCAGGGTCTTAGTAGGGTTGACAATAGGAGACAACACCTCTTTAAAGGAGGGGTGCTAGAGAGGTCCCCTATGGGCCTCTGAGAATTTAGGAGGATTCCCAAAGGGTTAATAACATAGATAGACTCACTTGGGATGAGGAAATCCTCATCATCTATCATCCTTAACACCAATCAATTCTGCATCGCTTTCCCACTTGACCAAAGAGTAATTAGGGGGGTTCCTTCCAAGGTAGGAAGATGATTGTTTGGGACATGGGTCCCAAAGAACCCACATTATCATCAATATATGTATCCCCATTTACATCCCTACTAAAGTCCACAGAGGTGTGAAAACTAGATAGATTGCACATAAAAATAACAAGACTATGGGAATCACATGCCAAGAAATGATCTTGTTCTATATGCATACATATATCCTTCTTTGAGCACCCTTGTTTGATGAGGAAGTCCTTATATTTTCCAATGTAGAATTTAATCACAAAAACCACTTTCACTTCCTCTCACAACAAGACTTTTCCTGAAGACTATCCATACTTTATAGTCATCTCCATTGCTGAAGATTTTTCATTGAACATAAGATCCTCCTTATCCTCGGTCCTCTTCGGGCTCATAATCACTATCGTCTCCATATTTGATTGGATGGGATTTTTCTTTGGCACTTCACCTCCTGCCCTATCTAGGTATTCCATGGACCCCATGACTTCAAGCTCATTCTTTAACAAGAAAGAGAATGGCATAGGAAATCCCCTTATTAAGTGGCCATATTTATGGCAAATATCATTACATCGAAAGGGTACACAGTATAATCATGCACTTGAACATGCATACCCATTCCCGAAGAGTATAAAGAAGTACATGTCAAGACCTTCCCTGTAATCTTGCATGAGTAGTATATGAGCTCCCTTCGTATTGCTAGTTTCTAAGAACCCATAATCTTCCAAGATGAATTTCCTTAGGGCATCACCAATTTTGGTGAAAACTTTCGATGACTAGAATTATACAAGGAGTGTTGGTAGTTTAACCCAAATAGGCTTATGAAATTGCCTCTTCTTTGTGGCATAAAAAGTTGGGATCCACCTTTTCATCTTAAAGAGGAATGATCCCACATCCAAGTTCCATTCAGAATCATTGTGGTGTCCTCCAAAGTCTCCAGAATCACACCAAACAAACCTTTTTCAAGGGTAAAAATGCATGGAGAGTATCCAAAATGCTCCTCCTATAAATCCCACCTTTTGAAGGAAACAAGACTCATTGACCTTCCTATGAATCGACCCACACGCACGTCCTCTCCTAACGCCATGTTTAACATAGCAAATTTTATCCGGATACACCTCATCAAATTTTTATTAGTCTTCTTAATACCATGAATTGTCATGTTTATGGGGCTGTCCAAAAAGCCAACCTTCTCATAACCCACATGATCCACAATTTGTGCAACCCTCTATAAGCAACTACCCTAGGAATAGAAGAACAAGTCTCGAGAAAAGGGACTACCCCTTCCATGTGGAGAAAATCGTCACAAGTACTACCCTCTAGAAATACAAACCTCTTAAATGTACACCGGAAAATCCACCCTACTATGAAACCGTTCAACTTATACGATGGAGCTATGACAGATTCTTCCAAAAGCTAGAAATAAAAATTCCCACTTATAGCTAAACCTCGATACATGTTCCCACTCTACCTCAACGAGAAGAAAAGAAGAGTAATTGCATCTAGGGAACCACAAGGTTGTAACTACTCTAACACCAGGATTCCACCATATGTAGGGAAGCTACATCTACAAACATTTAAATAAATAAGACAAACATCTACAAACATTTACATAAATAAAGGAAACTATCATCTTTAGGGAAACTACATCTACAAACATTTAAATAAATATGACAAACATCTACAAACATTTAAATAAATAAAAT
This sequence comes from Pseudotsuga menziesii, assembly GCA_001517045.1. Lineage (NCBI taxonomy): Eukaryota > Viridiplantae > Streptophyta > Pinopsida > Pinales > Pinaceae > Pseudotsuga > Pseudotsuga menziesii. Next base: position 31,844 of record LPNX010632308.1, read on the forward strand.
AAACTAGGGAAACTACTTCTACAAACATTTAAATAAATAAGACAAAACAAAAATAAAGGAAACTAGGGAAACTACATCTACAAACATTTAAATAATTAAGACAAAACAAAGAAACGAAAGAATATATTGTTGTGGTATCTCATTCTCTCTTTTTTATTTTATTTTATTTAATACCATGAAACAAGTTACTAAAGTGTATAGAATTTGCACCGGAAGAAATGATAGCTAACAAATAAATCCATAAAAGTAAACTATACTCGATAAAATAAAGTTAAAGAGACCTAATAGAAAAAATAAAATAAAAATGTATGTAAAAAAAATCAAGGAAAGAATATATGTCAAATATATCAAGAATGTAAGACCCTTGTAGTGAGAATGTAGAGCCTTGAAATTATCTTTTATTAAAAATTAAATGATTATATCAAAATTTCCTTACTGGATGAGCATTACAATTTTTTGTGAATACATGGATAATGAATAGAGACACTAAACTAGACGATTTGCATCCAAATTTTGGTAGTTTTTTTGGCAAAAATCTAGTCGAAATTGTTGAGATTGCAGTTTTGGGTTGTCAAAATTGCATAATCAAAGTGCCCCAAGGGGTAATCGAGGTCATTGAATCCATTCTTGCAGACAAAATTGCAATTCCAGCAACAAAAATTGCAATTTCAACGGTTTTCCCATCGTCGAATTCTTGCAAAATCCCTCGGAGAAGTGCAAATTGTCTATAGTTTAGTTCACTCCATATACTAAATTATTCTAATTATTATTGGCATTCTCAAGACTATACAAAGACGAATCAAACAATAATAAAAATGAGATATAATATAGTATGGGCCAAGCATTACAAATCACTTTGATACACCTTGAAATTTATCGGCATATGATACCACTAATTAGTACTAGGTATAATATGGAACTTCTAACACAATACACATAAGCAGATGAAAACTACCACTCAAATATAAGCGACGTGTAATTTCACTTCATCATTCTCTATCACTTTATGAAGTATTCATGCTATCAACCTAACATGACAAAACCAATAGACAATAAATTCTAGAATACAGATGAAATTAAACATAAAATATCAAATCACTCATATCTTATCATACCCCCTCTCTCTCATTTTTTTTGGGGGCCTCATTTACAATAGTCTCCTCCTCTATTTACGCTCACCACATGTAGTTGTTAGTTGCAACTCCTATCAATTTATGTTAATAGACTTAGTTAACAAGTTTGGGGAAGAATTAATATTATGTTTCTAGAAAGGAGGGTACTTTATTTCATTTGGGTGAGATAAAAATAATAATGGTAGAAATCGATTGAGTGAAAATTACGAAGTGAAAGAGAAGGAGGGGAGTGGGTCCCATATACATTCTTTCAACACCCAACCTTTAAGGGGATGAATCCCGAGGACATACAACTTATATCTCCCATTAGAATTATCATCATCATTTAATACAACTTCATAATCTCAATCGCTAAATCATATTATCATGTATTCATAACACATATGATGAATCACCATGACAACAAACATACAGTCAATCCTAACAAGCAAATTGCATTTGTGCCTCCCAAAAACAAGCATTTCTAGATGATCTATACATGCCAAAATAAACACAATGTTTTAAGGTGTACATCATATATACCATTGTATCCACATGCCATCAAGATTGCACATGTGTTATTTTTATATATCAACCTAAAATAGTCATCCCATAACATATCTCTTATGTCAATCACATTGTACAGTGAAAGTACCATAAACAACAAATAGAAATATAATGAAGCATCCTTAACAAAATGACATTTTTTGGTGCATTTATAGAAAAGTGATGTCTTTCATTGTTCCTCCTTTTGAACTAGCAACATTATTTTTGAGTGGATAGTAGAAGGATGAGTTTGTTGTGACTTTTGAGCACTCAGAGGTAGAGGTGGCGCATCAAGAGCTTCTTCTTTTCCTTTCCATCAAAGGGATTTTTGAACATGGGTCGTTCATATTAGCATGACCTTTGAAGTGAACAAAAGAGTTTATTGAGGAAACCAAGGTTGCATACTACCCAGGTCTCATCCTTTTCTTCCCGTTCCATGTCAATGATTTCATTTTTAAAAGATTCGATAGTGTTCAACTAATTGTAACATTCAAAAATATTTCTCGGTTACAATAAAATCTAGTGCCTTGTGGATAGGTTAAATTTTATTCCATGTTAATCATTCAAATGTAAATCTAAATATATGCATGAATATTTTTATATACTTTGTTTACTAAAGATCGAAGTCATTGTTTCAACTGAGGTTAAATGAAATCTTTTCAATCTACAAGTCTATATGTATACATTTTCTTCTAGATTAAAATTTACATAATATGTACAAGTTGATTATGTCCCATATGATTTGTATACATCATATAGAACAATGTGTGGGATTTCTAAAACATGAATTATTCGAACAAGAAATCAACTAGTACGTAATTATCTTCAATAAGTGTTAAATCGTATAGGCATTATATATATTTTTATTAACGAAATCTGGTGCAAGACATTTATACCTCAAATTCACTATATGATATTAGATAGGAATATCTTACACTTTTTAGTCATTACGAAATTGTGATGGTAACATCGTAGAATTCAAAGAAGCTCCATGAAATATGCTTATGCATGTAGGATTCAATCTCTTTGGCTTTGTTTGGAGCTGAGATACTGTGTTTTGGAGTCCCTCCCACCATTTTTTGTTCATTCCTATAAACTATGCTATCTTGAACGGGATGGATGCCGAGAGTATGCTCCTGGTTTCTTTCTTTGAAACCGTGCTTCGTCTCTCCCTGGACGGTACAGGCTATTCTGGGGTGCTTTGTACTTGGAACTTCCAAACCTTTCACCTGGATTGATTTTTGCAGGGTCCTTCCTAGGGTTTGCTGTTTCTTCCCCTTCTAGTCAGGTTTGGGTCTTGCTTTTTCTGGTTTGCAGAGTAACATTGCGCGGACATCCACTTGGAGTCCCTCCCCTTCACTGGGGGACTAGTACCAACCAAGTTTATCAAAAAGTGGGAAGGATGTCGCCTCACGGCTGACTGCGCAGTCTTTTGGTTTGTTTTTAGATAATTTCACTGGGGTTTTTACCACCCTTGCTTGGCCTTTTTCTTTGTTTTTGTCTCTCTGTCTGATTTGTCATGGGTTAACCAGATTCATGTTAGGGTTTCTCTCTTGCATAGCTATCTATCTCTGCTTCTTTGCGCTGTTTTTGGGACTCTTCTCTTAGGACTTCAGTTGCCACCCCTGCATGGCTTTGGCGTCGTATTTTCCCTGATTGATGATATGAGGTAGAGTTGACCCCGCACCTCTCGAACATAAGAGGGTATTTTTTATTCTGTCCGTGGGTGACTGTTAACCTGCCCTAGGGTTGACCCTGGAAACCCGTAACTCGAGGGTTAGGGTTCCTCTTGAACCTGGGGTTTCTGTTGCTGTCTCTTCCTTGTTTGACTTGGGGATTCCCCATATTCTCCTTGGCCCTTCTGTAGGATGCCGTTTCTTCATCATTATAATATTTGGGCTGACTTGTGCTCCAAATGCAGTAGATTCCCCACGGTTATAACCCCTATTTCCGGTGAAAGGGTTTTACGGCACGGGGTGTGGGTATGTACCATATTCCTTTTTGGGTCAGTTTGACATCAGAAGCTGTCGTGGTGGATAGGGCTGACTTGGATGCTACTCACTGAGGGGTTCTCTAGCATCAGGGGTGTTGAACATGTCTGAAGGATTACCTTCTTCTCGCTTTCGCCGGAAAAGGAACACCAAATGCATCAAAGCACAGGAGGGCCGTTATAGATTTGTGCTCGGACACGATGTCTATCTGGACAGGGTTACTTCTCTATGCACCCGAGCGCTGGTTGGGCGTGTAGAGTACGCTCGTTTGAATAAAGCTAAATGGATTGAGTGGGCCACTTTGAATTGGAATCCCCTGATAGATTATGTTCCCACTATCAGTCTATTATTAAGAGGATGGATTGCATTTGTCTTTCTCGAGGAGGCTCACTGTACTCGTATTTTGGATGGAACTTGGCGCATGGGGAATGACTCCTTGGTACTTGATCGATGGCATACAGGGTTCGATCCTCTCTGGGAGCGTATTACCAAACGCCACTTATGGGCTCTGCTCCCACATTTACTGTTCCCGCTTTGGAACAAAAAAGTGCTGGAAGGAGTTGCAAACTCCATTGGTCGCTTCGTAGCTATTGAGGTGGATTTCCTATTGGCATTTGATAAACGGGTAGCTCGTGTTCTTGTAGAGATGGATGTGTCCATGGGATTACCAGCTGAAGTTGAAATTTTATGTGGGGAATGCCTCTTCATCTAGAAGCTCGACTATCTCCGGGTACCCTTCAGGTGCAGTATTTGTCATGAGACTAGACATTTGCGTTGTCACTGTCCCTCCCTCTGCTCGAATGTATTGACTCCGGACCTCGAAGAACACCTGGTGGATGGTGCTTTGAACATCTCTGGTATATCTGGCCTCACACAAGGTACAGGCACTGTTTCTCCTATCCCAACAGAATTAGTTTCTGAGGATTATTTACATGCTGTTGATGGTTTGATACTTTCTCACAATAAAGGATCTGGTCAGTCTGTGGTTCCTTGCATCAACACGGGAACATCTTCCTCACCCACTCCTGATGAAGTCACTCCTTCAGACTCTGTCTCTCTGGGTCTACATGCCCTCACTCCCTCGCATTTTTCACTTGAGACTCCAGCATCCTCCCCATTGGCACCCACTGTCCCATTGCTGTCCTCGCTTGCATATTTCCCTCCTTTATCAGCCGGTGGTTTGTCCCCCTCTCCCCCCCTCATCCTATCAGCCCCACTGCCTCCCCCTCCTTCTCTGATCCCTCCCTCAAACACTCCCTCTCCATCTTCACAGCAACTACTCTGACCTCCCCCTCTACACTTCACTTAAACTCAGTTCGGTTTGCTAATGTCACGATTAGAAAGAAAAAAGAGAAAAAGAAGGGAATAACGCAGAAGGATCTCTCTTCAGCGTCTCCCCCTTATATCCCTCTTTCAGGTCGCTTAATTGAAACAAGCTGTACTCAGCTTCCTAGGGGACTTAGAGCTCTGTCTCCCCTCCAGATTGACCCATGAAAATCGTATCCCTAAATGTTAGGGGTCTTGGAGGCAAGGCCAAATTACATTACCTCCGTTCTCTCTTCTGTACTCTTAGCCCTGATATGGTACTTCTCCAGGAAACCATGTGTAGTTCCTTACCCGCCCTGATGGCTTTCTCTAAACTCTTTCCCTCCTAGGAGTTTTGTGCTATTGGTGCCTCGGGTCTCTCTGGTGGCCTCTTAACAACTTGGAATCCCCTCAAGGTTAGATGTAAAGCTTACCAAACTTGCGCGGGTCTCCTCCTTCATGCCTCCTTTCGGGGTCTTACATACCCCATATCGATCCTCAATGTTTATGGGCCATATAAAGACCGTGAATCCTTTTGGGACAGAGCTCTTAGGGGTGGGTTCCTGGGCTTACAAAATCTGATACTTGGTAGAGATCTTAACCTAACCCTAAATTCCTCTGAAATCTGGGGTAAAAAGTCTTCTCCTGACCCTCTTTCCCACCACTTCTCCTCCCTTTTCGACACTCTTGGTCTCATGGACATTGATCCTCAGTGTGCGGGCCCTACATGGCGTAATGGTCGTGCTGGAGACGAAGGTATAAGTAAAAGACTTGACAGATTTTTGATCTCTAGCTCCCTAATTCCCCTTATGGGAGTCCATAGAGTCTGGACACACTGCTCAGACATCTCTGATCACTTTCCTATTGTTTTGGAATGGAACAAGCAATGAGCCTCTTTCAACTACCCCTTCAAGTTCAACTGTTCATGGCTTGATGACCTAGATTTCACGTCTTGGCTCACGACTTGTTGGCCCCTCCTCTGCCAGGAAGACACTGTTTCCGACCTTGACTCTCTTCAATGGAAGCTTCGCACCCTTAAAAAAGATGCCAAGGAGTGGATCAAGTCCAAGCAGGAACATAAATATATGGTTCTTTCTAATATTGAACAGGCCATTTCCTCCCTCTTCTTAAACTCACACCATGGTATTCCCACCTCGGAGGATTTGGATCATCTCGCATATCTCAGATCTGAAAGACAACAGATCTTGAACCATACTCTTCTCACCTGGAAATTGAAAAGTAGATCAAAATGGAACCTTGAGGGGGATTCCAATACCAAGTACTTTCACATGTTAGCTTCAGGCCGAAGAAATCAGAACTCGATCTGGTCCCTTTTTGATGAGTCCGGTTCTTCCTATGAAGATGAGAATGCTCTCAAAGCTTTGGGAATTAAACATTTTGCTTATATTTTCAAGGATGATGGTGGTACCTGCATTTTCCAGCAACTTAAGGTTATCCAACTCTTTCCTAGGATGATACCAGAGGAGAAAGCCACTGACCTCACTTGTCAAGTCACCCTTGGGGAATTAGAACTCGCTCTTAAATCTTTTAAAAAAGACAGAATCCCAGGCCCGGATGGCTGGCCTGTTGATTTCTACTTGTACTTTTTTGATCTTCTGGGAGGTGAGCTCCTTACTGCTGTAGATTCTACCAGAGTCACCGGTATCATTCCTGCTTCTCTGAATACCACCTTCATTGCCCTCATCCCTAAAAAAGACAAGCCGTAGACCTTTGCTGACTTCCGACCCATTTCTTTATGTAATCTGCTGTATAAACTTATCTCCAAAGTTATTGCGGTCAGATTAAAACCCTTCCTGGATTTAGGCATCTCTCAGCAACAGTATGGGTTTCTTAAAAATCGTCAGATTATTGACCCGATTGGGATTGTACAGGAATCTCTCCACTCTATCAAAACAAAAAACCTTTGTGCCTTCTTACTCAAGCTTGACCTGATAAAGGCTTTTGATAGAGTCAATTGGACATTTATTCGTCTTATCTTGATTCAAATTGGAGTTCCCCTTCAGACTGTCAAGTGGATAATGGGTTGCCTCACATCTGCTACCTTTGCTGTGCTTATCAACGGAACCCCCTTAGACTTTTTCCCTCCCTCCCAAGGTATTCGTTAAGGCTGTCCCCTTTCCCCCCTCCTTTTTATCCTGGTCATTGAAGGGCTCAGTCTCCTTATTGCTGATGCATGTAACAACGGCCTTATCCAAGGGATTTAGATTTCTCCAACTCTAGCATTGACACATTTGTTTTTTGTGGATGATGTTATCCTCATGGGCACTGGATCTCTTCAAGAATGGGCTGCTTTTGATGTCATCCTTGATACTTTTTGTACAGCCTCTGGAATGTCCATAAGTCTGGAAAAGTCTGTTCTCTTGCACAATAATATATCTGAGCCGGTTCTGCTAAGCCTCTCTAGATCTATCCCCTATAAAAATCTCCCCATCACATTGGGCTTTTCCTATCTCGGTTTCTACATCAAACCCCTTGGTTATAAAACCAGGGACTGGAACTGGCTGGTGCAAAAATTTGAAAAAAAAATCAGTCTTTGGACCCATAAGATGCTCTCTTTGGGTGGTAGGCTGATCCTTGTCCAATTTGTCCTTTGCAGTATCCCGGTTTACTGGATGGGTCTGGCCCCTATTCCGACAGCTACTCTGAACAAGCTCAGGAGTATCACCTTTGCCTTCTTATGGGGTTCTACTGGAAATACTTGCCGCTATCATTTGGCAAGCTGGTCTGATTTATCCTGGCCAAAGAAATTTGAAGGGTGGGGAATCAAGAATCTTTTCTGGTCTAGCATTGCTCTTCAATTAAAAAATTTCTGGGAGGTTCTCTTTAGTGACAGTATTTGGCATCGTGTGCTATCAGCCAAGTACTTGAAACAGGCCTCTGTGGTATCGTGGCTCAGGGAAATTTTTTTTAGCACCCGTGGAGTATCAGCCATCTGGAGGGGCTTCATACAAACAATTCCATGGCTGGGGAGATATCTAGCTTGGCAGGTGGGAAATGGAAATGATATTTTGGTTGGTATTGATCCTGTGATTGGCTCTTCAAATTCTTACCTCCTTCTTGACGGGTTGAGATCCTACTTAGAGGATTTGGATATAAAAACACTTGCTCAGGTCCACAATACTCTTCCAGATGCCCATCATTATTGGTACACAGCGGAAGAACTTCTTCTGGCTGGGGAATGGAAAGATTTATGGAACAGTTTTATCAGGAACCTTGTCCAAAATGGAATTCACCTCTCTAATGAACCAGACTCTCTTCTTTGGGATTTTAACAAAAAATATGGGAAGTTGTCTGCAGCAAAAGCATATGAATGTATTGTGAGCTCTCACAATCCTGTTTTGGGTAGTCGCTTATACACATCATTCTGGTCCAAGTCCCTTCCGCGCAAGATTGGATGCTTCTCATGGTTGGTTCTGAGGAATAAGGTGCTCACATGGGACAATCTTCAGAAAAAGGGTAAGATTGGTCCGGGTATTTGCTCTCTATGTCTCTCAAATGAGGAGACTGTACTTCACCTTTTCTCTCGCTGTCCGTTTTGGAAAAGCTTGCAGGATCTCTTATGTGATCAGTTCCAGTGTTATATTCCACCTGAGATTGATTCTATTGAGGAGTTTATGGATTATTGGGTTAATATCTTCCCGCGCAGCTCTCCTCTCTTCTACCTTCCCCATCATATGATCTGGGCCATTTGGAAAGCCCGTAATCTGGCCATCTTTGAAGGGGGAAAAACGAATGTCTGTGGATTTTTTCACCAGATATTATATGCTGCTCAACTGTCTCTCTCACGGCCTGTTCTGATGATCAGAAAATAAAAAAATAGTAGACAGATTGGAACCACACCCTGTATGATTTTCCCTTGTGGTTTTTTTGATGGAGCCTCTTCTTCATCAGCAGCTGGTATCGGTTATTGTTTGTTTTTCAATGAAAATCACCATCTGGACTGCGCGCTGGGGGTTGGATATGGAACCAATACAAAGGCTGAACTTTTGGGTCTTTGGGCCCTTTTGTTCACTTCCCAAATGATGGGTGTCCCTCTGACCCACATTTATGGTGACTCTCAAGTCATCATTAATTGGGAGAAGGGTCTTACTGCTCTCACCCCACCAGACCTTCATCACTGGTGCAGGGAAACACAAAATCTTATTTCAAGATTTTCGGGTCTCACTCTCAGCCACATCTATCGTGAACACAACAGGATTGCAGATAGTCTTTCAAAAACAACACTCACACTTTCCCCAGGTATTGGTTGTTTCTCCTAATTTATTGATGACCTCTTGGTCACTTGTGACTCTTTTCAGCTCTTTTGAGCCATGATATTGAGGAGTTTCTCCTCCTTTGGATACTTGCCTATTGTTATATGAGTGGCTGCTTTTGGACCGTAGCTCTGATCCTCTTGGTTCACGATAGATTGGATTGATTGATTAGCGATCCTCTTTATGATGAGACTGATATTTGATGGGAACACACTTTCTATTGATCGCCATTCCCCCCGGCTGCGACTGGATGTGATCCTAGGCTGACTGTTTATTTTAAATGTATTGTAACCCTTTATGGGTGGGTGTTAACACTACCCTTTGATTCCTAATAAGAATAACAAGGACAGGCTTTTTTCTTCCTGAAAAAAAGAAGAAGATAGGAATATCTTACAATAGTAATTGGTAGTTTTAATTCAAATACATTATACATGTAGACGAGTTGTAAAATTTAAGCTAATTTGTTTCTAGATTTCAGTTGAACTGACTATATTAAGTTTTTAACAATTCCAAGGAAAAAGTAAAGGTAATATTAATTAATTACAAGGATAGTACATTTCTCTCATAATTGTGCAATCCAGAAAAAACATAGGTACTTTCCCACCTCAAAATCTCAAATTAAAACATCTATCGGTGTAGATATACTAGCACATTGCATCAAAAATTTGGCGGTGATCACTAATAGGCATTCAAAAGTTGATACTAGAAAACAAGATTTGGCATGTAAAACCAAATTTTGGTAACCATTAGAATTTTCTTATGCTTTCCTTGTCGACAGAATTCAAATATAGAAGTGACTTGCATAGAGGTTTTAGTCCCTCAATTTATTCTTATTACTTCCTTCTATGTTCCCTATGACACGAAACATGTATATTTAAATTGAATTTGGAAATGGATTGCACACACACATGCATGTTCGATTCAGTCTTACGGAAATGCCTCAACTTCAAATCCTAGGTTTGTCTAAATATTTTGTGGAACTGATGACACATGTATATTTTAGTCACAACTATCCATATGGAAGACCTTACCCAAATAACAATGTATGGACCTTGTTAATATTTCATATGCTATACTAGATATCATTAGTGTTCAATTCAAAATCACAGTAGTAGCATATGCAAAATCACTGAAAGAAACACAATCACAAGATAGACATAATATTTATCCCAAGAAACCCTCAAAGGGAAGAAAACCGAGCCAAAACCTCCTTTGTATAAGATGTATACGATATAACCCCAAAAACATGTATTCTCCTCCTTCTTGTTCTCTCTCTCTCTCTCTCTCTCTCCTATGCACTACTCAAGTGAGTGAGTCTGTGTCCAAATAAGAAACACAACTCTACTATTTATACACATTGAGCCAACTGACTTTTACCCTAAACAAGTCGGCCCCACTAAACTGTTTGGGCCAACTTCACCTAGGAAGACTCAAAACAATACATTATATTATTCATTAGCGTTCTAATGACCTAACTTACAATGGAGGCTTTACCTCATGACTCAATGATGACCAAATACAATAGTAACACCCTGCCAAAGGAATAATAACATCTCCCTTGGGTTACATCAGGAAAATACATTTAGAATATCCTTTGAAGTTATAATATTCAACACTCACCCTTAACGAGAAGGTTATTCTACTGACAACATCATCATAGAATATAGGAGAATACACAATACATTTAGCAGTATAGAGATAATACATCTATACATTATAGGAAGTTTTCACAATCAGTAACTGGAAGAATTACTCTTCAATGTATTCATCTTCTGTATCACACGATCACTTGATCCTTTGGAAGAAACACTTCGATCTTTTGATCCTTCATAGAAACAATTTGATCTTCTGACCCTTGCAGCAGTATTTCAATCTTCAACCCTTTGCAACAATTTCGATCTTCTCAATCCTTCGTAGGAGCACTTCGATCTTCGATCCTTTGTAGGAGTACTTTGATCGTCTTGATCCTTTGCAACCGCACTTCGATCTTCTTGATCCTTTTCTGCCACACTACCTGCAACACACATGATCTCTTTGTGGGATGATCATTCCCTATCACTTTAGCACGTAAGTCCAAGGACGATGCAATCCGCCATCAACCAGATCCATAATATGGATCGGCTGAATCATCTACAACTAAATGTAGATCTCGACCACAACAAGTGCAGGCCCTATCGTCTGTGAGGAATCATCGTAGACCATCCATACCATTGAGGTTAGGACCACTCCCAAGTGAGTGTTATACTATGGTATCTACACTCACGTGTAGGTATACTCTTCCATTGAAGAGTATTGTCTACAGAGCAGATCTCGACCGCATAAAAATGTCATCCCTCATCGTAGAACATCCATACCACTGAGGTTAAGACCACTCCCAAGTGAGTGTTATACTATGGCATCTGTGAGGACTCATCATAGAGAATCCATACCACTAAGGTTAGGACCACTCCCAAGTGAGTGTTATTCTATGGTATCTACATATTAATGTAGGTATACTCTCCATACAAGAGTATTGTCTACAGAGCAGATATCAACTCCATACAAAATGTTAGTCCTGTCATCCGTGAGGACTCATCGTAGAGGATCCTTACCAATAAGGTTAGGACTACTCCTGAGAAAGTGTTTATTCTATGGTATCCACAACTGAATGTGGGTACTCTCCATGTGTAATATCTCGAATTTTGACCTAACACTTATGGTCATAAGACCCATTGAATATGATGTTACTTTGATGTTTTATTTTGATATATTGGGTCTAGGACCCCACTGCATATGAACATGATGATTTGTTTGATATATTGGGCGTAATCCAGTTACATATGTTTTATGTGCAATTTTATGTGTTGGGCGTGGACCCTGAAGCACATGATTGCTGAGATGTTTTATGTTGAGCAAGGATCTCTCGAGCACTTGAGTATTTGAATGTTTGTGTTGAGTGAGAACCTCTGGATCACATGAGTGTTTAAGTTATGTTGAGCAAGAAGCTTTGGAGAACATGAGTGTTTTGTTGTGTTGAGCAGTGAGCTCTGAAACACATTAGTTATGTAAGCCTTTGTGTTGAGAAGGAAGATCTGAAGCACATGAAAAGATAATTGGAAGTGTTGTGCATAAGCCTTGGAGCCTTCCAAGTTGAATTTGAGCATAAGCTCTGGAACATCGGATCCTTGGCCATTGTATCCCTAGGTGTATCCTATAAATACATCCTAGCATTAGTGTTAAGCGTCACGAGGAGCTCTGGAATCACACTAAGTTCGTAACTCCTTGTTTTTAGCGTTGAGTATGGGCTCTGGATAAGCACTAGGAGTTACTGAAAAGAATTAATTATGTCGAGTGAAAATGACTCGAGTAAAATATTGATCTCATCTGACTTATTTATAAGTGATTAAATGAAATCTTGAATTTATGTATCTCATCAAGTACTGAAGAACTACCATGTTATACGAGGGAATCCAACATGTAAGGATGTTTAGAGTTGCCTAGCCTAGTAGATCTAGCCACCTACTTGACGACCTTAATGAAGAAAATGTCATAATTTTAGGGATCATGTTATATGATATCTAAAGACAAATGTTAACAAATAATATATATATATATATATATATATATATATATATATAAGTATATATTTTATACATTGTATGTATAAGAGTAAACATAGTAATAATATTAAAAGTATAAGAAAGAAAGAGAGACTCCATTTAGTATTATTATTACTCTAAGATAATTAAATAGTATAATACCTACAAAGGTCCAAATAGGAACTAGTTAAAAGTTCCTACGTTAAATATTAAAAATTCCTAAATTAAATAAAAAGGGTTAAATCAAGAAATCATAAGATTCTTGATTTAACTGCCCCTTTGACTGAAAAGTCTGCCTATAAAGTCCCAAGCCAAAGAGAGGCTTGGGGTCTATTCCATCTTTTGGTGAATCATTATCTCTCCCTATTTATTCTCAAGAGAGCTTTTGGAGAACATTTTCCTAAGAGAAAAAAAAGGAGAATTGATTTAGACCTGATATCCATTAGAGGAAATTTCAACTCATAATGGACCTTTTAACTCTAATTCAAATTCCATGTCATCATGTGTTAGCCAATGAATTTTCTTTAAATTTGAAATACGGTATAGGTCTTAAACACCTTTTTAATATAAATTTGGGGATAGGTATCATAAAAAACTACTTTTTTTGTTTGTATTTTCGACATATCTCCCTATGTTTTTACTCAAATTTAGATTAGGAGAGCTCGTTCGATGCGGAATTAAATTCAACATCCAATGAGTACCCGCTTGGCATACTTTTGACGGACCCCGCTACGCCAAAAATAAGAAATACCTAAAAAATGTGATGATGACATCATCATCACGTTTTTCAGGTATTTCTTGTTTTTGGGGTAGCGGGGTCCATAAAAAGTATGCCGAGTGGGTACTAGTTGGATGCGGAATTTAATTTTGCATCCAATGATCTCTCCCGATCGAAATTTGAGTAAAAACATGGGGATATATGTTGAAAATACAAACAAAAAAGTAGTTTTTTTTCTTTTCTTCCTCCAAAATTAATAAATATCATTTTATTATTTTAACTATTATTTTATTAATTTTTTTTGGAGGCCCATTTTGAGTTGAAATTTTCCTCTAATTCTAGTTAGGGAAGCCTTAACTTAGGAGCTCTAAGATGCTTGCATGTTGGAACTAGCTCGGGGGGATCCAGATTAGAATCAGGAACGGTTCCGGGTCATGGTTGGGTGGAATGTGGTAGTTCCCAAGTGATTCGGTTATCTATATAGAGGTTAGATCTTTCTGTGAATTTCTTAATGCTAGGTAATTAAGTGTGCAGGTTTTGAGCCATTGGATTAGCTTCACCTTATACGTATGAGGTTCTTGATTTTTCCATTCCATTATCTAGTATATTTATTGATTAAAATATTTAAGGGTTTATGTTATATTTTTAACCCTATGTCTGTAATTATTTCCTGTTAGGATATTTAAGGGTTTTTGTTATGTTTCTAACCCTATGTCTCCAATTATTTCCTGTTAGAATATTTAAGGGTTTACACTTTATTTATAAACCCTATGTCTGTCCAAAATGTTTAGGAGTTTATGTTTGTAATTCTAAAATCTATGTCTACAAATTATTTTCCTATCTAAGAATTATTTAGGGTTTTGTTCTTCCAAAGTTATGTCTGCATTTCATTTGCCATCTTTAATTTTATTTCTAAAAAAACTAGAACAACTTAAGACAGAGCCTATGTATATGTATAAATACATATGGATTCCACTGACATATTTCATATTGCCATCAGACCTTTACTTAGAAGTAATAATATCAATTAGTATAAGCCCTAATCAGAACTAATTATAAAACACATTTAACTTAAAGTATAGTTAAACATAGCCATAATCAAATAGAAGTGAAATGCTAAACAGTCAAGCTGTCAATACCTCTAATGGTTTGAAGCTATATTTTAAAAATAAACAACACTATAATCACATTATTCTATACCTAAGAATAGTCATCAAACCGAAGTAATAAAGCTAAACTAAAACCATCGAAGACCTCTCAAGGTCTGTATGTAATTTTATAGAGCACCAAGTTATAAACAAATATCACTCCTCATTAATCAAAGATATCCATAAATCAAATACAGACAAGATATCGAGACCATCTAGTGGTCTGAAGTTATATTATAATTAAACAATAATCCACATACATCCATTTCATTCATAAATAAGCAAACCACAAAATATAAATTGCCAAATCATATAACCCAATAACTTTCCACATAATAAATTAACCACATCATTATGCACAAAACTCTTTAAAACATAGCATAGATAAACAGAGGTCGCAGGATCGAATCTTGTGGGAATGAATGCCCAAACAAGTCTTTACATCAACCATCGTGACCCAAGATCAAATCTTGTAGAGTGCATGTGATTTACATTTACAAATCACCATATCGAATCCTGTAGGATTCACTATTACCCCACTAGACACTGTAGTGTTTTAAACTATCCACCAGAGGCCACTCTATTATAAATACACAGGCCGTAAAATATATTTCAACCCATCTCTACACAGAGGTTAAAAACCCCCAAATTATTTACACGCTGTAACCACATTATGGCTCACGACCCTTTGCATACGAAACATTAAACATTACCAATTAAAACCCTGTCAACACTATGATAGTAGCATCGATATATAATCAAAGGGTTTACCCATAGTCATAGCCCTCAAAATTTAAAATACACAGCATAACAATAAACAACGAGTCAACCATGAAAACGATAATTCATTGCACAATCTTAGCTCTAATGGTTGGAACACCAATGCCACATACGACATGGTTCCCAAGGCCAAACAACGCTGTTAGCATTTCCATATAATAACTTACAACAAGAATCGCGAATCCACACAGAGTTAAACTAATGCCAAAGATTAAGAAGCATATCCATGATTTAAACAGTATGAAAACGCCGTATATAAATAACCAATAGACACACACAGAGTGTAAACACTGTACATATCATCCATTTTAAACCAATTAAGAATTTACACATTCATATAAACTCGGCCTTGCACCATTGCAAGCAATGGTGTTTTCACCATATCCAAACATAAACACAATTACAATTCACAAAGCCTGGAAATGTTCACCAAGGCAACATTACTACAGAGAGCATCAATGAACAAAAACCCGAATACATTAAGTCCTAGTCCGAAGGAACTAAACCCCAAAATAAACCCCAAGTCTTAAACACATATCTGATGCTTTACACAGGCATCCCTTTCCAAATCGCAACCATTAATACTAGATAGACATTCAACCCACAACGAGTTTCAAAATCTGTCACCATATACACACAAGAGAAGAAAAAGTTAAAAACTTGTTACAGCAGGGCTTACCCAAATGGATATGATGTTGACCTTAGGGAGACCCACGACCCACGACCCACATTTCCTCAAACCTTGCAACCTGCAACACAAAACAAGAGCTACGATAAGGAGTATGCTTGAACACCAAAATGAACAAACAAAACAACATTGTTAAACCAGAGTGGTAGACGTACCTTCCCTTACGACCAACCTCCCAAGCTTCACGCCACCACACTGCGCAAAGGAAGAGCTCACACAGTGATGCTGCAAATAACCCAAACCAATGCAAGAGCCCAAGCCCTAATCTTGAGGTCCACACATCGCAAGGTTCATTAATGTCATCACCATAGCCCCAATAACATAAATCAAATACCGTAGTGTATAGTTCATGCCACCCTTAAACGCGAAACCTTGTTTATACAACGTACCGAATATGTGAATCGAATACATAGGGCTTATCCATAGTCCATCATAGAGGGATAATGTTAAGGTTTTAATTATACACCAAGACTATATTAAAATATGAACCAAGTTATAAAATGTTAATACCATATAAAACATTGTGTACCATGTAAATGATAAGTGTAACAGTAATGAAATCACTATCGTAGAGTCCGTAAAAATAATAATAGTAACCTGTGCCACATAGGCTAGTGAAACATCTAGCCTGGCATAAATATCATTTAACAATAATCATGGTAGTCACCAGGATAGGACTGTAAATATGTTGTTGTCCAATATGAGTGCTAGTGACGAAATGGGTAGTATCTATTGTTCAGCTTTTATAGGCAGTTTCCGTTGTCAAGTACACATGCACATGAAAAGGAAAGAAATGCATTAGTTCGTAAGAACTAAGTAAGCCCTATGGTGACAAGTAGAAAATAGTTACCTTCCAAGTGTTTACAAGGGAAACATGTCCTACCACTCCACCCTTTTTTCCAATAACAAGTTAAGTCAGAATTGTTTATACAACAGTAATCAAACTTTATAACCACGGAGTAAGTAATCGAAACAACTAACATACATATAAATGTATAACCGTAGATCAAGATACTAAGCAACATCACAACAACATAAGTATTACATTAATAACCACATCAGTAAATATGAAAGTAGGATGTAAGAAGAACTTATGACAATACAACACAGTAAACAAAGTACGACACATTCCACATAGCTATATAATGTCCAACATAGGTAGTATTTGTCTAGCATAATAATTTCTTTTTTCAAATTTTGGGGACATTACAAGTGGTATCAGAGCCCAGTTTTAACACTGAGAGACCAAATGGGTGTACCAGACATTCGTTTCAAGGAAAATAAAGTATCTTTTTAAATTTTGTTAACTAACATAAATTTTTTCTGTTATTAAAAATTTGCAATTGCAGGATTTTAAAAGAACAGTGTGGATCATGAACAATGAAGAAGATAACAACCGTCAAGGGAATTTTAATACCCCCACCCAGTAAGTAGAACTAGTGGTGGAACTGAATTCCGATATAATGAAAACCATACAAATTCTCCAAGCAGACTTGTAGAGTTTCAGAGATGATAATCTGAATGAAAGAAAGGAACAACAAGCAATTAATGAAGAATTGCCGCGAAACATGATGGGAGGAAGCCCGCAGGGAAAACCCATTCATTCCATAAACAGGTTTAATATTTTATTATTATCATAAACAGGCTAGAATCCCGAGAGAAGATGGAAAAGAAGAGCATACCCCTGAACCTCCAGAATGAGATTATCACAGTCTTTCTAGTGATGATTCTCTCTTCCCATGCAGAAAGAAACTGAGAAATGATGACAATCTTCAAGGAGAGTTTCGAAAAATAAAAGCCCCAACCTATGAAGGAGAGATGAATACGGGGGAAATAGATGAAGAGTGGCTATTAGGTATGAGCAAATATTTCTAAGTTCATAACTACTCTAGCGAAATGAAAGCTCGTTTAGCCATCTATAACTTAAATGGCAAAGAAGCTAGATGGTGGAGAGACTTGAAGCATACCAAGAAAGATGAGTTAACCGAAATACAGTGGAGTAAGTTTTAGAATATTTTTCAAGATAAATACATGTCGGAAAGGTTATTCGACATAAAGGTGAAAGAGTTTAACGAGTTACATATGGGATCCACGACCATGGATTCTTTTATTAACATATTTTTGGATCTATTGCATTATGTGCCATACATCAAGGACGAGAAAGTAAAAATACAACAGTTTTTAGGATGTCTTCCTCCCAACTTCCGGGAAAGGATTGAATTTGACATGCATAAAAAATTTGACACCACCTTACACAAAGATAGGATTTGGTATGATCATGGACAACTGAGGAAAGAGAACCTTAACAAAAGATGAGATAGGTCTAGGAAATTCTCAGATAACCGCAAACCAGGATTTAACCCACCACTATACAGAAAATAGAACAATAGTTTTCCAGCCAACAAGAACTTCAAAAAGACGGGTAGAAAGCCATATGTACCGGCTCCAAATTTTAACAAACCAAGAGAAAATGGGGGAGCCAATGTTTCCCCGCTGCAATATAAATGATGGAAATGCCAAGGGCCTCATTATTGCTGAGACTGTAAGAATAAAACCAATAGGGTCTTGCACAACTTGCAGGAAGAACCAATGGTAGAAGACATAGTCGGAACAACGCGGATTTATGCAGCCTTGGATGGCCGACAGGAAGACCATCAGGCTACCATGGTTGAGATAGAAGGTAAGATATTAAACACTTCTATTTCAATACTGATTGACCCCAATGCTTTCCGAAGCTATGTATCGCCTAAAATTGTGGATGTATGTAAACTAGACAAAGTTAAACATGATAAACCTTGGTTGGTGCAATTAGCCACATGTATGAAACAAAAAGTTTCAGAAATAGTTAAAGATTGTGAGGTAAACTTGAATGGTTTTCCTAATAAAGTAAACCTGAACATCCTACTCTTAAGATCATATGATATACTTATCGGCATGGACTGGTTGGAACAACACCATGTCGTGCTCAATTGCTTACACAATTCAATCTTGTGTACCGATAGCTAAGGGAATCAAGTAAAGATTTAAGGCATAGCAAATAAAGTTTTTGTAAGGTAGTTATCTTATTTACAAGCAAAGAAGTGCATTAGGAAAGGCTTCAAGCTATTCGCAGTAAACATCCAAGACATAGAGGTTGAGAGGGAACAACACATAGAGGAATTTCTAGTTCTTATAGATTTCAAGGACGTATTTCCAAAGGAAATCCCAGGATTACCTTTGAAACGAGACCTAGACTTTTCCATAGAACTGACACCAGGATCAGTTATGGCTTTGAAATCCCCTTACTGCATGGGTGCACTAGAGTTGGTGGAACTCAAGCTGTAGTTACAGGAGTTGATTGAGAAAATATATATCCGACCAAGTGTGTCCCCTTGGGGAGCACTGATACTTTTCGTAAAGAAGAAGGATGGTACGATGTGGATGCGCATCGATTACCATCAGCTTAACAAAATTACTATCAAGAATCGATACCCACTCCCTAGGATCGATGACTTGTTCTATCAAGTAGGAGGAGCCACTATATTTTCAAAGATTGACCTACGATCTGGGTACCATTAGGTAGGGATTCATGATGAGGATATTCACAAAACCTCCTTTCGTATAAGGTATGGTCACTATGAGTTTGTAGTGATGCCGTTTGGGTTGACCAATGCACCTATGAACTTTATGTGTATAACGAACAGTATACTCAGTAAATATCTGGATAAATTTGTGTGAGTCTTTATAGATGAAATCCCAGTTTACTCTAAGATTAAAGAGGAGCAATAGGAACACCTCCGTAGGAGCAATAGGAACACCTCTGCATAGTGCTACAGGTGTTACGGGAACACAAGATCTATGCCAAGTTTAGTAAATGTGATTTTTACAAACCATCGATAGAATACTTGGGTCACATGATCTCTGAGATGGGGATAGCTATGGACCCAGAAAATATTAAAGCCATAGAAGATTGGACTACCCCTACTAGTGTCACCGACATTAGATCCTTTTTGGGATTAGTCGAATATTATCGAAAGTTCATTGAAAACTTATCAAGAATAGATTGTCCCATGAACACTTTGCAAAAGAAGGAAAATAAGTCGTATGGACAACCAAGTGCAAGGAAATTTTTCAAAATCTTAAGCATCTTTTGACGACCGCACCGATACTACGAATTGTGGATTCCAATGGGGATTTCGTTGTTTGCACGCATACAAGCAAGGAAGGGATCAGAGGAGTCCTCTTGCATAATGATTACGCGATTTTTTATGAATCACTAAAGTTAAAAGAACATGAACATAACTACCCCACACACGATCTTGAGTTAGAAACCATCATCCACGCCTTGAAGATGTGGAGGCACTACCTCATGGGAAGGAAATTCCTTATGAAGACAGGAAATATGAGTCTAAAGTATTTATTTGAGCAATCGGATTTGAATGCCAGGAAACCCATATGGTTGGATTTCCTTAGAGGGTACCATTTCGAGCTAAAGCATATAAAGGGAAAAGAGAAGAAGATTGTTGATTCTTTAAGCCGACGAACTCATATGATATATGAAGTGAATTTAAGTCAAAGGATTTACATGAGAGGATTAGAATGACCAACATAGTTGACCCTTTCTATGTAGAAATCCTCAAGAAGGTCCAAGAGGACAGGTTGTTTCAACAACAAAAAGAGTACAAGGTTGACGAAACGAGACTACTATGGTCCAAGGAGAGATTGTACGTTCCGGAAGGAGGGGAAACTCAGTCCAGCATCCTCATGGAATTTCATTAGACACCCTACTCAAGGAATTTGGGATATAAAATGATGATATCCTCCGTTAAGAGACACTTTTTTTGGCCTAAGTTAAAGGCCGACATAGAGTTGTTTATCGCGAAATGTCAGGAATGTCAGCTGGTCAAATCTTAGCACCAGCATCCTTCGGGATTGTTGCAACCATTACCCATTTCGGAATGGAAGTGGGAGGTCATTTGATCCGGATTTATGTAGGAACAAAATAGAATACACAAATAACCATAGAAACAAATATGCAGTGAAAATAACATTTCATTTCCTTAATCAATAACTGAAACTGGTTTACATACATAATAAAAATAAACTAGCTAGAGTGATGGTAGCTTATCTCTGAGAAGAGATGTGGGGGCTACATGCCTCTGAAATCTGTGTTACAATGAGGCTCAAAGGCCTATATATTATTGAGAAACAATGAAAACCCTACAAATCCAAAAACCTAACCCTAGGAGGTGAAACACCAGAATGTGGGCCCCGTTGGGTAACTTGGTACATGAATTTCCCGGGATCGTAACTTTAGCATACTACCTCCGTTTGACGCGCATGATACATCGTTAGAAAGAAATGTTTAAGGATTACATACACAAACAACAAATATCAATTTTGGAATGAACTCATATTTTCCAAACCATTTGATGCCGAAAAAACATCGTTTAGGGCCTCAAAACAGCTCTGAAAGTTTAGGACCCAAAAACTGCCAAAAATAGTAAATTGTGCTACAATTAAGGAAACTGGAAAACTGAAAGAAACAATGGTGGGGATCCAAGTGGAATAGGTGGGTCGCCACCAATATCCTCTTGGATCATTCCTTCCCCCTTAGGAAGCAGTGGTCCCCATTGCGTTGAGTTCCTCCATGAGATGAGGAAACTTCTGCTGAACTTGGTCCCTCGTGAAGGAGTTGGCCTACTTTGACAACTCGATATAGCTAGATATTCTGCTATTGGGTGTTCTTGATCTGTGTGTCCATAATTCGATTAGTTTTGGCTTGTTCCATGCAGTTGGGGTTTAACTCTATTGGTGTGAGTTGTTCTTCCATGTCTGATGTGTCCAGTAGAGGTGGAAAGTAGGGCCGAAGGTAGTCCACATTGAACACTAGGTGTAGACCAAGGAATGGTGAAATGCTGAGCTCGAAGGTATTGTCCTCAACAGCCTTGTTGATGGTGTATGGCCCATATCGGAGTGGGCGAACCTTACGATGGAATCCAGCGAGGCGCTCTTTCAGCAAATGTAGCCACACTTTGTCGCCCACATGGAATTTGTGTTGCACCTGATGTTGATCATGTCGCTTCTTGTACTTAGCATTGGATCTGTCCAATATGTCATGAACCTATTGATGAATGTGCTGAATGCGATCAATGAAGTTGTTTGCCTTGGAAACTTCAGACTGGATATGACCTAAATCAACTTGAGCAGCTGCAAATGGCTTGGCTACGTCAATGGGACATAGTGGCTGGAATCCCAAGCCCACCTAAAAGGGGCTATGGTTGGTTGAGCTGTGGAGGGCCCGGTTATAGCTATGTTGTACATAAGGAAGGTTCTCATCCCATGTGCGTGGATGCTTCGAGTTGTACATGCGCAAAATGTGTATGATCATCCTGTTGATGATCTCTATCTGGCCATCAATCTGGAGATGGAAAGCTGTGGACTTTGTGAGCTTAGTGTCTAGAATTTACCATAGTCTAGACTAGAATGTACTAAGGAACCTGCTATCCTGATCTAAAATTATAGACTGTGGGATCCCAAAGTGTACCCACACTCGTTCAAACAAGAGTTTAGCAGTGGCTTCTGCTGTGATATTCTTCTTGCAGGCCGCCATTATGGCCATCTTTGAGAATCTTTCAACTACCACAGACACACAGTCATTACCGTGCTTAGCAGAAGGAAGGCCTGACATGTAATCCATGGAGATGGATTCCCAAGGTCGACTAGGGGTAGGCAACGAAGTATAGAGGCCTTGCTTCTTGATGGATGGTTTGGAAATGGCGTAGGAAGTGCAGGATTGAATGTACTTCCCGACATCTTGTTGAAGGTTCGACCAATAGAAATAATTCTGCAATAGTGCCACTGTTTTCTCGACCCTAAAATTCCCAGTGACTTGACTGTAGTGCGCTTCCCAAATCATCTTGGCATGCTCGCTTGAAGGAACAAAAAGATGTCCCATGTGACATAGTAGTACATCCTAGAGGTGAAATTTTGGAACTTGGTTTCCCTCCAACAGTTTTTGGTATGTGTGGCTGAATTCTGGATCACTCTTGTAGAGAAGTGGCCAATCAGAAGTCTCGTGCCCACAAGAGTTGAGCACGGTGGTTATTTCCATGATCGGTGGTCGGATGAGGCAGTCTGCAACATTATTGGAGCTTCCCTTCTTGTACTTGATGTTCAAATGAAACTGTTGTAGATATGTGGACCACTTCTGATGGCGATCATTCTATAACTTCCCTTGTGTCTGTATGAACTGCAAGGGTCAGTGGTCTTTGTGGAGGATCGTTTTCTTCCCCAAAATGTAATGCTTCCATTGTCGACAAGCTTGCACAATGGAATACATCTCTTTGTCATAAATGGGATATTTGCGGATTGTGTTGGATAGTGTCTCACTGTGATATGCATGGATTCCCTTGTTGAGTAAGGACTGCCCCAATAGCATAGTCACAGGCATCTGTCTCGATCTCAAATGGTTGTTGCAAGTCTGGTAATGTGAGTACTAGGGCATAACAGAGGCGATGTTTCAATTTGGAAAATGCCTTCTATTGAGGTTCTGACCAAAAGAATTTTTCTTTCTCTCCTCCCTTGGTGAATTGACTCAAGGGCCAAGTGATATGAGAGAATCCCAACATGAATCTGCGGTAGAAATTAGCAAGGCCAAGAAAGCTATGAAGCTCTGTTAGAGTAGTTGGGGCTGGCCAATCCCGAATGACTTAGATCTTGGTTGGATGCACATGTACCCCACACTCATCAATAATGTATCCCACTGGATACTAAACCTGGGTCATGCCAAAAGTGCACTTGCCCAAATTGGCAGACAACTTGTGTTGCCTCAGTGTTTGGAGGACCTGTCGAATGTGGTGGAGGTGCTCTTTTCAAGCCTGGATGAATATCAAGATGTCATCCAAGTACACTACTACAAATGAGTTGGTGAATGGATGCAAGATGTCATCCATAAATCTAATAAATGTTGCAGGAGCATTCATCAGCCCGAAAGGCATGACCAACCATTCGAAAAGGCCCTCCTTGGCTTTGAAGGTAGTCTTCGACACATCGGTCGGTGCGATCGGTACCTGGTGATACCTGGACTTTAAGTCGATCTTGCTAAAATATTTTGCCCCATTAAGTTGGTCTAGGAGGTCATCAATCCATGGGATCGGGTACTTATTTCGGACAGTGATCTTGTTCAGTGCCCAGTAGTCAATACAGAGTCTCCAAGTCCCATCCTTCTTCTGTACCAACACGATCGGGCTCCCACAGGGCGATGAACTTGGACGAATGTGACCCTTTTGTAGAAGCTCTTGAATTTGCCTCTTGATTTCATCATTCTCCATAACAGAGTGTTAATAGATTAGTCCATTGGGAAGCGGTGCACCTGCGGTCAGATTGATGGGGTGCTTGACCTGACAGTGGAGAGGCACCCCGGTGGGTGAGGTGAATATAACCCATTACTCCTCCATGACCTTGTCCATTTTTTGTTGGCGTGCGGAGGGGCCCTGTCTAGAGGTCGTGGCCATGATCTTCTTCTTTCCCTGAGGGCAGATCATCAAGAAAACAAACTTATCGGTTTTGGAAATGAGCTTACTGTATTGTTTTGCAGTAACCAAAGAGATAGCGGTAGGAGGTGGTACCTTTGGTATCCTGTACAAATTATTTCTGAACGTAATAATAACAGCGCGAAGCTGGGACTCATACAAAACATCTTGCTTCCATAAGTATGGTTGACCTAATAATACATCACAAACATCAAGAGGAGAAATATCACATAATACCTCATCAGTGAAGGGCTTGATGCTATAGGTAAGGCGACACTACTGGCTGATGCGGATATCCCGTCCTTGGTGAAGCCACACGATGGTGTATGGCTATGGGTGTGCTATAGTAGACAAACCCAACCACTTCACGACCTCTGCTAAAATCAGGTTCTTTTGGCTCCCACTCTTGACAATGAACTATAGCAGGGAACCCTTTACCCACATCTGGCAATGGAAAAGACGCTCCTCCTCCTCTGAATCTTCTGGTTCTTCCTTTTGGATCTTCCTAGTTGAAATGGTGGCATTGGGATCTGCATCGATAATATTCTTCCCTCTGTCATTCCCCCTCTTAGGTTTTGATTTAGTGTCAGAGTATGCATCTGATTCAGAAGCCTTTATCTCGGCCACCAGTGACTGCTTAGCCCGACACTCACTTGTGTTATGAGTGGGGCTCTTATGGAACTCGCACCACTTTCAGACTTCCTTCTTCAGCTTTGCAGTGTTGCTCTTTGATTGCAACTTTGGCCAATTTTTCTTGAGTCTACATGCCTTGGTTGTGTCCTTGGTTCTGCGGTTTGGGGGAACCTTTCCCTTGCTTCTGATTCGTAGATCCAAAGTCTCACTTTTTCTGTTTAAATTTTTGCTCAATTTTGGCAGCATACTGATATGCTGTACCAAGCGAGGAGATGTCAAGGAACTCCATTTCCTCCTGAATGTATCTGTGCAGATAATTGCGGTACTTCAGCACCAAATGTTTCTCTGAATCTTTGATACCCAACTTGGTGCGCAGGGTATGGAACATATTCGTCAGGTCATGCACATCTTGATCTCTTTGTTGCCGCAACGTAGTCCATTGTATGTACTTGTACTCATAGCTCCCCACCAGATAATATTGTCCCTTTATGGAATCTCAGAAATAATTCCAAGTTGGTATGGCCAAGAACAGAGAGGGTTAGTCCTTGTCCTTTCTCTCACAATAGGTTTCCCACCATTCCTTGACATGGGGGGCGGCTTTGAGTAGAGAAAAAGTAATCTTTTCCTGGTTGAAAAAGTCATGAACCGAGAAATACCCTTCTAATAGATTCAACCATCTATCTACGGAATCTGCATCTATTCGGCCATCAAATATGGGAATGTTGAAGTTTACTTGTACCTTAAAAGGTGTTGCACCTCCAGAGTGGCTGGTAGATGCAGATGCGCTGCCAGTGGGAAGTCGTTGAAGGATCTGGGTGAAGTTATCCATCATCACGTTCCTTTGTTTTTCAAGGGCCTCCTCAAGCAACATTTTGATAGGATATTCTACATCATCGCCTTTATTTTCATCCCCCATGGGTGGCCGTCGGGATTTGCAAGGCTGATCTTGCAAAGGTTCAACCAGATCGAGCCCTAACTCTTTATACCTCGCCCTCATTGGGGACATGCAAAGAAGGATCGAGAAAGAGCAAATTGCTCTGATACCACTGATCCATATTTATGCAAGAATGCAAAAAAATACACAAATAAACATAGAAAAAAATATGCAGTGGAAATAACACTTCATTTCATTGATCAATAACTGAAATTGGTTTACATACAGAATGGAAATAAAATAGCTAGAGTGCTGGTAGCTTATCTCCGGGAAGAGATGTGGCGGCTACATGCCTCTGAACTCTGTGTTACAATGAGGCTCTAAGGCCTACATATTATTGAGAAATAATGGAAACCCTACACATCCAAAAACCTAACCCCAGGAGGTGAAATGCTAGAATGTGGGCCTCGTTATGTAACTTGGTACATCAATTTCCTGGGGTCATAACTTTAGCATACTACCTCCATTTGATGCGCATGATACATCGTTAGAAAGATCTGTTTAAGGACTACATCCAAAAATGGAAAACATCTAGTCCAAAATGAACTCATGATTTCCTGACCATTCGATGCCAGAAAAACGTCGTTTAGGGCCTCAAAACAGCTTCGAAAGTTTAGGACCTGAAAACTGCCAAAAATAGTAAATTTTGCTACAATTAAGGAAACTAGAAAACTAAAAGAAACAATGGTGGGGGTCCAAGTTGAATAGGTGGGTGGCCACCAATATCCTCCTGGATCATCATTAGTATGGATTTTATTATGGGTCTACCTAAGAGTAGGAAACAAAATGATTCTATCTTTATAGCAGTTGATAAATTGTCAAAAGCAGCACACTTCATTCCAGTGAAATCGACCTACAAGGCAGTACACATTGCCGATATCTTCTTGAAGGAGATATTTATATTGCATGGGATACCCAAGGAAATTATTTTGGATCGAGATACTAAGTTTACTGGAAACTTTTGGAGATACTTATTCTTCGTATTAGAGACGCAGTTGAACTTTAGTACTGCTTATCACCCACAGACAGACAGGCAGATAGAAAGGGTAAACCATATTTTCGAGGACATGCTTAGGATGTATGTCATGAGAAACCCCACCAAGTGGGAATATTACCTGCACCTTGCAGAGTTTGCATATAACAACGGATATCGGACTTCTGCCAAGATGAGTCCCTTTGAGGTACTCTATGGACGAAAGTGTAGAACATCGATTACTTGGGATAGCCCAGTGGATCGGCTCATGTTAGGGCCTGAATTGTTAAAGGACTTGGAACAATTGGTTACCAAGGTCCAAGTGAACCTTAAAGAAGCACAAGACCGCTAGAAAAGCTGCGCGGATAAGAAAAGAAAAGATAAAGACTATCAAATAGGTGACCATGTCTACTTGAAAGTAAAAGCAAAATGAAGCGCGTTGAGCTTGCATGGGTGTGGTAAGTTAGCACCTAGATTTTGTTGACCCTTTGAGATACTAGCCAAGAGAGGGCCAGTGGGATATGAACTAGTATTACCCACCCACATAAGAGTCCATAATGTTTTCCATGCATCATTATTAAAGAAATATGTTTATGATACTAAACATGTGATTGATTGGTCCTTATTATAGGTGGAACCTGAAGGGGAGTTTTCCCCCGAACCTCTTCATATATTGGACAAGAGAGAGTTGTAGCTCAGGAAGCACACCATAGTCTAGTTGAAAGTGCAATGGAAGCACTTGGAATCTGATGAGGCTACTTGGGAGAATGAAGCTACCATGAGAAAGGCTTACCTTGCCTTGTTTCATGATTTCATTCCGAGTCCCTAGAACACCAGAGACAATGTTGTTCTAATCAGGGAGGGATGTAATATCCCAAATTTTGACCTAACACTTATGGGCTTAAGCCCCATTGACTATGATGTTACTTTGATGTTTTATTTTGGTATATTGGGTCTAGGACCCCACTGCATATGAACATGATGATTTGTTTGATATATTGGGCGTAATATAGTTACATATGTTTTATGTATGATTTTATGTGTTAGGCGTGGACCCTGAAGCACATGATTGATGAGATGTTTTGTGTTTTGCAAGGAGCTCTGGAGCACTTGAGTATTTGAATGTTTTTGTTGAGATGGAAGCTCTGAAGCACATGAAAAGATAATTGGAAGTGTTGGGCATAAGCCTTGGAGCCTTCCAAGTTGATGTTGAGCATAAGATCTGGAACATCGGATCCTTGGCCATTGTATGCCTAGGTGTATCCTACAAATAAATCCTAGAATTAGTGTTGAGAGAGGAGCTATGGAATTGCACTAAGTTTTTAACTCCTTGTTTTTAGCATTGACTATGGGCTCTGGATAAGCACTAGGAGTTACTGAAAATAATTAATTATGTCGAGTGAAAACGACTCGAGTAAAATATTGATCTCATCTGACTTATTTATAAGTGATTAAATGAAATCTCGAATTTCTGTATCTTATTAAGTACTGAAGAACTACCATGTTATACGAGGGAATCCAACATGCAAGGATGTTTAGAGTTTCCTAGCCTAGTAGACCAAACCACCTACCTTACAACCTTAATGAAGAAAATGCCATAAGTTTAGGGATCATGCTATATGATACCCAAAGAAAAATGTTAACAAATAATATATATATATATATACATGGTATGTATAATATTAAACATAGTAACAATATTAAAAGTATAAGAAAGAAAGAGAGGCTCCATTTAGTATTATTATTACTTAAAGATAATTAAATAGTATAATACCTACAAAGGTACAAATAGGAACTAGTTAAAAGTTTTTGAGTTAAATATTAAAAATTCCTAAATTAAATAAAAAGGGTTAAATCAAGAAATCATAGAATTCTTGATTTAACTGCCCCTTTGACTGAAAAAGTATGCCTCTAAAGTCCCAAGCCAAAGCGAGGCTTGGGGATCTCTTCCATCTTTTGGTGAATCATTATTTCTTCCCGTTTATTCTCAAGAGAGTTCTTGGAGAAAATTTTCCTAAGAGAAAAAAAAGGAGAACTGATTCATACCTGATATTCCAGTTAGGGAAGCTTTACCTTAGGAGCTCTAAGCTACTTGTATGTTGGAACCAACTCAAGGGGATTCGGATTAGAACCAAAAACGGTTCTAGGTCATGGTTGGGTGGAACATGGTAGTGCCCAAGTGATTCAGTTATCTATACAGAGGTCATATTTGTCTGTGAATTTGTTAATGATGGGTAATTAAGTGTGCAGGTTTTGAACCATTGGAATAGATTCACCTTACAGGTATGAGGTTCTTGATTTTTTCATTCCATTATATAGTATATTTACTGATTAAAATATTTAAGGGTTTATGTTATGTTTTTAACCCTATGTTTGTAATTATTTCCTGTTAGGATATTTAAGGGTTTATGTTATGTTTCTAACCCTATGTCTGTAATTATTTTCTGTTAGAATATTTAAGGGTTTACACTTTATTTATAAACCCTATGGCTGTCCAGAATGTTTAGGAGTTTATGTTTGTAATTCTAAAAGCTATGTCTACAAATTATTTTCCTGTCTAAGAATTATTTAGGGTTTTGTTCTACCAAAGTTATGTCTGTATTTCATTTCCTATCTTTAATTTTATTTCTAAAAAAACTAGAACAATGGAAGACAGAGCCTATGTATATGTATAATTACCTATGGATTCCACTGGTAGATTTCATATTGCCAACAGACCTTTACTTAGAAGTAAAAAGATTAATTATTATAAGCTCTAATCAAAACTAGTTATAAAACACATTTAAATTAAACTATAGTTAAACATAACCATAATAAAATAGAAGTGAAATGTTAAACAGTCAAGCTATCAATACCTCTAATGGTCTGAAGCTATATGTTTAAAATAAACAACACTACAATCACATTATTCTATACCTAAGAATAATCATCAAGCCGAATTAATAAAGCTAAAATAAAACCATCAAATAACTCTCAGGGTTTATATGTAGTTTTATAGAGCACCAAGTTATAAAAAAATATCATTCCTCATTAATCAAAGAAATCCATAAATCAAATACAGACAAGATATCGAGAGCATATAATGGTATGCTGTTATATTATAATTAAACAATAATCCATATACATCCATCTCATTCATAAATAATCAAACCACAAAATATAAATTTCCAAATCGTATAAACCAGTAAATTTCCACATAATAAATTAACCACATCATTATGCACAAAAGTCTTTAAAACATAGCATAGATAATGAAGCGAATATTTATTCACTTCACACAAAAAATATTACCAGAACACCTAGAATATTTCAATAAGCCATTAATAGGACAAATATATATTGATAATTGGATAGACAAAAAGATGATAGGATATTACAACATAGCTCACCTTTAATATGGCTTGAGCGTTTCATAATGAAGAGTTATGTCCCTTCACATTAATAGCTACTACTATAATAATTAAAAATTATTATTTTATTTAATTATTAACCTTATTTAATTATTATCCTATTTATGTTGGTTACATTTCCACTCCCTTAGAAAGTCTTTGTCCTCAAAGCCTTATAATGTTTCTGCATCATTTTTATGGTGTCGCAGTTGACGAGACATGTCGATACGAACTGCTAAGAGTTGAACACAACTTCCGATATGTGGATGAATCAATCCATCCCAAATTGATTTGTTGTGGACTGTTGGCATTCCATATTGATCTATCATTAGGAGATTTGATCACATTGGTACCGTTATCTTTCGACATTTCCCAGTTTTTAGAATATCTGTTTTTATGGTTGGGGTGTCGATATGGAATTTTCACAATGTCATTTTGTTTTACGAGTGTCATATTTTGAGCATTGATCTGAGCAGAAAGTTGTATTTTCGTCTCTTGAGGTTTTAAGGTTTCATTCTGTATCTTTTCCAACTTGTTTTCTAAATGCATGTTATCATTTTGAAACTTCTTAATCACTTCTACATGTGATTTTCTGTCATCTTCATACTTCTTAAGTTGTTCCTTAAGATCTTCGTTATGCCTTCTAATACAACGATTTTCTTCTTGTCTGTCTAGAAGTTTTCCTTCAATGTCTTCCGTAGATTGTTTTGTCTTCCGACTACTTTTCAACTTCTTAATTTTTGTGACTAGTGTCTTGTTATGATTACTTAATCTTAAAATTTCTTCGGAATGGCTTGATAAAACCTTGTTGAATTTTGTCATCTCTAACTTATGTGTCTTCTTACTATTGTCATACTGCTGCTGGAGTTTTTCTTTTTGCTGTATATGATGACGTAACTCCGCTTCTTGATTTTCTAACTTCATCCGGACTTGCGCCAATTCAACATCTTTTTCCACGATGAGTTTGTTTAGATTCTTTATTTCTTCTTCTAATTCATTATCGCATCCATATGGTGATTTGTTTTCATTTTTTGACTTTCTGATCCGGTCTTCTAGGTTTTGAATATGAATTTTTAAACTTGATATTTATTAATCCCAATTAGATAACATTTTCTTGTTATCTCTTATGGTTCATCCTAACTGTCGATTTTGATTCCATAAGCGGTGATTCTCATCGTCTTTCCACTCTTTCAACCACTTTTGTGTCTCAACCTCAGCTTGTAGACTTTTATTGATCGCCTTATATTGTTCTAACTCATCCACTATTGTTTGTAGTTGTGCCTTCATTTCCGAATATGTAGTAGCCATTTTTTGTGACTATGTTTCTACTTCACTTTTGTCTTCTTTTCTTCTAGAAGGGTAGATACAAAAGCTGTAATAATTCTCAATATGTCTCTTTTGGAAAAAACTTTCTTTGACTATTTCTTGTTAGGTCAAATAACCCTTGTTTTTCCAAAAATAATTATTATGTTAATAAAATAATAATAATTATTATTTTTAAACGTAAGTTATATAAAATAATATATCACCTTCCAAATTCTAGTCCTTAACTTTTATTTTTTTCCAATACTTTTTTAAAATGCCAATAGATTGGGTGGTTGGGAGGAATGAGTGTTACCTTCCCCACCGAAGTTCAAATCTCACTTGCTTTTTTAGTATAAATTATTATGCATTTTTTTCCTCAAGTTTTGTAAAATGTGAGTAGATTGGGTGGTTGGGAGGAATGAGTGTTATATTCCCCACCTAAGTTCAAATCTCACTTTCTCTTTACTAGTAATTATTATGCACTTTTTATATTCAAACCCAACCCCACTTTAATAAACTAGGTGTGGTTTCACTTTTACTCTCTCTTTTTTGTTTTACTTTTATCTTTTATTTTTGAACTTTTTTTTCTTTTTCTTTTTTTTTAATGTTTTTTTTTGGATAATGTCCAATATTTTAGGGAAAACCTAAAAAATAAATTTACACTAAGTGTTAATAATGGCCAAGGGACATATATCTGTGATACCAAATGAAGCGAATATTTATTCACTTCACACAAACAATATTACTAGAACACCTGGAATATTCGATAAGCCATTAATAGGACAAATATATATTGATAATTGGATAGATAAAAAGATGATGGGATATTACAACATAGCTCGCCTTTAATGTGGTTTGATCATTTAAGAATGACGAGTTATGTCCCTTGACATTAATAGCTACTACTATAATAATTAACAAATATTATTTTATTTAATTATTAACCTTATTTAATTATTGTTACGGAGAGAAATTCCTATGGCTTGGGGTACGACAATAGATAGCTTGACTCCAGAAATCAATCCTTTCCTATATGCAAGAGAAACCAAATATCTAACACTAAAGGATATCGATTTGTACCTTATTCCGGACGGTTGATGTAGATCCCCATTGAGCTTTCCAACTCCAGCTTGTATTGATAAATTGCTATCTCAACACTCAACAAACAAGACAATCATGCTATATATAATCATGTTAGACCTACTCTACCATATATAATCAATAACATATAAGCATTTAAAAGAATCCATGGATAAAATACTCATTTAAATACACATTATTGGACAGGAAAATATATTTCTATTAATATAAAACAGAGATTACAAAAGTGACAACCTTTGTCGGCACGTCTGCGAATCGAAGAAACTGAGTCCCCCACTTGGGCCTCCCCAACTTCAATTCTCCATCTCTCGATAGCAAGCTCACAAGAAAAAGGCAAGCTTGGGAAGAACAAGAAAGTGCTCCAAGGGACAAAGGGATACAGACTCAAGTATAAGGTCCGACAACAATGGACTATAGTTTTCTTGCTCTTCAATTCCTCATGGCTTCAATGTATCCAAAGGGTTCCTTATATAGCTCTTCAATGGGGTAATGGAAGGTCGAATCCGAATGATCTCAAGGGATATGGAAGGCCAAGAGACAAGTGAGTCAGATCCACATCAAGGAAAACTCCAAAATAATTTGGCCTTTTGCACACATCCCGATGTACGCAGTTTTAGGGGTCAAACCCATGTATATACGCGAGAAAGGGATTAAAAGTCGCATATGGAAATTGTTGCATGTTTTTAGGGGTGATATTAGAAACATCAATGGTACAAAAATGGTCCATGGGGTCCAAGGAGCTTGCAGAGGGACAGAGAAGGCCATAAAAGTGTGATTCACCATGTGTGGTAAAATCATCTATAACAGATTCCCCCTAATGTGTGAGGTCAGAGGGGTCATAGGATGGATGAAATACATTATAAGTACATCCTAGAAGTGAAGTGACGAAGAACCCAATGGAAGAACCAACCATCCAATCAATACAATATAATGATCAAACTCTGCATGTAACTGCAAGTAGATATAACAGTCCCAGATACATAAGAGTACAATGGCCATGAATAGGCATGATACAAAATATGACATGTGTGGTCATCGCCATGTACAATATAAATAGCTCAGAATCTCCAAGATGAAGATATAGAAAGGATCATGATCTCCATGTAGGCTTAAGATATATAATGGATCAAGATCTCCAAAATGGTTGGAAATATCTGACATATATTGGAATCAAGTCACGAGAGCTGAAATCTCATACACACTGGTACGATCAAGGAGGTAGCATATATGAGATGCCACCAGTATGGAAGGTCTTCTACACAAACTGCTACGAGTACATATCCTACTATGTGAATAGAGGTGTCGAGGTTGAACATAGTAGTCCATCGTCTGATTACCGGTCATTGATGTATATCGTTAACAGATGCAAGATCACCCACCAATAATGAAAATGGGAATCAAGGTACTAGAGCAAAAAATAACAAGTGTGAATGATTGTTTTGAGGTCGAACACTTGAGAGAATCCATCGATTAGGGGACATTGACGTATTCCCAATAAACTGTCGATGGTGAGAGAACTTTCCATTGATGACTGCAAGTCTCAAGGCACTCAAACATGACTCTAGATTCCTATCCCGTAATAAATGATCTGAAGTCGATGGGATGAAATCCACTGGAAAGGAGGGCATTAAGGCATCCCCCATCATCCAACACGAGGTACTCAGCAAAGCTGTATAATGTGGAAGGAATCGATCATAATGTGCATGAACCAGTAACTGTACCGGGAATGGTTGACATGTAGAGCCATTTTATATATCCTTTGCAGCTTGATTCCCGATTTTGGAGGGGACTTTCCTCCAAGTGTCGCTATCCTACACATGTGTCCTTGCATTGAGCATAGGTATGTTCCATTGCTTGGAACTAGTTTGTTTTCCCATTTGACACTCATCTCCTCCTAGTCTATAACTGTAAAGCGAGTTTATTATTTTTCAAGATTTACAAATATTTGAAAAAGTCCAAAAAAATCAAAAAACCAAAAAGCCGGACAAGAAAAGATGTTATCTTTGGTAGCAGTCGAGTTGTGTCTCCTTTGAACAGAGAACTATATATCACATCCGTTGGTTGGGTTAATATTTTTACTTTAGGAGCTGTACTCGTTTCTTTGAGTTTATCTCCACCGATTGGTTAAGCTTCTAGTCCCTATGGAGCCTTCCTTCCCCAGCAGAGTCGCCAATTCTGTTACGGAGAGAAATTCCTATGGCTTGGGGTACCAAAACAGACAGCTTGACTCTAGAAATCAATCCTTTCCTATATGCAAGAGAAACCAAATATCTAACACTAAAGGATCTTGATTCGTACCTTATTCCATATGGTAGACGTAGATCCCCGTTGAGCTTTCCAACTCCAGCTTGTATTGATAATTGCTATCTCAACACTCAGCAAACAAGACAAGCATGCTATATATAATCGTGTTAGACCTACTCTAGCATATATAATCAATAACATATAAGCATTTAAAATCATCCATGGATAAAATACTCATTTAAATACACATTATTAGATAGGAAAAGATATTTCTATTAATATAAAATAGAGATTACAATAGTGACAACCTTTGTCGGCACGTCTGCGAATCAGAGAAACTGAGTCCTCGACTTGGGCCTCCACCACTTCAATCCTCCATCTCTTGATAGCAATCTCACAAATAAAAGGAAAGCTTGGGAAGAACAAAAAAGTGCTCCAAGGGACAAAGGCATGCAGACTCAAGTATAAGGTTCGACAACAATGGTGACTATAGTTTTCTTGCTCTTCAATTCCTCATGCCTTCAATGTATCCAAAGGGTTCCTTATATATCTCTTTAATGGGGTAATGGAAGGTCGAATCCAAGTGATCTCAAGGCATATGGAAGGCCAAGAGACAAGTGAGTCGGATCCACATCAAGGAAAACTCCAAAAGAATTTGGCCTTTTGCACACATCCCGATGTACGCGGTTTTAGGTGTCAAACCTGCGTATATACATGAGAAAGGGATTAAAAGTCATGTATGTAAATTATTGCATGTTTTTAGGGATGATCTTAGAAACATCAAAGGTACACAAATGGTCCATGGGGTTCAAGGAGTCTGCAGAGGGACAGGGAAGGCCATAAAAGTGTGATTCACCATGTGTGGTAAAATCAACTATAACAGATGCCCCCTACTGTGTGGGGTGAAATGAGTCATACGATGGCCAAAATACATTATAAGTCCATCCCATAAGTGAAGTGATGAAGAACACAGTGGAAGAACCAATTCTATTACGGAGAGAAATTCCTATGGCTTGGGGTACCACAACAGACAGTTTGACTCCAGAAATCAATCCTTTCCTATATGCAAGAGAAACCAAATATCTAACTCTAAAAGATCTCGATTCGTACCTTATTTCGGATGGTTTATGTAGATCCCCGTTTAGCTTTCTAAATCTAGCTTGTATTGATAAATTGCTATCTCAACACTCAGCAAACAAGACAAGAATGCTATATATAATCGTGTTAGACCTACTCTACCATATATAATCAATAACATATAAGAATTTAAAAGCATCCATGGATAAAATACTCATTTAAATACACATTATTGGACAAGAAAAGATATTTCTATTAATATAAAATAGATATTACAATAGTGACAACCTCTATCGGCATGTTTGCGAATTGGCTAAACTGAGTCCCCCACTTGGGCCTCCACCACTTCAATCCTCCATCTCTCGATAACAAGCTCACAAGAAAAAGGCAGCTTGGGAAGAACACAAAAGTGCTCCAAGGGACAAAGGGATTCAGACTCAAGTATAAGGTCCGACAACAATGGACTATAGTTTTCTTGCCCTTCAATTCCTCGTGCCTTCAATGTATCCAAAGGGTTATTTATATAGCTCTTCAATGGGGTAATGGAAGGTCAAATCTGAGCGATCTCAAGGCATATGGAAGGCCAAGAGACAAGTGAGTCAGATCCACATCAAGGAAAACTCCAAAAGAATTTGGCCTTTTGCACACATCCCAATGTACGCAGTTTTAGGGGTCAAACCTGTGTATATACGCAAGAAAGGGATTAAAAGTCGCGCATGGGAATTATTGCATGTTTTTAGGGATGATCTTAGAAACATCAAAGGTACAAAAATGGTCCATGGGGTCCAAGGAGTCTGTAGAGGGACATGGAAGGCCATAAAAGTGTGATTCACCATGTGTGGTAAAATCATCTATAATAGACGCCCCTTAATGTGTGAGGTTAGAGGGGTCATACGATGGATGAAATACATTATAAGTACATCCCAGAAGTGAAGTGATGAAGAACCCAGTGGAAGAACCAGCCATCCAATCAATACAATATAATGATTAAACTCTACACATACTATGCAAGTAGATATAGCAGTCCCAGATACATAAGAGTACAATGACCATGAATAGGCATGATAAAAATGTGACATGTGTGGTCATCGCCACGTACAATATAAATATCTCAGAATATCCATGATGAAGATATAGAAAGGATCATGATATCCATTTAGGCTGAAGATATATAATGGATCAAGATCTCCAAAATGGCTGGAAATATCTAACATATACTGGAATCAAGTCACGTGAACTGAAATCTCATCAACACTAGCACGATCAAGGAGGTAGCATATATGAGATGCCACTAGTTTGGAAGATCTTCTACTCAAACTGCTACGAGTACATATCCTACTATGTGAATAGAGGTGTCGAGGTCGAACATAGCAGTCCATCGTCTAATTACTAGTCATTGATGTATACCGTTAACAGACGCAAGATCACCCACCAATAATGAAAATGGGAATCAAGGTACTAGAGTGCAAAATAACAAGTGTGAATGATTGTGTTGAGGTCGAACACTTGAGAGAATCCATCGATTAGGGGACATTGATGTATTCCCAACAAACTATCGATGGCGATAGAACCTACCACTAAAGACTACAAGTCTCAAGGCACTCAAACATGACTCTAGATTCCTATCCCAGAATAAATGATCTGAAGCCGATGGGATGAAATCCGTTGGAAGGAGGGAATTAAGGCATCCCCCATCATCCAACACGAGGTACTCAGCAAAGCTGTATAATGTGGAAGGACTCGATCATAATGTGCATGAACTAATAACTGTATCGGGAATGGTTGACATATAGAGCCATTTTATATATCCTTTGCAGCTTGATTCTCGATTTTTACTGGGAGGGGACTTTCCCCCGAGTCTCGCTATCCTACACATGTGTCCTTGCATTGATTATAGGTATGTTCCATTTCTTGGAACTAGTTTGTTTGCCCATTTGACACTCATGTCCTCCTAGTCTGTAACTATAAAGTGAGTTTATTCTTTTCAAGATTTCCAAATATTTGAAAAAGTCTAAAAAAATAAAAAAACCAAAAAGTCGGACAAGAAAAGATGTTATCTTTGGCAGCAGTCGAGTTGTGTCGCCTTTGAACAGAGCACTATATATCACATCCGTTGGATGGGTTAATAGTTGACTTTATGAGTTGTACTCATTTCTCTGAGTTTATCTCCACCGACTGGTTAAGCTTCTAGTCCCTATGGAGCCTTCCTTCCCTAACAGAGTCGCCAATTCTGTTACAGAGAGAAATTCCTATGGCTTGGGGTACCAAAACAGACAGCTTGACTCCAGCAATCAATCCTTTCCTATATGCAAGAGAAATCAAATATCTAACACTAAAGGATCTCAATTCGTACCTTATTCGAGACGATAGACGTAGATCCCTGTTGAGCTTTCCAACTACAGCTTGTATTGATAATTGCTATCTCAACACTCAGCAAACAAGACAAGCATGCTATATATAATCGTGTTAGACCTACTCTAGAATATATAATCAATTACATATAAGCATTTAAAAGCATCCATGGATAACATACTCATTTAAATACACATTATTGGAGAGGAAAATATATTTCTATTAATATAAAACTGAGATTACAATAGTGACAACCTCTGTCGACACGTCTATGAATCAGAGAAACTGAGTCCCCAACTTGGGCCTCCACCACTTCAATCCTCCGTCTCTCGATAGCAATATCACAAGCAAAAGGCAAGCTTGGGAAGAACACAAAAGTGCTCCAAGGGACAAAGGCATGCAGACTCAAGTATAAGGTCCGGCAACAATGGTGGCTATAGTTTTCTTGCTCTTCAATTCCTCATGCCTTCAATGTATCCAAAGGGTTCCGTATATATCTCTTCAATGTGGTAATGAAAGGTCGAATCCGAGCGATCTCAAGGCATATGGAAGGCCAAGAGACAAGTGAGTCGGATCCACATCAAGGAAAACTCCAAAAGAATTTGGCCTTTTGCACACATCCCGATGTACGCGGTTTTAGGCGTCAAACCCACGTATATACGCGAGAAAGGGATTAAAAGTCACGTATGTCAATTATTGCATGTTTTTAGGGATGATCTTAGAAACATCAAAGGTACAAAAATGGTCCATGGGGTTCAAGGAGTCTGTAGAGGGACAGGGAAGGCCATAAAAGTGTGATTCACCATGTGTGGTAAATTCAGCTATAATAGATGCCCCCTAATGTGTGAGGTCAAAGGAGTCATACGATGGATGAAATAAATTATAATTCCATCCCAGAAGTGAAGTGATGAAGAACCCAGTGGAAGAACCAATTCTATTATGGAGAGAAATTCCTATGGCTTGGGGTACCACAACAGACAGCTTGACTCCAGAAATCAATCCTTTCCTATATGCAAGAGAAACCAAATATCTAACACTAAATGATCTCGATTCGTACCTTATTT
Source organism: Pseudotsuga menziesii (assembly GCA_001517045.1). Taxonomy (NCBI): domain Eukaryota; kingdom Viridiplantae; phylum Streptophyta; class Pinopsida; order Pinales; family Pinaceae; genus Pseudotsuga; species Pseudotsuga menziesii. Next base: position 71,569 of record LPNX010632308.1, read on the forward strand.
CAGACGGTTGATGTAGATCCCCATTGAGCTTTCCAACTCCAGCTTGTATTGATAAATTGCTATCTTAACACTCAGCAAACAAGACAAGAATGCTATATATAATTGTGTTAGACCTACTCTACCATATATAATCAATAACATATAAGCATTTAAAAGCATCCATGGATAAAATAATCATTTAAATACACATTATTGGATAGGAAAAGATATTTCTATTAATATAAAACAAAGATTACAATAGTGACAACCTCTGTCGGCACGTCTGCGAATCAGAGAAACTGAGTCCCCCACTTGGGCCTCCACCACTTCAATCCTCCATCTCTCGATACCAAGCTCACAAGAAAAAGGCAAGCTTGGGAAGAACACAAAAGTGCTCCAAGGGACAAAGGGATGCAGAATCAAGTATAAGGTCTGGCAACAATGGACTATAGTTTTCTTGCTCTTTAATTCCTCATGCCTTCAATGTATCCAAAGGGTTCCTTATATAGCTCTTCAATGGGGTAATGGAAGGTCGAATCCGAGCAATGTCAAGTCATATGGAAGTCCAAGAGACAAGTGAGTCGGATCCACATCAAGGAAAACTCCAAAAGAATTTGGCCTTTTGCACACATCCCAATGTACACAGTTTTAGGGGTCAAACCCATGTATATATGCAAGAAAGGGATTAAAAGTCGCGTATGGAAATTGTTGCATGTTTTTAGGGGTGATATTAGAAACATCAGTGGTACAAAAATGGTCCATGGGGTCCAAGGATTCTGCAGAGGGACAGGGAAGGCCATAAAAGTGTGATTCACCATGTGTGGTAAAATCAACTATAATAATTATTATCCTATTTATGTTCGTTACAGATAAACAGAGGTTGCAGGATCGAATCCTATGGGAATAAATGCCCAAACAAGTATTTACATAAACCATCGTGACCCAGGATCAAATTATGTAGAGTCCACATGCTTTACATTTACAAATCACCATATCGAATCTTGTAGGATTCACTATTATCCCACTAGACATTGTAGCATTTTAAACTATCCACCAAAGGCCACGCTATTATAAATACACATGCTGTAAAATATAATTCAACCCATCTCTACACAGAGGTTAAAAACCCCCAAATTATTTACATGCCATAACCACATTGTGGCTCACGACCCTTTGCATACGAAACATTAAACATTACCAATTAAAAACCTGCCAACGTTATGACAATAGCATCGATATAAAATCTAAGGGTTATACCCACATTCACGACCCTCACAATTTAAAATACACATCATAACCATAAACAACGATTCAACCATGAAAATGACAAGTCATTGCACAGTCTCAGCTCTAATGGCGGGAATGCCAATGCCACCTATGGCATGGCTCCCAAGGCCGAACAACAATGTCAACATTTCCATATAATAACTTACAACAAGAATCATGAATCCACATAGAGTTAAACTAATGCCAAAGAGTAAGAATCATATCCACGATTTAAACAGTATTCAAATGCTATATAAATAACCAATAAACACACAGAGAGTGTAAACGCTATAGATATCATCCATTTTAAACCATGTAAGAATTTACATAGTCATATAACCTCGTCCTTGCACCATTGCAAGTAATGGTGTTGTCACCGTATCCAAACATAAACATAATTACAATTCATAGAGCCTCATAATGTTCACCAAGGCAACACTACTACACAGAGCATCCATGAACAAAAACCCGAATACATTAAGTCCCGGCCCGAAGGAACTAAACCCCAACATAAACCCTAATTCTTCAACACATATTTGATTCTTTACACGGGAATCCCTTTCCAAATCGCAACCATTAAAACCAGACAGACATTCAACCCACGACAAGTTTCAAACTCTGTCACCATATCCACACAAGACAAGGAAAAGTTAAAAACTTGTTACAATAGGGCTTAACCGAATGGGTATTTTGTTGAAATCAGGGCGACCCACGATCCATGACCCACATTTCCTCAAACCCTGCAACCTACAACACCAAACAAGAGCTATGATAAGAAGTACACTTGAACACCAAACTAAACAAACAAAGCAACACTGTTAAACCAGAGTGGTAGATGTACCTTCCATTATGGCCAACCTCCCAAGATTCATGCCACCACACAATGCAGAGACAGAGATCACGCATCCATGCTACAAATAACCCAAACCAACGCAAGAGGCCAAGACCTAAGCTTGAGGCCCACGCATCACAAGGTTCATTAATGTTGCCACCCTGGCTTCCAAGAACATAAATAAAATACCATAGTGTATAGTTCATGCCACCCTTAAATGTAGAACCTTATTTATACAACATGCTCAATATGTAAATCGAATACATAGGGTTTAGGCATAGTCCTTGGCATATGAAATATGCCATGGAGGGATAATTTTAAGGTTTTAATTATACACCAAGACTATAATAAAACATGAACCAAGTTATAAAGTGTTAGTACCATATAAAATGTGTACCATGCAAATGATAAGTGCAGCAGTAATCAAATCACTATTGTAGATTCCGTAAAATTAATCATAGTAACCCGTGCAACATAGGCTAGTGAAACATCCATCTTGGCGTATATATCAACTAACAACCGTCATAGTAGTCACTGGGATAAGACTGTAAATCTGCTGTCATCAAAGCCGGGTGCTAGCGACGAAACATGAAGTATGTCTTGTTCAGCTTTTATAGGTAGTTTCCGTCGTCGAGTGCAGATGACAAGGAAATAAATGCATTAGTTCGTAAGAACTAAGTAATCCCCATGGTGACAAGTAGAAAATAGTTACCTTCCAGGTGTTTACAAGGGAAACATGTCGTGCCACTCCACCCCTTTTTCCAATAACAAGTTAAGTCAGAATTGTTTATACAACAGTAATCAAAATTTATAACGACGGAGTAAGTATTCGAAACAACTAACATACATATAAATGCGTAACCATATATCAAGATAGTAAGCAACATCACGACAACATAAGTATTACATTAATAACCACATCAGGAAATATGAAAGCAGGACATAAGAAGATCTTACGACAGTACAACACATTAAACAAAGTGCGACAAATTCCACCTAGTTAGATAATGTCCAACACAGGTAGTATTTGTCTAACCTAATCATTGTTATTTCAAAATTTGGGGACATTACAAGTGGTATCAAATCCTAGTTTCAACCCTAAGAGACCAAATGGGCATACTAGACATTCGTTGCAAGGAAAATAAAGTATGTTTTTAAATTTTGTTAACTAACAGAAATTTTTCCTGTTATTAAATTTGCAATTGCAGGATTTTAAAAGAAAAGTACAGATCATGAACACTGAAGAAGATAACATTCGACAAGGGAAGTTGAATACCCCCACCCAAGAAGCAAAAATGGTGGTCGAACTGAATTCCGATATAACGAAAACCATACAAAGTCTCTAAGAATACTTGCAGAGTTTCAGATATCATAATCATAAGGAAAGAAAGGAACATCACGCAATTAATGAAGCATTGATGCGAAACATGATGGGAGGAATCCCGCACAAAAAACCCACTCATTTCACAAATTGGTTCAAGAAAGAATTTTATCATAAATGGTCTAGAAGCTTGAGAGAAGAAGGAAAAGAAGAGAATACCTCTAAACCTCAAGAAGGATATTATCATAGTCTTTTTAGTGATGATTCTCTTTCCCCATGCAGAAAGGAACTGAGAAATGATGACAATCTTCAGGGAGAGTTCCGAAAAATAAAATCCCCAACCTATGAAGGAGAGATGAATACGGGGGGAAACACTGAAGAGTGGTTGTTGGGTATGCGCAAATATTTTCGAGTTCATAACTAATCTAGAAAATTGAAAGCTTTTCTAGCCATCTATAACTTAAATGGAAAAGCAACTAGATGGTGCAGAGAATTGAAGCATACCAAGAAAGATGAGTTAAGAGAAATACGGTGGAGTAAGTTTCGCAAGATTTTTCAAGAGAAATACGTGTCGAAAAGGTTCTTTGATAGAAAGGTGAAAGAGTTTCACGAGTTACGTATGGGATCCATGACCATGGATGCTTTTATTAACAGAATTTTGGATCTATTGCATTATGTTCCATACATCAAGGATGAGAAAGTACAAATACAATAGTTTTTAGGATGTCTTCCTCCCAACTTTCGGGAAAGGATTGAATTTGACATGCCTAAAACATTTGACACCACCTTACACAAAGCTAGGATTTTCTATGAGCATGGACAACTAAGGCAAGAAAACCTTAACAGAAGCAGAGAAACGTCTAGGACCTTATCAGATAACCGCAAACCAAGATTTAACCCACCACCGTACAGAAAACAAAACAATAGTTTTCTAGCTAACAAGAACTTCAACAAGACGAGTACAAAGCCATATGTATCAACTCCAAATGTTAACAAACCAACAACAAATGGGGGATCCAATGTTACCCTGCTGCAAATTAAATGCTGGAAATGCCAAGGGCCTCATTATTCCCAAGACTATAATAATAAAACCAATGGGGTCTTGCACAACTTGCAGAAAGAACCAATGGTAGAGGACATAGCTGGAACATCACGGATTTATGCAGCCTTGGATGGCCGACATGTAGACCATCAGGCTACCATGGTTTAGATAGAAGGTAAGATCTTAAACACTTATATTTCAATACTGATTGACCCCAATGCTTGTCGGAGCTATGTATCGCCTAAAATTTTGGATGTATTTAAACTAGGCAAATTCAAACATGATAAACCTTGGTTGGTGCAATTAGCTACAAGTACGAAACAAAAAGTTTCATAAATAGTTAAAAACTTGTGAAAAAGAAGGACGAGTTAAAGACAATTTAAAAACTTGTTACAATAGGGCTTACCCGAATGGGTATGATGTTGACCTTAGGGCAACCCACGAACCACGACCCACATTGCCTCAAACCCTGCAACCTGCAACACAAAACAAGAGCTATGATAAGGAGTACGCTTAAACACCAAACTGAAGAAAAAAAACAGCGCTGTTAAACCAAAGTGGTAGACTCACCTTCCATTACATCCAACCACCCAAGCTTCACGTCACCACACAGCGCAGAGGGAGAGCTCACGCGACCATGCTGCAAATAACCCAAACCAATGCAAGAACCCAAGTCCTAAGCTTGAGGCCCACACATCCCAAGGTTCATTAGTGTCGCCACCCTAGATTCCAACAACATAAATCAAATACCATAGTGTATAGTTCATGCCACCCTTAAACACAGAACCTTGTTTATACAACATGCCCAATATGTGACTTGAATACATGGGGTTTAGCCATAGTCCATGGCATATGAAATATGCCATGGAGGGATAATGTTAAGGTTTTAATTATACACCAAGACTATATTAAAACATGAACCATGTTATAAAGTGTTAATAACATATAAAATGTGTACCATCTAAATGATAAGTGCAGCAGTAATCAAATCACTATCGTAGAGTCCGTAAAAATAATAATAGTAACCCGTGCAACATAGGCTAGTGAAACATCCATCTTGGCATAAATATCAGCTAACAACCATCATAGTAGTCACTAGAATAGGACTGTTAATTTTTCGTCATCCAAGCCGAGTGCTAGCAACGAAAAGGGCAATGTGTCTTCTTCATCTTTTATAGGCAGTTTCTGTCGTCAAGTGCACCTGCACGCGACAAGGACAGAAATGCATTAGTTCGTAAGAACTAAGTAAGCCCTATGGTGACAAGTAGAAAATAGTTACCTTCCAAGTGTTTACAAGGGAAACATGTCCCACCACTTCACCCATTTTTCCAATAACAAGTTAAGTTAGAATTGTTTATACAACAGTAATCAAACTTTATAACCATTGAGTAAGTAATCGAAACAACTAACATACATATAAATGCGTAACCATTGATAAATATAGTAAGAAACATCACGACAACATAAGTATTACATTAATAACCACATCGAGAAATATGAAAAAAAGACGTAAGAATGACTTACGAAAATAGAACACAATAAAGAAAGTACGACACATTCTACATAGTTAGATAATGTCCACCATAGGTAGTATTTGACAAGCCTAATAAATTTTTTAATTTTTATTTTCAAATTTTGGGGACATTACACCATACGAGAGTAACATCTACAAGGTCATCCTTAGTAAGGACCACTCTCATGAATAGAGTGTTATACCTCCCATCCTTAAGAGAGGATACTATCATCCACAAGTGAATGTTGTACCTTGTCATCATCACTGACATCCATCATTGATGTCGGTCTCATCATTACTCCCCATTTCCTGACTCAAGGTGTTCATAGAAAAGCATATATCTAGCCTTGTGTTTGTCAAATACATTAATGACCCAATAATTTGTCTGTACTGAGTCATGTCCACTAACTCTGATGTCTCATTAGACAACATCTTCAGGTTGGTGTCCATGGGTGTGGCCATGGCCTTACAATCCAACATATCAAATATTTTCAAGATTTCTACTTAATACTTTCCCTGATTCAGAAAGATTCCTTCTGGGCTCTTCCACACATCCAGCCCTAGGAAATAATGCATCAATCCAAGATCTTTCATATCGAATTCTTTAGATAGATTCTTCTTGCAATTTTTGATATGTTTCTCATTTCCTGTTAGAAATAGATCACCCACATATAGTAATAGTATGTCAGTTTCATCATCCATAATCTTCATGGAAAGGTTAGGATCAGCTTTACTCTTGGTAAATCCCAATCTTTTCAAGAAGCTATCTATTCCACCATACCTTTAACACCCCGATTTTGATCCCGTTTGCATTGAAAATGTATATGATGTATATATTGTAATTAATCGTGGTGTGGATCTAAGGGAAAAATCCCCACCATCGATTTATCGTTTAATGTTTCGACGATTAAAATCGTTGCCGATGGTATTTTGTGCTAGCCGGAACATTATAATTTTTGGCATCATGTAAATATGCATTTTAATTAAAATACCCACAACCAGCTATGTCTATGCAACATTAAAAGAGATGGGGGCATGATTTTACTAAGGATAAGGAGGGGGAAATATTTAACCTTTGGGGCCAATGGGGAAAAGCCAAATGTCAAAGGGAGAACCCATCAAACAGTCAACTACCTTTCTTGTCTCATTCACCTAATCATTTAATTCCGCCAGAAATTGGTTGAAGTAGTTATTGCATGGGGATGGGAGGAGTATGGGCAGGAAATTCGAATTTGGGGAAAACTCATTTTTGGGGAAAATCAATTTTGACTTTTGGGGCAAGTAAACACCCAAAATGCATGCCCATTTGGCCATACATCCAAAGTTATTCACTTTTTGCTCATGCAGGGAAGCTGGGGAGCTTTTTTTCACCTCCACAATTTTTCCTGTGGTATTCTCTCCTTCATGATTGGGCTCCTGGGTGTTTTCATCTTCATCATTCACCCATGTTGGGGTTCTCTCAAGTAGCTGGGAATTCTCTATGTGTGAAATTTGTTTTTGAGTTGCTGTGGGTGTGTTTTTCCCTCATGTGGGTAGTCATTTCCTCATTCTCCTGGGTTGTGGATTCATTTTTGGTAATGATATGTGGTTGGGTTTCTTTCCCCAATGTTTCTATTTCATTTCCCACTGATTGCTACATTAAAAATCATTTTTGAATTGCCCAACGATTTGGAGGAGAGACCACCTTCTCTTGGTTGTGTTTTAATTCATTGTTTGGCCATGTTAGGGCCAAAACGTTCCTAAGAAATCAAATTCCTGTCAGGGGTTGTTCTTACCCTCCTTGGCAACTAATTTTGTGGCTGAACTATTTTCCTCAACCCAGAAATGGTGTATATTGCTGTGTATGCAATTGGTTATTGGATTGTGTAGGAGTGGAAAAGAGTTTGCTTGACAAACATAGTGTTTTGCAGGAGCCTCATAGATAGAGCTAGAGGGATGGATCTCTTCTCTATACCCCCTGAATATCACTAGAAGGGAAGTCATGGCGTGAGGGACTGTGCAACAGATAAGGGAATGATTCCTTGTGTTGGGTGTGTGAGGATGGCTTAGGAGTCAAGCTAGTTCTGGTGTAGGCATCCTTAGCTCTTCAGTGAGCTCACTAGCTTAGCAGACAGTGCTTCCATCTCCTGATAACCTGATAAACCCAACTTGTTGGCTTGGTTATGTGTTGTTGTGTCCCCTTGGCAGGCTTATAAACCCAAACCTAGCTTTGGCTTGACTGAGTTTTCACATATCTTTGGCTAGGTGTTATCCTACTTAGTTTTCTTATTCCTTATGGGAATCATGCACAGCTCGGGGGTGGCAGTGTTGCTGAGAGATTAAGGAGCACAATGGCCTATGGTTGGGTGGAACATTGCAGCGACATAGCTGGTTGCGGGGTGTTCTTCTTCATAAGATAAGTATTCTTGTGTTTAAATCCCTGCAATTACATTTGATAATGAATTACAATGAACATGATAAATGCTTGAATGTATGGTTTTGCTTCCGCTGTATGGTAATACTGTATGCATGTTTTAGTTCAAAGAATTTCCATTTTTATTACTATGTTCATGGGGCTAGTTTCCCGGGTATATAGTATTATGGTAACGTCCTCTTCGTCAGTCAGAGGCTCAGGGATGTTACAATACCAAGCTCTAGGAGCTTGCTTCAGTCCATACAGAGCCTTTTTCAACTTGCATACATGAGTCACTCTGTCTTCGACTTCAAATTCTTATGGTTGTTCAATGTAAACATATTCCTCAATCACACCATTAAGGAAGGCTATCTTTACATCCATTTGGTGTAAGTCCCATTTCATCATGGAAGCAAGTGCCATGATGGTTCTGATGGAAGTGTACCTTGATACTGGAGCAAATGTCTCTTCATAATCAATTCCCTCTTTCTGAGAGAATCCTCTAGCCACAAATCTTGCTTTGTAGTTTTAAATACTTCCATCGGCAGTATGTTTTATCTTGTAGATCCATTTCGAAGATACCACACTCTTGTTTTCTGGTTTAGGAACTATATCCCAAACATCATTCTTCATTATCGATTGGTATTCTTTCATCATTGCTTCAACCCATTCTTTATTTTGTGCAGCTTCCTCATAGCTGGCGGGTTCTTAATCTACAAGGTCACACATCAAATCTACATAACTGGAATATGGCTTTGATCTTTGTTGGTTCTTGTGGAGCCTTATGGAGCTCCATATCTCTCTTATTCTTGTATGATTTCTCTTACCCAATCAGGTTTTCTCTTTTGAGAGATATCCATAGTAGGGGTTTCCTGAGGTTCTATCATGTCATGATATTCAGATGCTACTTATTCAGGGGAGGGTTAAATTCTACCATTCTGGGAGGTACCTCCTCTCCATGTACTTCTTCAAGCTGACACCTTCTATATTTCTTAAGAGCTATCTCTTCATCAAATGTTACATCCATACTAATCTCTATATGATGGAATCGTGATGTATATCCTGAAGTATTTGGATGTTTCACAGTATCCAACAATTATTCCCTTCTTTCTAGAAGGATCCAATTTGGTTCTCTTCTCTTTTGAAATATTTACATATACTGGGAAACCAAATATCTTGATATGGCTCACTTCGGGGTTATTTCCTGTATACATCTCTTCAGGAGTCTTGAATCCAAGAGCACTATGAGATAATCTACTCTGCACATATACGACTGTTATTATTTCTTCAGCCCATTGGTTGATGGGGAGGTCTTGGTCATGAATCATGGTATTCACTGCTTCCATGATAGTCTTATTATTTCTTTCCATGACACCATTTTTTGGGGATTATAGGGAGTGGTTAGTTCCCTCTTGATTCCTGCCTCCTTACAGAATGCTTCAAATTCCTTTGAAGTGTATTCTCCACCATTATCTGATCTCGCTGTTTTGATTCTCTTTTCCTATTGGTTCTCTATCAAGTCTTTGAATTACTTGAATTTCCTGAACACTTCACTCTTATTCTTCAAGAAGTGTATCCAAGTATTTCTTGAATAGTCATCAATAAATGTGACATAATACTCATATCCACTTAATGATATGGATGGCATAGGACCACATACATCAGAATGAATTATTTCTAACGTACCTTTAGTCTTTGTTTCAGTTTTTAGAAAGGGATTCTTGATGTTCTTTCCTCTTGCACATCCTTGCAAGTTCCCTCATATTCGATCTTCATATATGGTAACCCTGTTACCACCTTGATCATATAGAGCAATTATTTGTAGTTGATGTGAGCAAGTATCCTATTCCATAGTTCACTTGAGCTGTTAGTCTCATGGACAAGGGTTGTCTATGGATGTCCTTTGATCTTGTAAAATCCTCCTTCTTCTTCTCCAATGATCACAACATCTTCAAGTGTCTTTCCTTTGGACCATATAAGTACTTGTCCATCTATAAAATCAACTCTTTATCCTTTCTTATCTAGATCAGAGATGGAAAGTAAGTTCTTTTTTTAAAACCTGGTACATATAGTACTTCCTTCATCTTCATGGAAGTCCCAGAGTCAATATTGTAGCTTGATTCACCAATACCTTTGATGGGATATTGATAGTCATCTCCCAATGATACCTTCTGGGGAGAGTTCTTTTCTTCAAGTCTTGATACAGATTGCTTCTTCCTTGTCACATGCTTTGAGGAACCACTATCAATAATCCATTTATCTTCTCCAGGTGTTACATACCCAGAGAGTGCAGAGAATAACACATATTCTTCTACATCTCCGCCTCTAGTTAGTGCCTTTCGAGGTCTTTCTTCTTCTTCATTCTCATCTTCATCTAGATGAGCATGATGTCTCTTGTTGTTGTTGCTTTTCTTTGGTGATGGACACTCTCTAGCTAGGTGTCCTATCTTATGATAGTTGTAGCATTGATACTTTGAGTAATCGTTCTTCTTCTTTTGAAACTTCTTATTTGAAGGCTTATGATTACTCTTCTTGAAGTTTGATTGTTTTCTTCCTTTAGTATGGGTGTATAGAGCCTGATCAACTTCTCTAAGTAGAGATTCTCTGTTGGCTACTCTAGCTTTTTCTTGTATGCAATCTTCTCATACTATGTCAAAATTCATACTTTCTTTTTTGGCACACAAAGTATGAATGAATGAGTCCCAAGGTCTAATGAGACCATTGAGAGAAATCATAACTAGTGCATCATCATCAAGGGTGTCTCTAATAGAACTTAGTTGTTCTATGAACTGGGAGACCCTTGTGAACTAATCTTGAATAGATTCTCCTTTTCTCAGCTTGGTGCCCTTCAATTGAGCTCTTAGATTCATCTTTTTGTTGATGTTCTTTCCCTCATACATTTTGGAAAGTGCATCATACATCGTTTTAGGTGTATTCTTAGATGAAACTTGGGGGATCAAGTGATCCTTGATAGAATCAACAATGATCCGCATTGCCTTGATTAGGTCTTGTTCATGCTTCTCCCTAGCTTCATCCTCTTTAGGTTCTGTAATATTATCCTTGATGTACTTCTCAAGTCCATTCTCTTTCAGAATGAGACCAATCCTATACTTCCAAGCTAGGAAGTTTTCTATTCCTTCTAGCTTGTCCTCAAGCTTAGTGCTTGGGACCATCTTGTCCAGTAGGTCACTAAAAAATGAAGTTTATAAAAATAGGAGGATGACCTTACCAGTAGATGTGCTTGAATGAGGCGAGTTGGTTGGTCCAACTGATTTTTGGAGATCCCAAATCTTCACCCTTCAAATCCTGCTTGCAAGGTTGCAGCTCTGTAGAATTTCTAGTTCTAGTTTTATGCAGTTTTATGGTGCATGTCCAAACTAGGGTTTTGATTTCCTAGAGATTCAACCACCCAAAGACTTTGATCTTGGGCTCAATAGATGTGCTCCAGGGAGGCGCAACTTTCTATGCAAGAAGATATTCAAAACTCCAAATTTTGCAAAAACCCTAATTTCTTTCAGAGAGGGAGAAGAGAGAGTTTCACCTTGTGATAGATGTCCTATTCAGGCTAGCTCTGATACCATGTTAAGATTTCATATGCTATACTAGATATCATTAGTTCTCAATTCAAAATCATAACAGTAGCATAAGCAAAATCACTGAAAGAAACACAATCATAAGATAGACACAGTATTTATCCTGGGAAACCCTCAAGGGGAAGAAAACCTAACCAAAACTTCCTCTATATAATATGTATAAGATATAACCCCAAAATGTGTATTCTCCTCCTTGTTGTTCTCTCTCTCTCTCTCTCTCTCTCTCTCTCTCTCTCTCTCTCTCTCTCTCTCCTATGCACTACTCAAGTGAGTGAGTTTGTGTCCAAATAAGAATCACAACTCTCCTATTTATACACATTGATCCAACTGACTTTTACCCTAAACAAGTCGGCCCCACTAAACTGTCTAGGACGACTTCACCTAGGAAGACTTAAAACACTATATTATATTATTCATTAGTGTATTAATGACCCAACTTACAATGGAGGCTTTACCTTATGACTCTATGATGACCAAATACAATAGTAACACCCCACTGGAGGAATAATAACATCTCCCTTGGGTTACATTAGTAAAATACATTTAGAATATCCTTTGAAGTTACAATATTCAACAGACCTTGAAATGCCTCAAACACCTAAATTTTCTAAACCTAATGATTAAATGTACATGAGCAGAAGGGTTCCTTGTAGAATCACAGGCTTTCTCGAGCTCGAAATGCTGACGATTTGGAATAGCTCGTTCATGGGCATATTGTCGCAAATGCTTGGAAAGAAGCAGGTGCACATTTCTATGGAGATCTCTGGAAATCATTTTTTCAAGTTGATTCCATAGGTTCTGTGAGCCACATGTGTGCTTTCCATGTTTGTTCTTTCCAACAACAAATTCATAATCGAAAAACCTTTGGATCTTCCCAAAGGATAAAACTCTATGAATTCTTTAAAAACCCTTGAGAGTATTTAGACAATGACGAAAAACTACCATAATATCATTCATAGAAGTATCAACTTCTCCCTATATTAATTAAATGTTATTCTATTATAATTTAAATAAAAATTAAATAAAATACATACAAATCAAAATCATATATATATATATATAACTTAAAAATCCAATAGAATTTTTTAACTACGCATATATACAAATAATTGTATGTGTAAAAGTAACTACATATATATAAAAAATAATACTTACTACCACTACTAATAATGGAAATATTTACCCTAAATTTTCTTTCTAAAAATATCAACAATATAAGGAATTGAGGTACCCAAACCTAAGTGCAAGCCAATTTTAGATTTGAAATATGTCGACTCAAAACATGTATATTTAAATCGAATTTGGCACTGGAATGCACATACATATGCATGTTCGATTGAGTCTTACGTAAAATGCCTTATTAACTTCAAATCTTAAGTTTGTCTAAATATTTTGCGGAACTGATGACACAATATATATTTTAGTCACAACTATCCATATGGAAGATATTACGTAAATAACAATGTATGGACCTTGGCATGTTTTAAACACCTAAAGTTGCTAAACCTAATGATTAACTACATGAATAGAAGGGGTTTTAGCAAAATAACAGGCTTTTCTGAGCTCGAAATACTGATGATTTGGAATAGCTTGTACATGGGCATATTGTCACAAATGATTGGCAGGAAAAGAAGTTCATTTCTATAGAGGTATCTGGAAATCATTTTGTTAAGTTGATTCCACAAGTTTTATGAGCCACACATCTTTCCAACAACAAATTCCTTTGGGTCTTCCAAAAGAATAACGCAGGCTATGAATTATTTAAAAACCTTTACTACTAATTAGACAATGATGAAAACTACCATCATAATATCATTAACAGAAGTATCAACTTCTCCCTATATTAATTAAATGTTATTATACCTGCCTCAGCAGGTATATTGTAATCGATTGCAAGTCAAACTCTTTTGACTTTGGTATTAGTTGGTGTCTTTTGAGGCAGGTATAAAGAATTAAAATCTGTTTTGCAAAGTATGACTTAGAGATTTGTAAAATTTATTTTTTTATTTTGTTAAAAAACTATTTTTGTAAACAGCTGATTGGTGGATAGAAGATGATGTAAAATTTGGAATTTGGTATCTGGATTTGAGTTGACATGTGGCAACATGAAGTCATAATAATAAAATTAAAAAAATAAAAATTATATCCCATTGCCATCTGTTAGACCTCGGGCCATGAGACCTGGGCAAAGTCAGCCAGCTGCTGAATCTCAATCCTTTGGCAGCTTCACAATCACCACAGGGCACTTGGCATGGCGGACACAATAATCGCTGACACTTCCCAAAAAAGTTCTACAAAATTCAACCCAACGCCCGATGCGGTCCATCAGTTACAGACTGAACGATATTACAGAAATCAGCAATCCAACAATGACGTATATACAATATACCTTTTAATGGTGCCGTAGCCATGGCTTCCGATGACGAGAAAATCTGCTTGAAGCTTCTCAACTTGTTCACATATAACATCTCTGGCATCTCCAGTCTCCACCTTCGTTTCAAAGCATATCTGAACATTTATAACAATATTTAAAAACTTTAATTCTACAAAAAAGGTAAATCTCCAATGAATATGGAAACTGGTCTAGCAAGAATTGATACATTTTTCTCTCTGCAGATGGCTCTGGCCTTCTCCAATATGGTTTCTGTGTTTTCTCTCTGTTGCTTCTCCAGGGACTCCATAATATCAGACGAGAAGACATAAGCTGTTAATGAAATTATAACATGTCATTGTCAAATAAAGAAACAGAAATCTATGAAAATAAGATCGCGAATCGCTACGTCGTTGTCAAATAAAGAAATAGACATCTATAAAAACAAGATCGCTAAAAATAGTTGTTTACACGACCTGTGCCATGGACGGCTGCGTAAACCCTAGGGGGCGACTGAGCGTGCAACAGGATAACGTGATCTTCCTTGGAATAAAAAACAAACACTCCATAGCCTGAACAAAAATGGCTTAATGCTGGAACAAGTTTCAGGAATTTAACGCGTCAAGAATAAAACAGACATAGTAAAGCCAGAAACCTTACCGAATACACTACAACCATGTAAGGAAATTGATTGCCAAGCTCAGCATTCTCTCCAACTGAAAATGCACGAAAAAATCAGCTCACCGACCAGGTCTCGATTAATATATACCAGTGATGGGTAAAGGCAGTGACCACGGCATACTCCACTTGCTATCGTCGGTGGTCCATGCGGTCTGCCATCTGTTGTGAAGATCCACCAGTCGTCCATGGGGTCTGCCACCTGTTGTGAAGATCCCCGATCAGCGATTTAGAACAAATAAATTATTATGTAATGGCTAAAGGCAGTGACCACCGCATACTCCATTGGCTATCGCTGGTCGTCCATGCGGTCTGCCACCTGTTGTCAAGATCGTTGATCAGCCTTGAATGCTTTTATAAAATGGAAGTCCCAAGGAAATTAAAAGTTGCCACGGGATTCGAAGCTCAATAAAAACGAGAAATGGCATGTGCTTGAGGTGCTGTACTACACCATTGTTCCTAGTGTTTCCAACAATCAAAATCCAAATATTGCAAGTGATGAGGAAGAAAACGAGTCGCCTGATACAGTGGACATGTCAATCTTTCCACAAACCTTTACTTGGCTATGGACGGCTCTCTCGGCCTCTTTAAACTGTCGCCCCATTCGCTTTCTCATGGAGTTGCAGCGGCGAGTGCTGAACCTACATGTTCTGACAGGATTTAAAAGACTTTTGTCACTTCGTGTTATCATCCTCATATGATAGATCTAATGGTGTATTGAAGGTTAATGTTTTGTGAACATCTTTTCACATCTCCTCAACATGAGTAAAT
>LPNX010632308.1:87732-111007 GCA_001517045.1 Pseudotsuga menziesii
CATTTACTGACTAATTTATTGTTTGGTTTTAAATGATTGTTTATGTATATGTGTTTCAGATCTATTTTCACATCTTACAACAATAAAATATGCATAGTAACAAAAAAAAAAAAATCATTTAATGACAAAAAGAAACCACACCCTGGTAAAATATGATAATGATATTTTTTGAAATAGGAAAACAATACAAAATGATAGTTAAAAGTCTGATTTAGATCTAATATCTGACCTATAGATTAACTTACAATACAACTATTTGATGTGGCTTGATTTTCCTTCGATCGTGTTATTTATATGTCCAATGCCATTTAGATAATCGAATAAGTAATTTTATGTTGATTTATAGTTTTCCTAAAATCACAAAATTTATTATATAATTAATAAAATAAATAATATTTTAAACTAAATTTAATATTTCAAAAATAATTTAATTATTAACTTTTTTAATAATGAAATATTATCTTGAAATAATTAAAATTGTGACAATTATAAAAATACTATATATGCATTTTTTCATTAATGGCTAAATTTATAGTTAAGTTATTAAAATATTATTTTTATATGACAACTATATTATGGTTAAGTTTTTACATGCATGTTAGGTTAAGTTATTAAAATATTATTTTTATTAATTTTTAAATAATTAAAATTGTGACAACTATAAAAGTATTATATATGCATTTTTCTAAGTGTATTGTTAAAATTTGAACGAGGGAGACCACAAGCTAGCGAAGGGATGAGGAGTCGGTATGTATCCTATGGTTATACCCTAACAAAGTTTCAATGCATAGTATTTAACCATAACAAAGTTTAAATGCATAGTATTTACAAACTTATAATTAGGTATAAACCATTTTTCAAAGTGTTAAACTATGCTTTCTATAAAGAAACTTGCATATTTTTATAACATAAGTCAAGAATATTACTAGAAGTATGTAAGGAAGCTTGAATATGCTTGTTGTATGCTACATTGCATTAACCTATATCGTATTTAAATGGACATTTTTTAATTCATTTTTGTTTTAATTTCTTTCAAAATGTAATTATATTTGTTTTATCATATATTTTTATAGCAAAATTATACTATTGCTATATATTTTCAATCTCTTCTTAGGAGGCAGGTACTAAGCAACTTTGTTGCTTATTCCACTATTGTTTTGTAACTAATTTCAACAATCAAGTTTCTTAACAATTAGATACCAGTTCAATTGTGGGCTTAACGTATTCCTAACAATAGTTTTAAACCTTAATTAATTTATTCATCCATAACCAAAGAAGCCTTGAATTCTGTTGATTTCCTATTTATGCTAGTCTATAAAAAAAACTTGCATATTTGTATAACATTATAAATTTATAATACAATATAAATAAACTATTCTCACAACAATGATATTAATTTATAGTCTTATAAGCTATTATTTCTCATTTCCTATTTATGCTAATCTATAAAGAAACTTGCATATTTTTATAGCATAAGTCAAGAATATTACTAGAAGTATGTAAGGAAGCTTGCATATTACTTGAATATGCTTGTTTTATGCTACATTGCAATAACCTATATCGTATTTAAATGGGCATTTTTTAATTCATTTTTGTTTTAATTTCTTTCAAATTGTAATTATATTTGTTTTATCATATATTTTTATAGCAAAATTATCTTATTGCTATATATTTTCAATCTCTTCTTAGGAGGCAGGTACTAAGCAACTTTGTTGCTTATTCCACTTGTTCTATTATAATTTCAACAAAAAATATTATATATATATATATATATATATATATATGAAAAACCCTCTAAAACTTATTAACTACACATGTATAAAAATAATTGCATGTCTAAAAGTGATAAAAAAAACACTCATAATAATAATGGAAATCTTTTTCCTAACTTTTCTTTAGGAAAATAAGTAAAAAACTATAATATATATAAATATAAAACTTGAAAAAGCCTAAAGACTTTTTAACTGTACATGTATAAAAATGATTGCATATCTAAAAGTAACTACATATAAAACAAATTAATACTATTAATAGAAATATTTATCCTAAACTTTATATATATCATTTTTTAAAAGTTAACATAGATGATTCAAAATATTATATGTTCTCTTTTCATTACCAACTTCTTTGGTACATATATGAAGGGATTGTATAAATAAATTATCAAGAATGGTGGTATAATTCTCTTTGAAGGCTTACCAATGTTTAAAAAGAAACTACCACTAATTTAGACTAAACTTTCAAACATTCCTTGATGTATTTGTGGCACAAACCACTTATCATTTTATGTATAATTAACTTTTTTTTTAAATTCATTAATATCTATTATTCACCATTTTATGTGTGGGATCATGCATATGAAATTTAGACTAAACTTTCAAACATCCCTTGATGTATTTGTGGCACAAACCACTTATCATTTTATGTATAATTAACTTTTTTTTAAAATTCATTAATATCTATTATTCACCATTTTATTGTGTGGGCTCATGCATATGAAATTTATTTTTATTTAAATAAAATAGGCATTATTCATTGCTTATAACCTTTCTTTCTATAATTACTCTTAAGTGACTCTTTATATATTCTTATTTTACTAATTTGATAGATGTAGATGTATTTATATTTTTTAAATTTAATTTAAATTTATTTTTCTTAATTTCATTTTTTAAATTTAAATTTAAGTTACTTTTGTCTTAATTTTACTCACCCTCTCTAAATATCTCATATCTTTTTTCCTTCTTATGATGTAGATGAACTAAAGTGAGTTAACCTTCTTTTTAATTGAATTGTTTTAATTAATTACATGCACAAAACACCTATTACATCTATTTTCCCATTATTTTCATAAACTAAATCTTTAAATATGAACTATACTTTTACTATACTAACAACTATCCATGCATTTATCTTATGATAACATTTATGCATGCACCTATATTATTTATCGTGTAAGGGGGACATATATCATATTCCAAGTATCATGTACTCATTAGGAAAGTAGCCTATACTATCATGTTTGAAAAATTAATGAACCATGTGAGGAGAAATGTTTCACCTTATTGCCCATCCTTCAATGTACCTCATGAGTGATTGATTTCCCCTATGGTATAATCAACCATATGAGGAGAAATGTTTCACCTTATTGCCCATCCTTCAATGTACCTCATGAGTGATTGATTTCCCCTATGGTATAATCAAGTTTATGAGTAACATTTTCTCTTTTTAACTCTTTTATGGATATTAGTGCTAGTAATATATAGAAATAGGGACACTACTCCTCTCACAAATAGGGACATTACTTCTCTTCTCACAATACAACTCGGTACATCCTTAATACAACTTCATTATTCATATGTAGGTTAAATTGACAAATATATATCATGTCTCAACATGCATATAACATAATACAACGTTCTCATAAACTAGTGACCTTCAAGTCACACTTATCAAAATATCAATAGCATTGTACACATCTATATAAACCTTTAGTAATTAATAGCAAGAAAATCATTAAAAAAAATTCTAGAGCTATTCAAAGGGATATGTTCATTTATTTAATTTGGTCATTCTTTAAACCAAAATTCCCTCAAATAATAACAAACATCATGTATCATTGTGTCTACTTAAAATAGGATGGGTCATACACCCCCTCTTATCAAAAACTTTGTCTCATAGTTTTAAAATAAATAAGGAAAATGTTGAAGCATCTCACTTGTGTACTCTCAAGTAGTAGAGTTAGGACTATAACTATTTCATTGAACCTTCACCTGGTCAACCAAAGGACATCAAAGTTGTTGAGTGTACCAATCTAGTATGCATATTGGTTCAACCTTCAAAGGGCCCTCATCTATGACTTAATAATTACTTAAATTTATAACATGAAAAGAAACTGAAAAATAATGATGTAATATAGAAACATGGAAAACACTATGCATGCATTTAAGAGATAGTGGCAATGCAAGTCAGTAAGCAATTCGTCCTACTTTTCTAGTGATTAGGGATGTACCCACAAATCTTAGTGAAAATTTAGGTGCCCATCCAAATTTAATTAAACTATTTTGTAGCCTTACATGTAAAAACACTTTATCTCCAATTTCATAACTTCTGTTTATCATGTGAGTATCTACATAAATCTTTTCTCTTTCCTTTTCTTTCTTTAATCTTCCTTTAGTTACTTTAATGTTATCTTCCATTTCTTGAATTACTTTTGGTCAATTGAAACCTCGTATTCTAGTTTATCTGAACTAAGAGGTGTCCTATATGGTATTCCATATAAAAGTTGAATAAGTGTCATCTCATTTAAACTTTCATAACTATTGTTATATATTCCCTAAATGGTGAATATTTTTCTCAACAATTTTGTTGATCCATAACATTCATATGTAAGATATATTATAGTATTTAATGAACTCTTTGGATATAGAAAGAGCCGATTAATATTTGATAGCCCTACCTTCATGAGTGAACACTCCTCCTAACCATTCCTTTGAAGCATCTATAAAAACTAAAAAGTTTGTATCCATGTATAGTGCTTTCAATATATGATTATTGATTAATCGTTGTTTGAGTTATTGAAATTCTTACTTACATTGTTTTTTCAATTCAAACATTTTTACTTACATTGTTTTGTCCATGCAAACCTTTTCTTCAATAATAGGGATTTCAATCTTAGAAAATTCTTCTACAAACTTGTTAATCATGTAAAATTGTATAATCCATGTGCATTTGTAGGTGTTGTTCATTTCAATTAACTCTATTTTTTGGATCAATTACAATTCTATCTCCAAAAGTCACACATGTCCCAAATAATGCATCTAGGATTTGTAAAATAAACATTTATAGTGTTTAGCATATAGCTTATTCTCTCTAGGACACTATAAAACTAATATCAATGGACTTTATGCTCTTCTTTTGTTCTTGAATATACAAGAAGTCCATTTAAAACACAGGGACTTTAGTTAGTGAACCTCTCACATAGCATGTGCGATCGTGGGATATTAAAGAATACCCTTAATTTACAGAGATATTGACCCAAACTTTTTTTGTTGAAACCCCCTCCCAATACTTAAAACCTCCTCCCCACCCTTTTTTATACCTCAATCCTTATAAACCACCCTACCCACCCCCACCTTAAACCCTTCATCCCCCCCAATACCTGCAATATATTGGTTCAATTTTTGATAATTTTAAAACCCACAATAGGAACTAACGTGATAGGACATTGGTCAACAAGTGAAGCCCCCATGATTTAAAAATACATGAAAAAACTTAGCCAAATATTACCAAAATACTGCATTCATCAAACTCATGAAAAATCTTGGTGCATTTGACAATTTGAATGAAACCACTACAAATTCATATTGTCCAAAGTGTGTTTTAAACATTTTCTTAGGAATATATTCTTCATTAAATTTTAATTGATGATAACCCAACCTAAAATATATCTTTGAAAAATAACATTTCCCCTTTCATTTGGTTGAATAGATCATGATGTTAAAGAAATGTAACTTCAGAAGATATTATGTTGTACTTTTATTATATTATTATTATTCCTCCTTTGGAAGATGTCCTTTATGTAATTGGTCATGTAAAATTCTTAAGGTAAAACATCTGGTTTTAGTCAGGTCAACAGTACCCTCAAGAATATTATATAAATTTTATTTTGAGTCTCCCTATGTAAGTCGACCCTGTTTAGAGAAACAAGATGACCTAGTTAAGTTAAGATGTCACTCACTTGAGGAGGGTAAATAGAGGATGCACCCCCCTCATTTAGACACACATCTTACTCAAGTAAGTGCGCAAGAAAGAGAGTGAAGAGGTTTGTTGGAGAGAGGAAATTATTAGTCTTGTTCTTGGGGTTTTTCACTGTACTTGGTTAATTCTATACGAAGGAATTTTTGCTGGGTTTTATCCCTTGTGGTTTCTCAGGATAAATCTTTGTGTTTTTTTTGTACTGTTGTGCTTGTATTTCTTTTAATGATCCTAATGTTATGGCTATGATGAAATTATGCTAAATGTATAAATATATTGTATAACCATTAAAATTCTAACATGGTATCAGAGATACCCTAAAATAAGTCTTTGTGAAACCATAACACTCCTACTACCGCAACTGTAAGAGATTAGGGCTTCATGCTTGAAACCCTAGAAGGTAAAATCTAGCCATCTAGGAACTTTCACTACAACTTGATTTGGTGAAGGCCTAGGAGATGAAACTTGTACATTCTCAATATGAAATGTTGATGTACATTGTGTGACAGTTTCAGCCTTATATTCTCTATGATTTTTGAGATACGATCCATTCAAAACAAGGTTTCTAACCTCTTCCAAAATTTAGTTTTAAACAAGTGACCTAGGGAGAAATATTGTTGTATCTCAGGATAGGAATATACAAAACTAATTTTGTAAGATTTTCCATAAATGGAACATACTTTAGTTTCTCTAGTGAGAGTTTCATAACCCGAAGTTTAAACAATGACACATGCCATTCCATACAATTTAGCTATACCTAACCAATCCATAAACATGTCACCTTGGGAAAATTAGCATAAGTTCCACTTGGTGAATTTAATATTTCTCTAACCTATGGGGTTTGAAAAAGGACAGATTAGAATGCCTTAGGACAAAATTTCATACCTTTAGGAGCATAAATTTTAGATATACATCATATTTAATACTAGACAACAAAAGAAATTGGAGAAACCAGGGCATCGGAAATTTTGCAGTTTTATCCACATATTTGGGAAAAGGAGCACATTACCCAACTCACCTTAAGGAGGCATATATTTACATCCAATCATATTTTCAAGTCACCAAATTTGAAAAATTAGGGTTTCTCTATCAAACCCTAAGTCATCCAGAAACAGTCTTCCATAAAAGTATTGAAGAAATCATCTAGTTGAAGAACTCTCATTGATAAGTTCTATTATCTCTATTTCCATTTCAAGTTCTCTTTATATAAAGATAAAAAATAGTACCAATATTGAGGAAAATATTGAAATAGCTGAGAACTTCTTGGCATAGAAGTATAGAGTGTTTCTCATAGTAAAAGAGCATGAATTGGAATACTATGTCAAAGGAGAAGTTACAGATATAGAGAGAAATGAAGACAAATCAAGGGCACAAGAATAAATTTCAAAAAACCAAGAGGATTGTTGTCGACTCCATAAAGGACCATTTGATCTCACATGTATCCTCCTTAAAGATTCCCAGGGATATGTTTGATGCTTTGATAAAATTATGCAAAGGAAGATGACCTCGAGGACCCAACTCAAGGGTGTGAAGATGCAAATTTCAGAAAGCATTCAATCCTACATTGAATGGTCTCCCAAGATCATGGGAATAATTATAGAAGGAATATCACCAAATTTATTAGGATATGGGTGGAATGTACTCAAGAATAAGGTTGATTTATAGAAGACAAAACAAGCCCCATCATGCTCATGCCGGGGAAGATGATGAAGCAACTGAGAAGAGATGAAGGGAAGATTCCTCAAGTGATGAGGAATATGTATTTTGGGCCAGAAATATTCAAACCATGAAGATGAAGATCATGCTCCATGGAATAACCTCTTATCCATTTCAACATTAGAAGAAGAGTTGTGGTCGTGAACAAAGAATAAGGAGCACCAGTACACATTTCCATGCGATCTATGGTCAACATTGTCAATCATAAGAAAGATAGGAACAAGTCCTCATAATAAAACAAAAAAAGGTGAGCACACTGTCAGAGACTCCATTAAATCCTTCAAGGAGACAAGGATCAAGTGGGATCCTACCAAACAAACAAATATAAGTGTTTAAATTGTCATTTCCTATATATCTAGTTACCTAAATGATATTGTGTACATATTTATGTTTCTAGATCTAGGAAATGTATTATGCATGTTAGAGTGTTTGCATTCATGAAAAATATACTGTTAATATGCATGTGATGGGTAATTTTCCTATGGTGATGTATAGAATTCGATTGCTACTTATCTAGAATGAAACCTTTTTGCTGACATATTGGGAATAGCACACACTCTTTGTTAAGATTCCATATGCTTATCTAGATATCATTAGTATTCAATCAAATTTCACAACAATAGCATATGCAGGATCACTGAAAGAAACACAATCATAAGATGGACATAGATTTATGCTGGGAAACCCTTAAGGGGAAGAAAACCCAGCAAAAGTTCCTCTATATAGATGTATCAAAAATACAAAGATAAAAACCCAAGCATGTGCTCCTTCTCCTTGTTGATATCTCTCTCTCTCTCTCTCTCTCTCCTATGTGCTATACACAAGTGTGTGTGTGTGTTGAAATGAGGAACACACCTCCTCTATGTATGCTCTTTCTTCCACTTGACTTTTTCCCTAACAGGTTGGCCCCAACAAACTTACTGGGCTGAATTCACCTAGGAAGACATAAAACAATATAATATTATATTTTGTAGGGTTCTATTGACCCGACTTACAATGAAGGTTTTACCTCATGAAACTATGATGACCAAAGACAATAGTAACATCCTAAAGGAGGAATAAAACATCTCCAATTGGTTACAACAATAAAATACATTTAGAATATTCCTCAAAGTTACAATATTTCAACACTCCCCCTTAACGAGAAGAGTATTCTATAGACAACAACATCAACTGTAGGACTAAGGAGAGAGAGCATATTTAGCAACATAAAGGTGATACATCTATACGTCATTGGAAGTTTTCAACAATCATCAGTAACTGGAGCAATTATTGGAACATATTCAACATTTTCAGTACTAGAACACCATCTTCTATAACACCGAGTCTTCATATTTGATATTCATATTCTTCAGCACTCAATCACTCGATCCTTTGAAACAACACTTGATATCTCGATCAACATCATCATTACTAGCAACATAACCTTCAACATACATGATCCAATTACGGGATGATCAATCCCTATCACTTTAGGACATAGGTCCAACGACGATGCAATCCTCATCTAATCCACTTACGAGATGGTAAATACCTATCAGTTTAGGACATAAGTCCAAGGATGATTCAATCATCATCTAAGCCACTTACAGGATGGTCAATCCCTATTAGTCTAGGACATAAGTCTAAGGATGATGCAATCCTCATCCAAGCCACTTAAGAGATGGTCAATCCCTATCACTTTGGGGCATAAATCCAAGTACGATGAAATGCTCATCTGAGCCACTTACGAGATGGTAAATCCATATCACTTTAGGACATAATTCAAAGGACGATGCAATACTCATCTGAGCCACTTATGGGATGGTCAATCCCTATCACTTTAGGACATAAATCAAAGGAGATGCAATCCTCATTTGAGCCCCTTACAAGATGGTCAATCCCTATAACTTTAGAACATAAATCCAAGGACGATGCAATCCTCATCTGAGACACTTACGAGATGGTAAATACCTATCACTTTAGGACATAAGTATAAGGATGATGCAATCCTCATCTCGGCCACTTACTCGACGATCAATCCCTATCATTTTATGGAATAAGTCCAAGGACGATGCAATCCTTATATTTGATGGAGACAAAAGTAAATAGATCACTTTAGTACTAGTGTCCAAGGATGATATAATCCCACTAAAACATCATCAACCTTATCTCCATTTTGAGTAGTGTCCACAACATCATCAAATTGCTCCCCCTTTCAAGGAGGGTCCACATCATCATTATTCCTCTTTGCAAGGAAATCATACAATATCATCACTGTTACTCCTTACGAGGAAGGTATGTAACATCATCATGATTGTTTCTCCTTACAAGGAAGGTCTATAACATAATCGTCATTGTTCCTCCTTACGAGGAAGGTCTATAACATCATCATCAATGTTCCTCCTTACGAGGAAATTGTTTTTGTACTACACCAAGATTATCATGGAAGTATTCAAAATTTACTCGAGGTAGAGGCTTGGTCAATACACCAGAAAATTTCTCATCGGTACTCACATACTGGAACTTTATAGATCCTTTCTGTACCATATCCTGTATGTAAAAATACCTCATTTCTATGTGATTTTATTTTTCATGGAACACTGGGTTCTTTGTCATATTTATACAACCCTGGTTGTCACATAGAATCACTGTGGTATCCAGCTCTAGGCCAAATATACCTGAAATCAACTTACGAAGCCATATGTCTTCACAGCTAGCAGAACAAGCTGCTATATACTCTACTTCAGCTGTGTTGAGAGAAACAATGGATTGCTTCCTGCTAAACCATGAGATCATGGTGGATCCCAAAAAATAACATACACCTAAGGTTCTCTTCTTATCTGAGGTACTTCCAACCCAATCTGCATCTGTATAACCATACAATCTCTAGTCATGATATCCATTATAATATAGACCAAAGTCTATCGTTCCTTTTAGGTACCTGATCACATACTTTGCAAATATCAGGTGAACACATTTAGTTTTAACTAGATACTGACTCAAGGTGTTCACATCAAAGCATATATCTGGCCTGGTATTCATCAGATGCATCAACGACCCAATAATTTGTATGTACTGAGTTATATCCTCTAACTCTGATGATTCATCAGAGTACAAATTCAGGTTGGTATCCATCTGTGTTTCTATGGATTTACAATCCTACATATCAAATATTTTTAATATTTCTACAACATACTTTCCCTAGTTGAGAAAGATTCCTTCTGGGCTCTGGCATACTTTCAGACCTAGAAAATAGTGCATCAATCCAAGGTCTTTCATTTCAAATTCTTCAGCGAGCTTCTTCTTTCACACTACAATATGTTTCTCATTTCCTGTCAGAAATAAGTCATCCACATACAATAATAATATGGCAGGTTCATCATCAGTAACCTTAAAGTAAAGGTTAGGTTTGCATTTACTTTTGGTAAATCCCAAGCTCGTCAATATATCTATCCTTCCATACCAAGCTCTAGGAGTTTTCTTTAGTCCATACAGATCCTTCTTCAACTTACATACGTGAGTTCGTATATCTTCAAATTTGAATCCTCGTGGTTTTTCTATGTACACTTCTTCCTCAATAATGCCATTTAGGAAGGTTGTCTTCATATCCATCCGGTGTAAACTCTACTTCATCATGGATGCAAGTGCCATGATGGTTCTGATGAAAGTGTACCCTGGTAGTGGTGCAAATGTCTCTTCATAGTCAATTCTCTCTTTATGAGAGAATCCTATAGCCACAAACCTTTCCTTGTATTTATCAATACTCATTAGAGAAAATTTCAACTCAAAATGGGCCTCCTAAGGAAAATTAATAAAATAATAGTTAAAATAATAAAATAATATTTATTAATTTTGGAGGAAGAAAAGAAAAAAACTACTTTTTTGTTTGTATTTTTGACATATCTCCATGTGTTTTTACTCAAATTTTGATTGGGAGAGCTTGTTGGATGCAGAATAAAATTCCGCATCCAATGAGTACCCACTCGTCATACTTTTTACGAGCCCCGCTACCCCAAAAACAAAAAATACCTGAAAAACATGATGATTCAGGTATTTCTTATTTTTGGGGTAGCGGGGCTCGTCAAAAGTATGTCAATTGAGTACTCGTTGGATGCAAAATTTAATTCCGCATCCAACGAGATCTCCTAATTGAAATTTGAGTAAAAACACATGGAGATATGTCAAAAATATGAAAAAAAAAGTAGTTTTTTTTATGATACCTATTCCCAAATTTATATTAAAAAATTTGTTTAAGAGGTGCTCCCTTTTTTAATTTTAAATAATTTTGATTGGATAATATATGATGACATGGAATTTGTATTATTTTTGGAAGGCCCATTTTAGATTGAAATTTCCTCTAATGTCCATCAGCTGGATGCTTTATCTTGTAGATCCACTTGGAAGATACCACACTCTTTCCTTCTGGTTTGGGAACTATATCCCAAACATCATTCTTCATTATTTATTGGTATTCTTCTATCATTGCTTCTACCCATTCTTTCTTATGTACAAATTCTTCATAGCTAGTAGGTTCTTAATATGCAAGATCACACATCAAAGCTACATAACTGTAGAATGGATTTTATCTCTTTCTTACTCTTGTGGATACTTCTGGATCTCCATACTTCTTTGATTCTTGTATAATTTCTCTTACCCAAGTGGTTTTTCTCTTTCATGATATATTCATAGTAGGAGTTTCTTGAGGTTCTAAAATATCATGGTCCTCTGATGTTTCATTTTTCAAGGGAGAGTGCAATTTCTACATTTCTGGGAGGTACATTTTCTTCATATACTTCTTCATGATGGCACTTTCTGGATCTCTTGAGAGATTCTTCTTCGTCAAATGTTACATCCCTACTGATATCCATGTGATGGAATCATTGAATTTATATTCTAAAGGCTTTAGAGTCTTCACAATATCCAACAAATATTCCCTTATTTCCAGAAGGGTCCAACTTGGTTCTCTTTTCTTTTGGAATGTGAACATATACTAGACAACCAAATATTTTGAGATGGCTTACTTCAGGATTATTTCCTGTGAACATTTCTTTAGGAGTCTTGAATCCAAGGGCACTATGGGATAATCTATTTTGTACATAAACTATTGTTCTTTCTGCTTCACCCCATAGATGCATAGGAATATCTTGATCATGTGTCATTGTCTTCACTACTTCCATAATGGTCATATTCTTTCTTTCCAAAACACCCTTCTGTTGAGTATTGCAAAGAGTGGTTAGTTCCCTCTTGATTCCAGCTTGTTTACGAAAGGATTCAAACTCTTTTTAAGTGTATTCTACACCATTGTCTATTCTGAGTATCTTGATTCTTATTTCTGAATGATTCTCTATCAAGGATTTGAAATCCTTGAATTTTATGAATACTTTATCCTTTGTTTTCAAGAAATATATCCATGTCTTTCTTGAATAGTCATCAATAAATGTAACATAATATTCATAACCACTCAAATATGTGGAGGGAATTGGACCACATACAACTGAATGAGTTAATTCCAATGTACCTTTAGTCTTTGTTTCACTCTTCAGAAATGGATTCTTGATATTCTTTCCTCTTACACATCCTTTGCAAGTTCCTTCATGATCGATCTTCAAATCTGGTAAACCTGTTACTACTTTTCTCACATGGGGTAGTGCTTTGTAGTATATTCCATAGTTCACTTAGGCTAGTGATCTCATGAATAAGGGCTGTTTCCAAATGTCCCTTGAGTTTATATAATCCTCCTTCTTCTTAACCAATGACAACTGCATCTTCAATTTATTTTCCTTTGGGCCACATAAGTACTTTTCCGTCTATAAATGCAACCATATATCCTTTATTATCTAACATTGAGATAGAAAGTAAGTTCTTCTTCAAATCTGCTACATATAAGACTTAATTCATCTTCATGGGAGTTCCAGAATCAATCTTATAGCTTGCTTCACCAATACCTTTGATAGGATATTGATAGTCATCTCCTAATGATACTTTATTAGGATATTTCTTCTATTCAAGTTTTGACATAGTTTTCTTTTGTCATTTCATGTGATTTTAAGCACCACTATCAATAAGCCATGTATATTCTGCAAGTGTCATAGACCCAAAGAGTGCATAGAATAATACATACTCTTCTGCATCTTCTTCTTTTGCTTATTTTCTTCGAGGTCCTTTTTCTTTTTATTCATATTCATCTTCATCTAGATGTGCATAATGTATTTTGTTGTTGTTATTATTCTCATATTCTTCTTTATTCAATGGATACACTTTGGAAATGTGCCATATCTTGCCAACAATTGTAACATTGCAAGTTGGAGTAGTCTTTCCTCTGATTGATTCCTCTTGTCCTTTAGAACCTCTTGGAAGGTCAGGAGTCCTTGTGGATTTCCTTCTTGAAGTTAGATTGAATTATTCCTCTTTTGGTATGGGTGGCTAGGGCTTTATCATCTTCTTTAAGTAGAGCTTCTCTATTGGCTACTCTATCCTCCTCTTGGATGTAGTCTCCCCATATAATGTTAAACTTCATGCTTTCCTTTCTAGCACACATAGTCTGTATGAATGAATCCCAAGGTCTAGTGAGACCATTGAGGGAAGTCATAAACAGTTCATATTCATCAAGGGAGACTCCAATGGCTTCTAGTTTCTCCTTGAACTAGGAGACCCTTGTGAAGTTCTCTTGAATGGATTCTCCTTGGCTCATATTGGTACTCTTCAATTAATCTCTCAAATTCATATTTCTATTTATGTTCCTTCATTCATAACATTATGTATAGGGAATCATAAATATCCTTCAGGGTCTCTTTTTATGACACTTGAGGAATCAAGTGATATTTGCTAGAATCAACAATGATATGCATTGCCCTAATTAGGTCCTTCTTGTGCTTCTCTTTATCTTCATCATCTTCAGGTCTTGCAACTTCTCCTTTGACGTATTTGTCAAGATCATTCTCTCTAAGAATGAGACCAATCCTATATTTCCATGCTAAAAAATTATCTATTCCTTCTAGATTGTCCTCAAGCTTAGTGCTTGGGGCCATCTTATCTAGGAGGTCACTAAAAAATGAAATTTCTCAAAATGCAAGACCAACCTCACAAGGAGATGCACTTTACTGAGGTGAGTTGATTGGTACACTTGGTTTTTGGAGATTCCAAATATTCACCTCTCAAAATTGACTTCTGAGATTCTAATGTGTAGCTTTTACAGTTTTCTTGTTTTCTTATTTTTTGTAGTTTTCTGGTCCAAATCCAAACTAGGGTTTGAACTTCTCGAGCATATACCCACTCAAAAATTTTGATCCAGGGCTCAGTATATGTGCTCTAGTGAGGTGAAAATTTCTATGCAATCAGATCTTCAAAATTCCAACTTTGCTGGAAACCCTAATTTCTTACCGGAGGGAGAGGAGAGAGAGTTTCACCTTGTGAAAGTTGTTCTATTCAACCTAGCTCTAATGCCATGATATTCCATATTCTTAACTATATATCATTAGTATTCAATTCAATTTCACAAGAATAGCATATGGAGGATGAATGAAAGAAACACAATCATAAGATAGACACAGATTTATCCTGGGAAACCCTAAAGGGGAAGAAAACCCAACAAAAATTCCTCTATGTAGATGTATAAAAAGTACAAAGACAAAACCCCAAACAGGTGCTCCTTCTCCTTGTCGAGATGTCTCTGTCTGTCTCTCTCTCTCTCCTATACGCTATACATAAGTGTGTGTGTGTGTGTGTGTGTTCAAATGAGGAACACACCTCCTCTATTTATACTCTTTCTTCCACTTGACTTTTTCCCTAATAGGTCGGCCCCAACAAACTTACTGGTTCGACTTCACCTAGAAAGACAAAAAACATTATAGTATTATATTTTGGAGGGTTCTATTGACCCAACTTAGAACAGATATTTTACCTCATGACTCTATGATGACCAAATACAATAGTAACATCCCAGCAGAGGAATAAAACATCTCCGATAGGTTACAACAATAAAATACATTTAGAATATTCTTCAAAGTTACAATATTTCAAAACTCTTAATAATGTTCTGGTAGATATGGAAGGAATCTATAAAGTAACCGTATGTATACGGGATGCAAATGAATGTTGTGTTGAAGCATTGGCTAAGATAGTTGCTTTACTATGTGACATATGTCTTTATGCATAAGAATTTTTCATTATTAACAAGTTTTGAAAAATATGAAATGTTTCTAATAATGAAATTGAATTTGAATTGTAGGAAGGATCATATGAAATCACATATAAAAGAAGAATGATGAGACTTGTTCCGAAGAACAAGTGATTAAGCACACGAAGAACATGTGCTTCATCACTCAAATGAAGTCCCCTTTACTCAAATGAAGCACATGAAGATGAACTTGAAGCTCCCATAGTTAGAGGCACAATTATAGAAGAGGGGACTTCATAAGAACATGGTGACCATGATATGAAAAATCCACAGAGACCTATAGCTGCATCCTGAGAGGTGAAAAACCATAATAGAAGAAAATATTGGGCATGAGATATCATCTAAGGTGAAGAGAAGTATGGTGCTCCATACAAGAATTCCATAGAAAGTAAGAGGACTTATACACACTCTATTTATGTGGCACTGTTATGTGACGCCATTGATGCAAAACCTTCCATATATGAATAAGAAACCAAAAAGAAAGAGTGGAAGGATTCTATGATCAGAGAGTATCGGTTGATCATGAATAATGATGTATGGTATGTGGTTCCAAGACTTGAAGGGAAGTTTGTAGTGTCTTCCAAGTGGATCTACAAGATCAAGCATGTAATAAATGGTAGCATCAAGAAATAAAAAATCAAGGTTTGTGGTTTCTCTTAGAAAGAGGGAGTTGGTTATGGTGAGATGTTTGGTCCATTGACCAGAAACACTTCTTCAGTGAAGTAGAAGTGCATATCAAGCAACCTACAGGAATTGGGGCTATCTACAGAGAACCAAATGTGTGCATATGGATTTGTAGAGTCTCAGAAGGCACCCATGGGATAGCAAATATAGTTACATGAGTATATTGAGGATCACCTAGAGTGATGGAGATATCAACCTTTGCTACAAGATTGAATATGGAATCCTACAGAGGATGGGAAGCTCATAGATGGGTGCAGGAGGAACTTGCAACAAAGTTCGAGATGAAGAATATTGGTACCCAGTGACCTTGAGAAATGAGATAGATGGATACATAGAATATGATTAGTAGCGGAGCCTACTAGTCACTCTAGTGTAGAATGTCCTGGTATAGAGAGTACATGATGCAGAGGGATGATGGTTCTCAGTTTTAGAGGGAGCAGGAAAGACCTGCTTTAGAGGGAGTGACTATAACAAATATTGTAGAGACAGATTGAGAAATATTGAGGTGTGGTAGAATCTATAGTATATTTTCCCTTAGCTAAGTAAAATATGTAGTCAAGATCTTGAATAGGTTTGAGATGTTGGATTGCAAATCTATAGCTACACCAATGACATCGAAATTGAAGTTGTTGTGTGATCCTACTTAAGAGAGATTTGATGCCATAGTTTATAGGAATATGATTGGTTTGTTGATGTACCTAAAAAATATGAGGCCAACTATATGCTTTGTTGTGAATAATTTGAGCCAGTACCTGGTGGAGTCGAGACGTGTTCACTTGGTTGTGGAAAATTAGGTGTTGAGGTACAATTGAGTATGGCTGCAGATATATGAGAGATCATCGGATTTTCCTATAGGGAGATGTTGACTTCGATCAGGGCGGAAGTTCTATAGATAGGAAGAGAAGTTCATGGTTCTACTTCAACTTCTGTTCAGACATGATTTATTTGTTTAGAAAGAAGAAGATGAGTGTATCACTGAGAAAAACTAAGGAAAGGTATATTGCAGCTTGTTTAACTAGTTGTGAGGAAGTGTGGCTTTGAAAGCTACTTGTGGGATTGTTTGATGTTGAGTTAGAGACGTCTTTTACGTACCATGAAAAACAAAGTTGCGTGAAGTTTTCTGAGAACTCAATATTCCACATCAGTATCTGATATCACTATATCCACGATATAGTTCAAAGAGGAGTGTTGTAGTCATTTACCCAACATGCATACTTATTTGGTCAATTTTGGCCTATTTACCCACTATCCTAAGTTTATTTGACTTACTTGGCATTAGATGAGCACACTATGACATCATCATGAGCACACCTAGGCCCTCCTTTAGTCAAGGATGCCAACTAATCCTTCTCCTTCATTCGAGGAGGCTAACTGGGCTTCCTCCTTCAAACATGGATAAATTTTAGGTTGATCTGAGTGTCATAAGTGCACCTAATTGCTAAATGATTATTGTTTCACCTAAAAATCAATTAAGCTGAGTTATAAAGGTGCCTCCATCTATTATTTGCCTATTTTTGGTTAATATTTATGAACTAGAGAAAACTAAGATGCCTCCAACCACTTCTGATGACAAGTGGCACTTCAGTTAACTCCATCGGAGCTACTTGGAGTTATGGATGCACTACCTCCTTGAGTTGGACATGCAGTTACATGTGATGAGTCATAATCAATTAGAATCAGTCAACTATTGCACTCTGATTCAGTTAGGACTTAGTGTGAGAGTCAGTTATTGATTAGATTAATGGTTAACTAAGTGTGCCGAGTGTGTCTGACATTCAGTTAAGCCACACTTATCCATGTAATTCTAATGACCTCCTTGAGTATTTGAATTAGCTTGGCATTCATGCATTCTACATGAGACTGTATTGTAATTATTCATTCTTTACTGATAATACATAACTGCAACCTCCTATTACAGTACTGTTGAATCATTTTCATGTGTAATTTGTCAATTGAATCACTTGTGAGTTTATACTTTGTCCAAGATTGCTGTGACAGAATTAATATGGTATTAGAGCTTATGGCGGGACAAAGATATTTTCTTCAAAAACATTGTTTTTTACGGATCTTGCATGCAAAATTGAGCAAAAGCTCAAATTCCAGCACTGTACTAGAATTCGAAGGTTTACCACTTAATACCCCAAGTAAAGGAATTGTTGATCAAGCTTGCTTGATCAATTATGCTGGGTGTGATGAAAACCTAAAATGTGCAGGATGTTTGACCTTATGGTGACTTTATTGTGTTGATTACAGGTTTTTATAGGTTCTTTGCAACCTCTATAGTAGCTCAATGGCTCATTCTCCGGATCTCCTCACCTCTTTCAACTACCATCAATGGAAGGAAGACATGGAGATTCAACTCCATTCAATAGGTCTCTAGCGGGTAACCATGAACACAAAATTATAGCTTAATGCTGCTGTAGAGAAGATAAAATACTGGAATAAACTGGATGAGGCCTATGGATTTATTTGTTTGTCCACATCCAAGGATCTTCTTTTCCACATCTCGGGATTGAAGACTCCAAAGGAGATTTAGGACCATCTCGCTACCTTGTTTGATAAACAGGATGATATTCAGATCTATCATCTTGAGAATGAGTTGACCTCCTTGAATCCAAGCAGTTTTGAATCCATGAATGAATTTTTCACAAAATTCAAGCATCTAGTCCTCCAACTAAAGAAATGCAAGGTGGAGAAGGAAGATGACCAGCTCATCTTGGCTATCCTCTCCAAATTGGGTCCAGACTATTCTGTATTTGTTTCATCATTCCACACAGGGAAGCTCACTACCACAAACTAGAAAATGCCTTCATCAAGACCCTTAAAAACGAGCATGATAAGCTTGTTTGGATGGGGATCCTCAGATCCTCAAAATATCAAGATTTGTTTTCTTCGGGGCCAAAGGATTCAAAAGGAAAAGGAAAGCAAAAGAATCCACTGGAAAAAGTAGAGGCTCCAAAGCCTAAAAAAAAAGAACCAGCAAGAGGAGCCTTCTGGATCTAAGAAACAAAAGAACAAAGGACATCAAGACAACAAAAAAGTCAAGTTTTCTTACTGCGGGAAGGGATTCCACCCTGATCATGTCTTCATGAATAAGAAACTTGAAGATATGACTTCTCTCCTTGAGAGAAACAACATTAATCTCCTTGAGAACCTTCGAAGGAGAGATAATCAAGATCGGGATCCACAGCAAGAAAGAGGTCATGCTCTCATGGCAAGCACCTCGAAGCCCATAGCTCTGCTAATAGAATCTGGAGCTTCAAATCACATGATGGAAAGCAGAGATTCTTTTTCATCCCTAGACATCGACAAGAGCATTCCCATCCACATGGGAGATGATTCCACCATCATATCGAAAGTACAAGGTACAATAAATCTTGAACATGGCAGTTTTTTCAATGTTCTGTATGTACCCTCTCTTGCCTCCAACCTCTTGAGTGTCTATCAAATGACTCATACTGGAGTTCCCAAGAGAGTAACCTTCAGCCATGATGATTTGGAAATCAATGAGATTGTATCCGGAAAAATTGTTGCAAAAGGCTTTGCAAACCATCATGCAAAAGCCTATGAGTTTCCCATTTTCTGGCGGATGCAAAGACCACCGCTCTTTTGAGTCATGGAAATGAGGTCAGTAGAATTTGGAATGATAGGTTTTGTCATTCAAATTTTAAATGCTTTCATAAATTACAGAAAAATTCGATGGTTGAAGGCCTCTCAGCAATCAGAACCACCAAAGGAATTTGCAAGGGTTGTGTTGTGGGAAAACACTCTGAGCATAAGTTTGATCGGGGGAAGGCTTTCCTTGCATCAAGTATCTTGAGGCTGCTGCATTATTATATCAGTGGACCAATTCCCATCACATACATGAATGGAAATCGTTATGTTCTCACATTCATAGATGACTTTTCTAGATATACATGGGTGTTTTTCATTAAGAAAAAGTCAGAAGTTTTGGAAACAAATCATAGAATTTAAGGAACTAGTTGAGAATGCCTCTAGGAAAAAGATAAAATCCCTGAGATCTGATAATGGTGGGGAATATGTTAGTACTAATTTTCTGAAGATATATTTTGACAGTAGGATCAAGATCCAATATTCCGTTCCCTACACCCCTCAACAAAATGGTGTAGCGAAAAGGAAAAACCACTCTCTACAGGAGATGACCACATGCATGCTAGAAGAAAAAGGATTGGCTGCAAATTTGTGGGATGAAGCCATGAATTTTTCAGCACACATTCAGAATAGAGTACCTCACTCCTTCATCAAGGGTAACACACCCTTCGAAGGGTGTTTGGGTCCACTGCATGGGCCCGGATTCCGTCCGACAAAAGGAAATATTTGCAACCGCAAAGTGTTGAATGTATTTTTATTGGGTATCTAGAATAATCCAAGGGATTTGATCTGCTGAATATCAGAAAAAATCAAATTTTCATCGAAATAAGTGTTAAGTTTGATGAGCCCCTCCAAGAGGTAGAGCTAGTTGGAGAAAATTCTGTTGATTTTCCTACATGTTCTGCTGACAATTTGGGTGACAAAAATGGGGGTGATGACTCTGATTTTGCAGAACTGATATCTGATATCAGTGAGCAAGAAAAAACATATTTAGAATCAGATTTTGAAGTGAAAAGAGATCTCCCAACTTGGGCCAAGAAAACACTTTCTTCCGTCGAGGAAAACATTGGAAGTCTTGCTGATCCGAGAAGAACCCGGCCTGAATTTCAAATAGCAGGTATCGTGCTCTCTTTCCATGATGATTTATTGTACGAAAATGGTTATTTAATGATAGGTTCAGATCCAAAGTCTAACTACCATGCTTGGAAATATCTGATATGGCAAGCTGCCATGGACGGAGAGTTTAACTCTCTTTGAAAGAATGCTACTTGGGAGCTAGTTTCCCTTCCACCTGGAAGGAAATTAGTTCAATGCAAGTGGGTGTTTCGAAAAAAGGTTGCTGCTGATGGAAAAAAATGAAAGTATAAGGCAAGGATGGTTGCAAAAGGGTTCTCCCAGGTCCAAGGAGTGGAGTACCATGAGACCTTTGCACCAGTGGCAAAGATGGACTCCATCCACCTAGTTTTGGCAATTTTTGCATCTAAGCACTGGGAGGTGCATCATATGGATGTTAGGAGTTCCTTTCTACATGGAGATATTCATGAGGAGATATACATGAAGCAGCCTGAGGGATAAATTTTAGATCCTACTTTGGTTTGCAAATTGCAGAAGTCTTTATACGGGTTGAAACAGACCCCAAGATCATGGTATGCCAAGATGGATGCCTTCCTGCTTTCACAAAACTTCCAAAGGTGTAAGTTTGATATGAAAGTTTATCTACAACAGTATGATGGTAATTTAATTATCATTGTCTTATATGTTGATGATATCTTGATGACTAGTAGCACACTTTATTCCATTTCATTCATTAAAACTGCCCTCCATGATGCATTTGAGATGAGTGATTTGGGCTTGCTGAAACAATTTTCGGGCTCAAAATTGCACAACATTTTAATGGGATAATGGTAACTCAGTACAAATACATTTCAAACCTGTTAGTGAAGTTTAACATGGCTGAATGTAAGGTTTCCCCATTCCATTTCCTCTCAAGAGCCATCCTTGAAGAGTGAAAAAACACTCCACCCATGGATTGCACTATCTACCACCAATTGACTGGTATCTTGCTTTACTTAACTCATTCACAGCCTAATATATGTTATGCTATGAATGCTGTATAAATATACATGCATCAGCCTCATGACCTGAATTGGAAGGAAGCCAAGGCCCAAGAGGATCCTTAAGTATATTCAGGGCACAAGATCCTACGACATCCACTATGCTGCAGATTCAGAGCTAGAGTTGGTTGGATATACAGATTGAGAATGGGTAGGAGAATATATTGATCGGAAGCCCACTTCTAGATTTGTGTTTATGTTTGGTGGTGGCCCCCGCAGAGGCTGAGTACATGGGAGTAGTGAATGCTTGCATCCAAGTTGTTTGGTTGCAAGGCATTCTTTCAGAGTTTGATTTTAGTAGTCCTTTGTCCACTGTCATATTTTGTGACAATCAAAGTACTATTAAGATCTACAAAGATCCAGTTACCAGGAATAGGAACAAACATGTAGAGATTCACATGCACTACATCAAGGAGCTGGTGCCACTACTACATTTCGATCCAAAATCCGACGGTTTTTTCCGACGGCGCGTGGATTTTTTCTTTTAACCGTGCCAAAAATCAGAAAGATAATTTTTTTTTTTGAAATGGTGGGGATAAGCGTCGCTTAAGCGACACCTAGGCTTTCAAGCGTCGCTTAAGCGACGGATATCCTCCTAAGCGTCGCTTAAGCGACGACGGTTAAATTGCCCATTTATTTAATAATTTCTTAAGCGTCGCTTAAGCGACGACTCTTAAAATGCTCAATCATTTAATAATTTGTCGTAATTGGTTAATTATTTAAAATGGAAAGCGACGCTTAAGACATTATCCCACACACATTAAAATGGAAAGCCTAGGTTCATTTTTCATATAAATAGATGTACGGCTAGGTTCATTATCTCACACACTGAGTCTCGCACTTATCTCTTGGACAAGAAGTGCGAAATTCCTAAGGGTTTTTTTTTGGCGTTGCTCTTTTGTGGGGATCTTCCCACTTGGTCTTGTATTTTGGTGTTGCTCTTTTGTGGGGATCTTCCCACTTGGTCTTGGATTTTGGCGTTGCTCTTTTGTGGGAATATTCCCACTTGGTCTTGGATTTTGGCGTTGCTCTTTTGTGGGGATCTTCCCACTTGGTTTTGGATTTTGGTGTTGCTCTTTTGTGGGGATCTTCCCACTTGGTCTTGGATTTTGGCCTTGCTCTTTTGTGGGGATATTCCCACTTGGTCTTGGATTTTGGTTAGCTTGCTCTTTGGATTTGGTTCTAACCCTTGTGGAAAAGAAGACTCATCATATACTTGGGTTTGCTCGTACTTTGT
>LPNX010632311.1:0-33858 GCA_001517045.1 Pseudotsuga menziesii
GGAAAGCTTGATTGTCGTCTTCTTAAAAATTGGAGTATCTGTAGTGGATATTTCATATTACCTGGGACTCATTTTACTAAGATATGGCGATTACGCAATACTGGTACGCTGCCATGGCCCCATAACACCCAACTAGTAAAATGTGCGGGGAGTGATTTTGGAACTGGAAATGAGGTCAAACTGGAGGTGAGTGGCCCAGATATGTTCCTTGTTTCTCGTGGTATATGCATTTTATATCTCCTTGTTTCTCCAAGTATATGCAGACTATGGAGTGGGTGTAATATCTTTGAGGGTTGTATGACACAGATTCCCGAGCAGGGTTTTCCCGTGAATGAGGATTTTGATGCCGTCGTCCATTTTATTGCCCCTATGCACCCTGGAAGATATTTCACATCCTGGCGTTTGATGGCACCTTCAGGTCCAAAGTTTGGGCAACAAGTGTGGTTTAACTTTCAGGTACAATGCTCTGTTAAATGAAAATGTGCTCAGGGTCTAATATTGATTGCATTGTACAGTACTCAGCTTGTGTATTTTTAACCCTTTTGATGCTCAATGGGTATAGGTTAAGATGAAACTTTTGAGAATTTCTTCATTGCTATTTGACAGTGTTAATTAATGCAACTGCAACTGTTTATTTCAGGTATTAGAATTCTCAAAAGAGGGTGCCTTAGGAATTCCTGATCTGAAGTCTGTCCTAACGACAAAGCATCCGGCTGGATCATTTCAAGGTAAAGGAAAACAAAGATTATTGGGTGAGCGTGTCTTACCTCATCCTATGAAGCCTGTCCAAACTACAAAGGATACCGATGGAAATGGTCCTTCCATGATTGCTCCTATCCCAATAAATGATAGTGCTTCCATGGTTGCTCCTATCCAGCTGCAGGGAGTTGGCATAGATACTGTAAGTGCGAGGGATAGAATTGAACTTGCAGCTGCAGTTGCATCTAAGTTTTCTTCACATCTTCTTGCAGCTGCAACTGAGTCGGATGCAACTGAGTCGGATCCAAGCCTTGAAACTGCACTTCAGTTGGATCTTTTATTTCCATAACTACGTTACGATTGACATTTTTCATTGGACTGAGCTGATTAGTTATTTCAACTGAGAATATGTGCTTGCATGGTTTGCAAGACTGAACAAAAGATCGCTTGTGGTTAAGTGAGACCAGAGTTGTTTTGGATCCTCCGAAAGAGGTTGATTAATTGATCGCTTTTAGGGTGACCAAAATGGGATTCTAGGTCATACACTTACTTTTTGTATGCTACATATAGTTGATTAGTCAGAATTAATAGGGTTGACTTCTCTGCATTGGTATTTGACATTGATATGGTTGATTAGTAATATTAACTGCAATGGTATCTGATATTGATATGGTTGATTTCTAAGGAGATTGATAGAGTTGATTAGTCATAAAAAAAAGTTAATATCGTTGATTTATCTGCAATGCTATTTGACATTGATATAGTTAATGGTATTTGAGATTGATATGGTTGATTAGTTATAAAGAATTAATATATATATGGTTGATTTCTCTAAAATGGTATTTGAGATGTATTATGGTTGATTTCATTTTATTCTTTAATATGGTTGATTGATATGGTTGATTAGTCATATAGAATTAATATGGTTGATTTCTGTGCAATAGTGTTTGAGACAATGGTATTTGTACATTTGAGATGTTTAAGAAATAAATTTGTAAATCTTTTTAAACAAATTCCGAGTGCAAGATGTAAGTCTCTAAAATATTTTGTTTGGGGTGACTCACACCAAAAACTCATATAGAGGAGAATGATTTTCTTTCACCATGTATTTATCAACCAATATGAAACTCCATTGATGTATATGGGAAAATATCAACAAGCTAGTAGTATTTTCATATGCAACTTGGCATAAAGGTCAACTACTTGGGCCATTCCAACTCATTTTGTTTGCATAAAGTCCCATGTGTGTAGGAAATTTTTTATTGAGAGACAACCTTATGAAGATTATAGATTTTAAGGGACACTTGAATTTTTACACTTCTTTCAACTACCACATTAACTCTTGAAACTCTTCTTCATCCCTTAAGTTCTTTTTATCCTAATTTTAGACTATATCACCCTATAGGGCTCCTACACTACACTAGGTGATCTTCCTCATCTTTTTATGCTCACATGACTTGATATTTTTTTAATATCCCAAGTATGTCTAATAAATTGTCATAGATCTTTTTCAACTCCATGTCTATTACAATGTAGAAACATTTGAAAACTATTAGAAATTTATACTCCACATGTTAATCCCAACATATGCATATATTAAACCAAGGTGTTTTTCATTTTATTTTTTTAGTCTCACCAAAAACTCACAGAAAGGAGAAGATTTTCTTTCACCATGTATTTATCAACCAATATGAAACTCCATTGATGTATATGGGAAAATATCAACAAGCTAGTAGTATTTGCATATGCAACTTTGCATAAAGGTCAACTACTTAGGCCATTCCAACTCATTTTGTTTGCATAAAGTCCCATGTGTGTAGAAAATTTTTGATTGAGAGACAACCTTATGAAGATTATCAATTTTAAGGGACACTTGAATTTTTACACTTCTTTCAGCCACCACCTTAACTCTTGAAACTCTTCTTCATCCCTTAAGTTCTTTTTATCCTAATTTTAGACTATATCACCCTATTGAGCTCCTACACTACACTAGGTGATCCTCCTCATCTTTTTATGCTCACATGACTTGATATTTTTTTAATATCCCAAGTATGTCTAATAAATTGTCATAGATCTTCTTCAATTCCATGTCTATTACAATGTAGAAACATTTGAAAACTATTAGAAATCTATACTCCACATGTTAATCCCAACATATGCATATATTAAACCAAGGTGTTTTTCATTTTATTTTTTTAGTCACACCAAAAACTCATAGAGAGGAGAATGATTTTCTTTTGCCATGTATTTATTAACCAATATGAAACTCCATTGATGTATATGGGAAAATATCAACAAGCGAGTAGTATTTTCATATGCAACTTTGCATAAAGGTCAACTACTTAGGCCATTTCAACTCATTTTGTTTGCATAAAGTCCCATGTGTGTAGGAAATTTTTTATTGAGAGACAGCCTTATGAAGATTATCGATTTTAAGGGACACTTGAATTTTTACACTTCTTTCAGCCACCACCTTAACTCTTGAAACTCTTCTTCATCCCTTAAGTTTTTTTTATCCTAATTTTATACTATATCACGCCATAGGGCTCCTAGACTACACTAGGTGATCCTCCTCATCTTTTTATGCTCACATGACTTGATATTTTTTTAATATCCCAAGTATGTCTAATAAAATTGTCATAGATCTTCTTCAATTCCATGTCTATTACAATGTAGAAACATTTGAAAACTATTAGAAATTTATACTCCACATGTTAATCCCAACATATGCATATATTAAACCAAGGTGTTTTTCATTTTATTTTTATAGTATTTTTTTTTCAACATTAAATTACTCATATGGGCGAAAATGATTAAAGTGGGATGTCGTATTTTAGTTTTAACCATGGGAATTGGTAACTCGTTAGGATTACTTGAGTGAGGTTTAAGTTCAAAGCCAATGGTTTCCATTATAACCCAAGAGTATATCCAACAACCTGCAAGCTAGATATACTAATAAGTTATGGATTAGAAAGGGCCGAGATGCTTAGAGACACCCAATATGATTGTCCCACTCATGGGGGGTGCCTATTCTTCTATCCTTATCACAATGAATTGATGTTTCTTTGAGAATTTAAACCCATGTGAAGAGAGTGTGAAACTTACCTCTCTACCATTTGAGTTGTTGACATCTTGACTCTAAAATTTGAAGTACATGGGGATGAGATTTGATCCATTTATGTGCATCGTTCACAAAATCATTTAATGCAATCTATTTGGGTGCATCAATACATTCCACCCCTACCTCAAGGTGACCCCATGGCCTAAGAAAAAGTCTTCAAGAGAATTGAACTTTTCCCACTTGTGAAAAAGTGAGATGTGATATTATGGGAAAGTGAACAAGAGAATCATGGAACTACTTAACGTTAAGATGAAGTTACTAATTTTGTAGTATCTAGAATGAAGAAAAGGGGAATAAAACAAGAGGAAATCATATTAAACTTGGATGTAGAGGATTGTTTCTAACCAAAGTGTATCAAGGAACCGTAATTTTATAAGGAATGCATAAATCTTAATGAAAATATTTTTGATGGGATATTATTATGATTAGGAAATGTTGCATAATTTGATTTATGGAAAAGGTTTTTGATTGGGTATTATCATGGTTATTAAATGTTGCATTTTTTATTTCTAAGAGTTTTTGTCACTAAAAGGTTGAAAATATGACATGTTGTTAATGTTGATCCATTTGGATACAAGTGAATTAGAACGACGTTGGTTTATGCAAATAGTTCATAGTTTTGTGATTATGGTTTTTTAATTTATGAAAATAGATTGAATATTTAAAGGCAATTTCATAATTAGGTTTTTTTGTTCATGAAAGTAGATAAAAAAATTTCCATTTATGTTTTTCTATTATGTTTTTCCATTTCTTTTATCAAAAAGGAAAAATTGTACAATATACGGTAGGCATCCTAGTGCCATCTACTTGAGAGATGTAAATTCTACCTTAAACCAAGAGTTTTTAACAAAATTGTGATGTTGAAGACCACTAGAACATTGTTGGCTTAATTTTGTTGCATTTTAGTTCATACTTGTCATGAAATATTTCTTAATTTGTTTGCATTAGATGTAAATCGTTACACATTAGGTATCTTGAAATGCAAATTAACAGGTATATGCTACCCCATTCAATTGTGTGCATAATTTAGAACTAATAGTAAGAGGTAGTTATCCCCTTGGTTCTCAATTAGGTCTAGTTATCCCTTTAGTTCTCAATTAGATGGGTGCTTATGCTTAGTACCAATTGACTATTGTAACACCCCGGTTTTGACCCCATGGTATTAAATTCCATATGATGTAAATAATGTATTAAATCATGGTGTGGAGCTCAAGGAAAAGGGCCCACCATGGGTTTAGTGTTTGATGTTTCGGTGATTAAAATTGATGCCAATGGTTTATGTGCTAGCTAGGCACAATGTGTTTTGAGACATCATGTAAAATGCAAATTAATAAAAATACCACAACTAGCTACGCACTGCAACGTTAAAGAGATGGGGGCATGATTTCACAAGGAATAGGGAGGGGGAATTATTCAAACCTTGAACCTATGGGGAAAATCCAAATGTCTAAGGTAAAACCATAAAGTTGTCAACTACCCTTTTTGTCTTTGTGCCCAGTCATATAAAAGTGGTTGAAGAAGTTATCTCCTTGGGATGGGAAAGGCATGGAGGTCAAATTCGAATTTGGGAGGTCACCCATTTTTGGAAAGTGTGTTTTTGACTTGTGGGGAAAGTAACAGCTTGGGAAGGCATGCCCAATCCATTATGCACCCATGAATTTCATTTCTCACCCATCCTCATGGATTTTTTGGCTCTCTCACCCAGCACAAAGAGATGGAGCTCTCTCCTCCATGGTTTGGCTGCCATTTCCTTCCATTCTCCATACTCAGAATGCATTCT
The DNA here is from genome assembly GCA_001517045.1 of Pseudotsuga menziesii. Classification (NCBI taxonomy): domain Eukaryota; kingdom Viridiplantae; phylum Streptophyta; class Pinopsida; order Pinales; family Pinaceae; genus Pseudotsuga; species Pseudotsuga menziesii. The sequence goes on from LPNX010632311.1 coordinate 5,601, forward strand.
AGGTGTTGCTGGGGCAGATGGGAAGGAAGGGGCCACAATTTTGGGGTTTTAGGAGGCCGTTTTTGCCACTGTGAGAAAGTTGGGAGTTCTCCTCCACATTTTTCTGCATATTTCTTGTTTTCTCAAAGCTGGGAAACTCGTTTTTGGGTTTCCAGTGAGTGGGAGAAGAGACCCACGAATTTTGGGTGTTGTCGAGTTCCTTTTTGCCATGTTAGGGATATAAACAACTCTGGAAAATCGAATTTCTGTCATAGGGATGTTTTCCCCATTTTATTGTGTCGGTTGTAATTACAAATCTCATTTTTGGCAATGCCCAACGAATGGGAGAATATATCCACAATATGAGGGTTTAATGAGGCCATTTTTACCTCTGTGAAGCCCCAGAACATTTCTTGAAAACGTATTTCCTCATGCTCGGTTGTTTTCCCCAATTGTCATTTATGTATTGGTTCCCAAGTACATTTTGTTCATATCAAATAGTTGTGTATGACTGTGTTTGATTAAATGGGTTGATTGTGCATTTGATGCAAGTGTGGATTAGTTGGGTAAGTCCAAGGAACCCATGTCTTGTTGGTTAGTTTCCTTAGCAACATGTAAAACCCAATTTCTTATTGGCTTGGATGGACAATCTATGAAACCCAACGGTGTGTTGCCTTGACTGTGGATTTTTTGGTTTTGGGCTATGTGTGAGACTGTTATTTCCCTAGTTCCTTGTGGAATCATGCCCATCTCAGGGGTGGAAGTGATGCTGAGAGATTAATGAGCACACTAGCCTATGGTTCGGCAAAATGTTGCAGCGACATAGATAATACTATCGGCGAAACATGAAGGCAAGAGTTGCCATATTCAATCTGAATGGAAGGGCATCCATTTGGTGGGAACACTTCAAGTAAGTAAAGAGGATCGATGAGAGGAGACTGAAGTGGAAATAGTTAAAGAATCTTTTCAAGTAGAAATACCTCTCTGACAGGTATTATGATGACAAGATTAAGGAGTTCCATGAGCTGAGATTGGGACAGCAAACCATGGAAGAGTATGAAAATCAGTTCTTGGAATAGTTGAGGTATGTCCCGTACATCAGAGATGAAAAAGTTAAGGTCTCGCAGTTTTCGAGTGGATTGACTCAGTCTTACAAAGATAGAATTGAGTTTTATGAACCTAGAACTCTTGAAGAAGCAATAAGGAAGGCTAAGTATTGCTATGAGAAACGCAAAGGTAAACCTAATTACCATAAGGCATGGGAGGATAAGAAGAATAAGAAGTTTGACCAAAGAAAGAAAGGTTTCAAACTTTCTAGCTTCAGGAATCAGCAAAAGCAGGCATCCCAAGCTGCAAGTAAGCCAGTTGGAGTTATAGGAGATAAGCCTAAGGATCCACAACAGAATAGAGGACCACCTCAATTTTGGAAATGCAGAGGACCCCACATGCACAGAAATTGTCCACTCGAGAATGAGAGTGGAAGCCAACTTACAACATTCAAGAAGCAGAAATAGTGGGTCAAGTAGCAAGGGCAGTCCCTAGGATTTATGCATCACTAGAGGACTGCCAGGCAGATCACAAGTCAACTGTGGTTGAAGTTGCAGGTAAGATTGTTGAGCAATCTGTTTCTATTTTGATTTACCTTGGTTCTACTCACAGTTACATTACCGTGTAGAGTAGTGGAGATTTGTGCTTTTAAGAAAGTAAAGCATAGGAAATCTTGGTTAGTTCAGCTAGCCACTGGAACTAAGAGAAAGGTCAGTGAAGTGGTAGAGAAATTTCCATTGGTCATGAATGGGTTGGTCACTTGTGTAGATCTGAATGTTCTACCACTTGGTTCCTATGATGTTCTCATTGGAATGGATTGGTTAGAAGCTCATAGAGTAAAGCTTGATTGTTACAATAAGGCTTTCAAATGCATGGATGAAGAAGGGAACCCAGTAGTTGTGAAAGGTATTCCAAGGGTGGTTTCAGTAAGGTAGGTTTCAGCAATGCAGTTGAAAAAGTTATGTAGGAAAGGTTTCCAGTTGTATGCAGCTCATATTTTGGAGGCAATAGGGGACGAAACTCCTAGGTTGGAGGACTATCAGGTGTTACAGGAATTCAAGGATGTGTTTCCTGATGAGATTCCAAGGATTCCTCCAAAGAGGGACATTGATTTCACAATTGAACTTGTGCCAAGAGCAGCACCAGTTTCCAAGACACCCTAAAGGATGAGTACACCAGAGATGCTAGAACTGAAGATGCAACTACAAGAGTTGTTGGAAAAGAAGTATATTTGGTCGAGTGTGTCTCCTTGGGGAGCACTAGTGCTATTTGTAAAGAAGAAATATGGTACACTCAGGTTGTGTATTGATTAAAGACAACTGAACAAGGTTGCCGTGAAGAATAAATATCCTTTTCCTAGGATTGATGACCTCTTTGATCAAATCAGAGGAGCAAAGGTGTTTTCCAAGATTGACTTGAGGTCTGGTTACCATTAGGTGAGAATCAAGGATGAAGACATTCATAAGACAACCTTCAGAACAAGGTATGGGCATTATGAGTTTGTAGTGGTACCATTTGGTCTCACAAATGCACCAGCTACATTTATGTGCCTTATGAATAGTGTCTTCAGCAGGTATTTGGACAAGTTTGTTCTTGTTTTCCTTGATGACATTCTTATTTATTCTAAGAATGAGGAAGAGCATGAAGAGCATTTGAGATTGACATTGCAATTGCTCCAGGAGCATCAGGTGTATGCAAATTTGAGCAAGTGTGACTTCTATAGAGATAGAATTCAGTATTTGGGTCACATTATCTCAGAAGTGGGTATATCTGTGGACCCTAAAAAGATTGAAACAATTATGAATTGGCTTACTCCAAGAAATGTGACAGATGTCAGTTCTTTCATGGGACTTACATGATACTACAGGAGATTCATTGAGGGATTCTCCAAAGTTGCACATGCCATCGCTTCTTTGCAAAAGAAGGGGATAAAGTTTGAATGGATATCAAGGTGTGAAGAAAGCTTCCAACAGTTGAAGAATATTCTCACCAGTGCGCTAATATTGAAAGTTGCAGATCCAGAGAAAGATTTTGTGGTGTGTACCGATGCATGCGGACAAGGGTTTGGAGGAGTCCTTATGCAAGACAAACACATGATATGTTATGAGTTGAGAAATCTGAAGGAGCATGAGAAGAACTATGCCACTCATAATCTAGAGCTTGCAGCCATAGTACATGCCCTCAAGATGTGGAGGCATTACTTGATGGGTAGAAGATTTGAACTAAGGAAAAACCATTGTGGTCTGAAGTATCTATTTGATTATCCTACTCTGAATGCTAGGAAAGCAAGATGGCTAGAGTTTTTATGTGAGTTTGATTTTGAAATCAAGCACATAAAGGGGAAAGATAATAAGGTAGCTGATGCACTTAGCAAGAAGGTACAGGAAATGCATGTGGCATCTCTTAGTATTTTCCAATCAGAATTGAGGCAACAGATTGATAATCATGTTGTTGGAGATGAATGGTATGAGCTAGTGCCAGACAAATTGCAGCAGCAAAGCCTTCATAAGAGGTATGATGGATATAAATTGGAAGAAGATGGACTTCTTACTTATAAAGGTAGACTTTATATTCCAAATGTAGCAGATTTGAGGAAAGTTTTTATGGAGGAAATCCATCAAACTCTGTATTCTGGTCACCCAGGATATTAGAAGATGATTGCTACTACTAGAAAACAGTACTTTTGGCTAGGAATGAAAAATGACATGGCTGAATACATTTCAAGGTGCATGAAATGTCAGTAGGTAAAGGTTGAGCATCAACACCCTGCAGGTTTGTTGCAGCCTTTGCCAGTTCCAGAATGGAAATGGGAGGTTATTTCCATGGATTTTATTACGGTATTGCCGATGACTTGGAGACAACATGATTCCATCATGGTTGTGGTGGACAAGTTTACTAAGGCAGCACATTTTATACCAGTGAAGTCTACGCATAAGACTGATGACATTGCAAAGATCTTCATGAAGGATATTTTCAAATTGCATGGATTGTTGAAGGCAATAGTCTCTGATAGAGATGTCAAGTTCACTTCCAATTTTTGGAAGGGGTTGTTTGCAGATTTGGGTACAAAGCTAAACTTCAGCACTGCCTACCATCCTCAGACAGATGGGCAGACAGAGAGGGTTAATCATGTGCTCGAAAATATGCTTCGCATGTACATGATGGACAAACCAACCAAGTGGGAAGATTACTTACACTTGGTAGAGTTTGCTTATAACAATGGATAGCTGGCATCCTTGGGGATGAGTCTGTATGAAGCTTTGTATGGAAGAAGGTGTAGGACACCAGTGACTTGGGATAATCCAGTGAACAGGGTTGTGCTTGGTCCAGAATTGCTCAAGGAAATGGAGCAAAAGGTTGTAAAGATGAGGCAGAATCTGAAAGCAGCACAGGACAGAAAGAAAAGCTATGCAGAGAAGCATAGGGTGAACACAGAGTTCAGTGTTGGGGATCATGTTCACCTTAGAGTGAGGGCAAGGAAGAGTTCCTTGAATATTGGAAGTTGTGCCAAGCTGTCACCAAGATGTTGTGGGCCATTTGAAGTTCTTGAAAGAATAGGGCCAGTTGCATAGAGAATTGCATTGCCTACTAGCACTAGAGCTCATAATGTTTTTCATGTTTCTTTTCTTAATAGGTATGTACATGATTCTAACCATGTGATAAATTGGGATGTGATTCAGGTGGAACTCGAGGGAGAGTTCCAAACCAGGCCAATGCACATCCTCGACAGGAAGGTCACAATACTCCAAAACCGGGCCATAGGGCAGGTAAAGGTGCAATGGGAGAACTACGGACCTGAAGAGGCTACGTGGGAGCTGGAGGATGCCATGCGATTGGCACATCCATTTTTGTTCAATTCTGTGGAACATTGAGGAGATACTAGTGTAGCATTTTGTTCAAATTTTGTAAAGCACTGAGGATAGTGCTATTGAAGGGGGAGGGGAATGTAACACCCTGGTTTTGACCTCGTTGCATTAAATGTACATGATGGATATATTGTAATTAATCATGGTGTGGAGCTAAAGGCAAAATCCCCACCATTGATTTGGTTTTGTTATGTTTCGGCAATTGGAATCGTTTCCGATGGTATATCATGATATATGACACATATTAGTTTTGGCATCATGTAAATATGCATTTTAATTAAGTAAACCCCAACCAACTATTTCAATGCAACCATATTAAAAAGGGCATGATTTTCCTAAGGATAGTGAGGGGGAATTATTGAACCTTGAACTGATGGGGAAAAATCCATGTGTCAACTACCCATTTAAAACATTAGAGGAAATTTGGGGTCTAAAATGGGCCTTATAAGAAAACGTGCCAAAATAAGTTTTTGTGAGTTGGAATTCAAGAACCAATAGAATTTCAATAAAATAAGTCAACCATAATGGTTGAATTGACATATTTGTCATTAAAAAAAACTACTTTTTTTGTTTGTATTTTCGACATATCTCATTGTGTTTTTACTTAAATTTTGATCGGGAGAGCTCGTTGGATGCAGAATTTGATTCCGCATCCAACGAGTACCCACACTTCATAAATTTGATGGACCCAGCTACCCCAAAAACAAGAAATACCTGAAAAAACGTGATGATGACATCATCATCACGCTTTTTCAGGTATTTCTTGTTTTTGGGGTAGCGGGGTCCATCAAAAGTATGAAGTGTGGGTACTCGTTGGATACGGAATCAAATTCCGCATCCAACGAGCTCTCCCGATCGAAATTTGAGTAAAGACACAGGGAGATATGTCAAAAATACGAACACAAAAAGTAGTTTTTTTCTTTCTTCCTCCAAAATTAATCAATATTATTTTATTATTTTAACTATTATTTTATTATTTTCCTTAGGAGGCCCATTTTAGACCCCAAAATTCCTCTAATGCTTCTGTTGTTAGTTGGGGGCAGTTATGGCTGGGAAGTGGTCGGTGGCAAGACTATTAGTCCTTGCCCACATGCACACTCCACCAGCGGGCTCATTCTTTTACGTGGGTAGGGAAAACACCAGGGGACTCTTCCACTCTCCCACTCTCCATGGTTTTGTTCATCCTCACACACAGGATGGGGGATTTCCCATTCTCACACAGAGATGTTCTCTCTTCACCTTCTCACGCACATGATTATTCATCGTTTTCCTCATGCAGGGAGTTGGAAAAACCGTTACTGTCACCAACGATTTTCCTATGCATGAGCCATTCATGCTCAGGGCTGTTTGTATGTGTGTTTCCCTCACTGACTTGTGTTTCGGTGTATTATGTTTTCCCTTGTCCAAGCTGAGAATCAGATCTTCTTTTCCATTTTTCAGACTGTGTGTCTTCCCATTGTTTCAGTGTTGAATATTGGGGTGGTTGCTTTCCCCACTTTTTTGTTGTTGTGGTTTCACCTACACTTTGGGATGCTATTGGTTATGAGTGAGTCGTTTTGGCCACAATAGGGCCAAGAATGACTCAGGGATCGAATTTCCTTGTCCAAACTATAAATCACTTGTTTTGTTGCATGTATGTAGTGGTCGGTCTGTGGACTGTGTTGGAGTGGGAATGAGGGCTTGGTTTGCTTGATAAACCTGGTGTGTTTGGGAGCCACACAGACAGAGTTAGAGGGTTGTCTTTCTTCTCCACAACCCTTGAATAGCACTAGAAGGGAGGTCAGGGACTGAGGGACTGTGTAATAGAGAAGGGACTAATTTCCTTATGTTGGGTGTGTGTGGGTGTCCTAGGAGTCAGGCTAGTTCTGGTGCATGTGTCCTTAGCTCTTTAATGAAATCACCAGCTTAGCATTTAGCTTTTCCCAGCTCCTTGATGGCCTGATAAACCCAACTATGTTGGCTTGGCTGTCTTGTTGATGGCCTGATAAACCCAACTATGTTGGCTTGGCTGATTTGTATATCCTTGGCTATGTGTAAGCTTGCTTGTTCCTTATTCATGGGGGAAACCATGCCCATCTTGAGGGTGGCAGTGTTGCTGATAGATTGAGGAGCACGCTGGCCTATGGTTGGGTGAAATGTTACAGCGACGTAGCTAGTTGCGGAATGATTTCTTTACAAGATAAGTATTCCTGTCTATTTTACTTTTGCAATCATATTTGATGTTTAATGAATGATGATGAACATGTTAAATGCTGGAATGTATGGTTTTGTTTCTGATGTATGTTAAACAATTATGCATCTCTGCATGTTTTTACTTCCAAGCATTTTTCTTCAGTTTATATGTACGTAAATGTTCATGGGGCTAGCTTCCCGGATGTTTAGTGGTATGGTAGCGTCCTCTTCATCGATCGGAGGGTCGGAGATAGTACAACTTGGTTTCGGTCGATGACATAAGCATGGTTCAAGTGAGAAACCATGAGCTGGGAATCCATCAAAATGACCAAGTGATCGATATCATGAGATGCATTCTCGGTTAAAAATCATATTACTGCATGGTACTTGGCTATGTTGTTGGTAGCAGGTACCAAGAAAACCACTTATGAACTAATTAAGTCATTGGCTTGGGAATATAGTACCTAGGCGACTGAGACCAGATTCAGGGTTTGGAAGCAAGCGTCGTCAACAAAACAATAGAAGAGAGACATCTCTAGAATTTAAATCATAACATGGAATAAGCAGTGTTGGACAATAACCCAAAACCATAATAAAATAAAATAAAACACTTAAAAAGTCAAATATACACATATATACAAGGTACTGATGAAAAATGTTCGAATCATAGTACCTCTTCAGGTACACCCCATTGCGAGGCTGCCCGAAGGGTATCCTGTCATAGTCCACTAACTCATAGGCCCCTTTTTCCAAGACTTTGCTAACGATGTAGGGACCATGACACATTGATTTGAGCTTCCCTTTCCCAAGTTTATCATGTTTCTTATCATAGGTCAGAACTAGATATCCTTAACTAAAAACATGAGGTTGAACTGATTTATCATACTAAGCCCTGATTCATTTCTTTTGTGATTCATTAGCCAAAGCGACATCTTGTCGAGTCTCATCAAGGTTAGTTAAATAAAGAAAACATTCTTCCTTGGTGGAAGTGTTGGGTAGCAGCTCAATATCTAGATTTAGTGATGAAATTTCACATTCAATAGGTAGAACAAATTCTAGTCCATACACCAATTGGAAAGGCGTGAAACCGAGCGTTATTTTCATAGAAGTTCTATAAGCCCAAAGTGTTGAGAACAAAATTAAATGCTATTTTTCTTTATGTTCTCCAACCATCCTATGAAGCATGGTCTTAAGGACCATCTTAATGGCTTCAACTTGGCCATTAGATTATGGAAAATATGGAGTTGATTTTTCATGACGAAAAACCAACCTGGCACTGAGCTCAACCACAATCTGATTATGGAACCAGCATCCATGATCAGTCACTATGGCTTGCGGAAATCCAAACCTAGAGATGATGTGGTTAAACAGAAAAAGGGAGGAAGTCTTACCATCCTCGACATTTGTAGGAATTTTCTCATCCCATTTCGTGAAATAATAAACAACCACAATAATGTAACCGTTCCCCCCGACTGAGGTAGGATTACAATACATAAATTCAAATATCCCCCATTTGGAAAAAGGGAAAATGGTAATGACAGGGTGTAACAAAGTAGAGTGCACACTTTTTTTGGGATAAAAAAGCTCACAGGGTGGGAATTTTTTGACTGCTTCATGGAAATCCTTGAATATTGAGGGCCAAAATTACCCAGTGCCAAGAATGTTCTGAGTTGTAGCCATCCCTGAAAGATGAATTCCACATGCTTCAGAGTGACAGTCATTCAAGACTTGTTCAGCCTCATCGTGAGTTCGGAATCATCGAATAATAGAATCAATACCACACCGATATAAGGTATCATTGAGAATCAGATAATATTTCGCATGATAATGAATGCATCGACAATCATCACAAGATATTTCAAGACAAAATATTTGAGTTTGGAGATATACAATCAAATCTCCATACCAAGGGTCATTCATGCGGATTAGGAACAAGAATTCATTCGGAAATGAATCATTGGGCTCAGTTTCCATAATAGCACAAGGAAGGTCACACATCAAATCTGTGAAAAATACGGTCTTCTTGGAAGTGGTCTTAGTGAACTCAAGGTCAAATTCCTACATGATAACAATCCAATGGGAATACTTGCCCCCTACTACTTGACCAGTTAGAATGTAGTACATAGGGGTTTGACCTGCGAGAACAGTAGTGGTGCGAAGTACTATGTAATGAAGAAATCATTGTACAACAATGACCGTATCAAAATATAACTTCTCCACATGTGCGTATTTATTTTTACAGTCTAGAAGACTCTTACTAAGATAATAAATCACATGTTCTTGCCCATTCGAATCCTCCTACATGAGAAACATACCAATGGTAGTAGTGGAGGAAACACTACACAGGAGAAATTATTTTGAATAAATAGGAGGGTGTAACATAGGTTAGTGTGTTATAGCATGTTTCAAATTATCAAAAGCTCATTGATCTTTATCATCCCAAACAAAAGGAGTGTTCTTTTTCAACACATGCATATAAGCATGCTTTTTCTTTGCAAAATTGCACATGAAATGACGAAGAAATTTTTCCTTCCCTTGCAAAGTTTGGAGTTTAGTGATGTTGACCGGGGAAGGGGCGGGGGTAAGGCCAAAATTTCAACAATATTCAAGGGTTTTATCCAGATACCATCCTTGGAAACAACAAATCCAAGAAGACACCCAACTACCAGTATGCACTTATGTGGATTAAGACGAATGTGATAATGAAGACATCAAAGGAAGGTGTCTCTAAGATTCCATGAATGATCCTCTCTCTGTTGTGAATGAGTGGGGATTTCATCCAGATATGGCTCCACTATGTGCTTGATATCATGGAACACATAATACATGGCCCATTGGAAAGTGGCTACAACATTATTCAAGCAAAAAAGTAACTTGTGGTAAGCAAAGGTTCTCCATGAAAAATGAATGTTGTTTTATGTTGGTCAACGGGTAATATTTCAATATTATTGTAGCTATAAAATCCATCCATGAAGGATAAGATGACACTTCCAGCACAATGGTTGATTATTCAATCAATATCGGGAGTAGGAAAGTTGTCCTTTTAGACAAGCTTTATTCAAAAGCCTAAAATCGATGCAAACCCTAATAGTGCATTGCTTCTTGGAAACATGAAAAGTATTAGATACCACTCAATTAAAGGAACAATATAAATAAACCCATCTTTCAAAAAAAATTCAACCTCAGATTTTAGGGCTACAGCTTTCCTTAGGTGGACCTGGAAGAGTTTCTTCCTAATCGGTTTTTCCATCGGATAAGTATTGATCTCATGTATGATGATGGAAAGGTCAATACTCGACATTTATTCGTAACTCCAGGAAAAAAAATCCCATAATTCCTTGAAAAGAGATCGATATTCTTCAGTTTCTATTGCTAAATAGTTCTGACCAATGTGAACCTGTTCAAAAATCCTAGTCTTGATTGATATGTCGATGGGAATAGTTGGCGTGATGTTGCACAAATTCCCTTGAGAGTTAACACCCTGCAATAACAAAGGTGTTTGAGGATACTCGACGATAAAAAAATTGATAAGACAAACAAGATTAGAATCCATCGAATTGGCATTAGGAAGAAAATAATATCTATAATGACGATCTCCCCATTAGGATTCATACAAACTCATAATATCCATAACAAAATCGCCTGATGGAAAAGTCTATAAGAGATAATCCAGATTTGGGATATGGGAATCTGTCCAATAGGGTAGATGGTAAGGATCTGATGCTACTAAATGTTGATCATCAATGTCGACATTAGAAGCAGATTGAATGGCATGGTAGAGGGCATCATGAGAACCTCGAGAAGACAGCTTAGCAATCTCTTTTCCTTTGGGCATGCCCCCAGTTGTGGATGATATCATATTCATTGTGGAAAATTACATACTAGGAGGAGAAGCAATGGATGGAAATACTCCCATAAGGGATGAATATTTCAAAAGTCCCACTCCTATGGATTGATAAGGAGGAGGGGTTTTCCCCGACATAGGAACATTATTTTTCATGGTACTAGTGATATCAAGCGAACAAAAAACAAGCTGATAAATGGTTACATAATTGAACACATGTAAAGCACCTAGTTGATGTCATACATAATAAATCCTACAAAGGTTGGTTGCTGTATCTCACAGAGATGGTGGGACTTAGATAGAAGGGATATGAATGAATTATCCAACTAGAATTGGACTTTGGATCTCATGGAGATAAGTAGCTAATTGGACTTTTGGATTGAGTGTTATTACATATATAATGGTGAACCTCTGATATGGAGTCTATGTTAAGTGAGATCACAGATATTCCCCTGGTGAGGGAATCAGAGAGTGCAAAATACTGACAAAGTAATGAACATCATAGCGTAAAACCAATTTATCCCCAATAGCAAGGTGTAGTCTAATGGAGCATTGATCACTTCTACCTGGATAGAAATATTCTTTCCCCCCATCTCGATAGATATTGTCGATAGCAATTCGTGAGGTTGGAAACCTCTCCTGTCGAAGGCCTTCAAGGTGGCTTGTAACTTGTTAAGCTTAGGAGAACCAATGGCTCTCCAAAAAGACATAGAAAAAACTGAGGTGGAAGCTCCCTCGTCTAATATAGTTTGATGAACCTTCCTACACACTACCGTATTCGCGATTTGAAATGTGAGTTGCTAGGATAGCCTCGATTTGTAAATATCCACATTAAACATGATAATAGTGGAATTCTTTGGATATAAGGCCCCTAGGGATGAAAACAAAATTTTTCTCTACATAGGGAAACTTTGGAGAACCTCCAGAGTGAACATGGCCCAACGTGCTTGATCCAAATCTTCAACAACATTGTAGAATTGGTTAGCTCATGCATTAGGGTTAAAAAATGACTTCCTAAGTGTAATCTTGGGAGGGTGTGAAATCATATCAAGACTAGGTTTATCTATGGTAAGAGGGTCATTAGAAGGAGGTGGAGGAGAAGGATTAAGTGGATGATTCTTCTTAGGAGAATCACCCTCCTCTTTCTTCTTGGGAAGTTTGTTATATGTATTATTTTGTGTGTTCAACACAAAAGTATCGGCAGATATCATTCTGATTTCCTCGGTATAGGAAGAGTAACCATGCAAAGAGGTATGATATATTAATTGTTGCTAAGATGGGAAAGGGTTGGCAAGAACTGCAAGTGTGGGATTAATTTTCAAAAACTTATTGATATATTCATGTCAAGGACACTCTTTTGTGAAGTGATCACCTCTACATAATAGGTAGGGGTACTTAGCTTTTTGCTTAGGTTTAGACATGTTCTCTAGATTTGTGGTCTTAGGATTCTCCTTCTAGTTTCTAGACTTTTTAGCTTTACCTTTACTTTTCTTCTTATTACTGGGTGTTTGAGAAGATTGAATATCATTCACCTTGGTGGAATCCGTATGAGTAAAAGAATCAATAGTATAAGAACTCTGCTGCTTGGCAGGCTTCATTGTGGATGGAGTTTGGATTGAACCAACAACCTCTTGCACAAGAGTTTCAATAGGTGGATTGGTAGGATCGTTGCTAGGATAAGGGGAATTAGGAATCAAATCATATTAATTTCTGAGACTTAGAATAACTAAGTACAAATATTGAGCCTGAATAATAGCCTACTCCTCTGTAAAAGCACCACTCATAGTGACATCACGGTTAATAGGAGCAAGCAAATATTTAGTGAACCAATCATCTAAAATTTGATCCAGAATACAAGGAGCCTTTATTAACCTTCTACATCTCCTCCACTCATGATTATTATATAATATGTGAGTGGAAGTATTCTTTCGAAGATAATTCAAAAGATCCATCTGAGTTTCATATTAAATGGGCTGTTGTAAATGGGTTAAGAATATAGTTTCAAACAAATTGAAATCCATAAATGAGTGTTGTGGAAGTTCAATATACCACTTAGCAGTCGTATCAGTCAAGGTTCTTTGGAAGAGACTCAAATGATTGGAGTCATCCATTAGGGAGTTGGAAGAACACCATAGATGGAAGGTCATAACATGATTTTTGGGGTCTTCACCCTACTTCCCATCAAACTTGGGTATGTCTAATGGTAACTTGACAAGGATTATAGGACAATAAGGGGCATGTTGTATTTGATCATTAATCAACTTGGACAAGTTTGGTAAGTACAAAGTAACAAAAAATAGGAGTTGTTGGTTGGGTTGAGTGTACTCATAATACTGATAAGGCATTTGTGGACGAGTAGGACCCTAAGTAAATTGATAAATCAGTGGTGATGACATTCCCATTACCATTTGATTGGGTGGTGTATTCACAAATGATCCTCTTGAGGGCACTCCAGGTGGTGGGCCACCTGGAGGAGGCGTACCTCCAATAGGTGGGCTTCTAGGTGGAGGAGGTCCTCCATGTGGAGGAGTTCCTCCATGTGGAGGGGGTCCTCTAGATAGGAAAGGTCCTCCAAGCGAAGGGGCTTCTCCATGTGGTGGAAATTTGGAAGGTGGAACTCCATGTGGTGGTACTCTAGAAGGGGGTTCTTTAGGTGGTGTCCCTCTAGGTGGTGGTCCTCTAGAAGGAGGTCCTCTAGGTAGTGGTCCTACAGAAGGCAATCCTCCAAATGGTGGTCCTCTAGAAGGCGTTCCTCCAGGCAGTGTCCCTTTGGAAGGCAGTCCTCTAGAAGGAAAACCTCCCAAAGGAGTACCTCTAGGTGGGGTACCTACAAAAGGTGGACCTCCATAACCTCTAGCAGTATTGAAAAATGGTCCACCAGTTACAGGGACATTTGAGAAATTAGGTCGCCCCAATGGGGTATACATATTTCCTGGATAAAGCATTATGGGATAAACAACTCTTAATGATGTAGGTTGATAATTTTGATTGATTACAGGTAGTTTAGTTCCTAGATAACTATAACCCCATGAAGGTTCGATAAAGGTAGGTTGAACCCATGAGGGTTGTCCCATACTAGAAGAGGGAATAACCATGTTGGTACTCATAGAAGGTATAATAACTATTGGTTGTCCCACAACCATATTTTTCCCCATACTAGAAATAGTTCCCCTGGTTGATGAAACAACTGGAGTTGGGGAATTCCCTCGAGTGGTAGAATCTACAAGATAACTATAAATAGATGGGGAACTTTGAGCTGGTGGGGTAGGGATGGAGGGTTGACCTAGGTCATAAGTGACTACATTTTGAACAAGTGACCCTGAGTTAGCAGCCACATGAGATGGTGAAGGAACATAGTAAAGGGGGAAGGACAATTCCGAATGTTGGGGTAGAGGAGAAAAACTCCTCGTTTTTCCCCCATCCTATGAAAATGAGCAAGAGTTTCCTGGATTGGTGCGAGGATTTCTTCATTCGTAGCCAATCCAATTTCTCGTAGTGGTGTAACATAAGGTAAACTAGTAGTTATTTATTTAAAAATATTCTGTCCTAGAGAAGTCTCCCAAAAAGGATTTTTTAGACCAAATTATGAATCCACGGTATCGTCTGATGGGTGGGTAAACACCAAATATTTTGCACCAGGTTAACCCTCCATTAGAAAATGAAAGGTTGTATATTCTACAGAAGGTTGTTGAAATAACACAAGAGTGAAATAAATTTCTTCTCTGGATTAAGTGACTGGAACTCCTTCTACATAGGAATTAGTCGTAGTCGGTTAGACCATGGTTTCCCTTTTTGTTTCTTCTACAACACTAGGAATTTAGGTGTCAAACCTTGCAACCTGCGAGACCTTCTCACAGGTACATTAGCCAAAATGATGACCGAAAAAATCCTACTATAGGGTTTTATCTAAGGAAGAGACCACACACAAACAATTCTATGGAAGCTAAAGTCACAAGAAAACTTAAATGAAAAGAGGGGTTGATGAAATCCGGTTCCTCATATTTCCTAGATAAGGAATTATGTGATAAACAACTCTTAAAGATGTAGCTAGAGGAAGATTAACCATGCAAAGAGGTATGATATATTAATTGTTGCTAAGATGGGAAAGGGTTGTTAAGCACTGCATGTGTGGGATTAATTTTCAAAAACTTATTGATCTCTTCATATCGAGGACACTCTTTTATGAAGTGATCGCCTCCACACAACAAGTAGGGGTACTTAGGCTTTTGCTTAGGTTTAGACTATTTCTCCGGATTTGTGGTCTTAGGAGTCTCCTGCTAGTTTCTAGACTTTTTATCTTTAGCTTTACCTTTCTTCTTATTGCTGGGTGTTTATGAAGATTGAATAGCATTCACCTCAGTGCAAGCCGTATAAGTAGAAGTAGTAGTATAAGAACTCTGCTGCTTGGCAGGCTTCGTTGTGGATGGAGTTTGGATTGAACCAACAACCCCATGTACAGGAGTTTCAATAGGTGGATTGGTACGATCAATGCTAGCAAAATGCAAATTAGGAATCAAATCATATAAAGTCTCGGATTTAGAATAACTATGTCCAAATATTGAGCCCGACTAATAGCTTGCTCCTTTGTAATAGAACTGCTCATAGCCACATCATGGTCAATAGGAGGAAACAAATATTTACTGAACCAATCAGCTAACATTTGATCCAGAATAGGAGCCTCAATTAACCTTCTACGTCTCCTCCACTCATGAATATGATCTGATATGTGAATGGAAGTATTCTGTCGAAGATAAGTCAAAATATTCGTACCAGTTTCATGTCAAATGGGAAGCTGTAAATGGGTCAAGAATATAGTTTCAAATGAATTAAAATACATAAAAACGTGTTGTGGAAGATCAATATACCACTTAGTAGTCGTTCCATTCAAGGCTCTCTAGAAGAGCCTCAAACTGATGGAGTCATCCATTAGGGAGTTGGAAGAACACCACAGATGGAAGACCATAACATGATTTTTGGGGTCTTCACCTTGCTTCCCATAAAACTTGGGTATGTCTGATGGTAACTTGAATGGGATTGTAGGATAGTAAGGGGCATGTTGGATTTGATAATTAATCAACTTGGACAAGTTTGGTAAGTCCAAAGTAACAAAAAATGGGAGTTGTCAGCTGGGTTGAGTGTATTAGCTGGGTTGAGTGTACTCGTAATACTGATAAGGCATTTGTGGACAAGTAGGACCTTAAGTAGATTGATAAGTAGGTGGCGATGATGTTCCCATTACCAATTGATTGGATGGTGAATTCACAAATGATCCTCCCGAGGGCACTTCATGTGGTGGGCCACCTATAGGAGGCGTACCTCCAACAGGTGGGATTCTAGGTGGAGGAGGTCGTCCATGTGGAGGAGTTCCTCTCGGTGGAGGGGTTCCTCTGGATAGGGGAGGCCATCAAAGAGGAAGAGGTCCTCCATCTTGTGGAACTTTGGAAGGTTTAACTCCATGTGGTGGTCCTCCAGAAGTAGGTCCTCTAGTTAGTGGTCCTCCAGAAGAAGGTCCTCCAGGTGGTGGTCCTCTAGAAGGCGTTCCTCTAGGTGGTATCCCTCCAAAAGATGGTCTTACAGAAGGAGAACCTCTAAATGGAGTACCTCAAGGTGGGGTTCCTACAAAAGGTGGACCTTCATAACCTCTAGTAGTATTGAAAAATGGTCCTCCAGTTGCAGGGACATTTGAGAAATTAAGTTGCCCTAATGGGGTATACATATTTCCTAGGTAAAGCATTATGGGATAAACAACTCTTGACGATGTAGGTTGATAATTTTGATTTATTACAGGTAGTTTAGTTCCTATATAATTATAACCCCATGAAGGTTCGATAAAGGTAGGTTCAACCCATGAGGGTTTTTCCATACTAGAAGAGGGAATAACCATGTTGGTACTAGTAGAAGGTATACTAACTATTGGTTGTCCCACAACCATATTTTTCCCATACTAGAAATAGTTCCCCTAGTTGATGAAACAACTGGAGCTGGAGAATTCCCCACAGTGGTAGAATCTGAAGGATAACTATAAATATATAGAGAACTATGAGCTGGTGGGATAGGGATGGAGGGTTGACCTAGGTCATAAGTGACTACATTTTGAACTAGTGACCCTGAGTTAGGAGCCACATGAGATGGTGAAGGAACATGGTAAGGGGGGAAGGATAATTACAAATGTTGGGATAGAGGAGAAACACTCCTCCTCATGTTATCCCCATCCCACACAAACGAACAAGAGTTTCTTGGATTGGTGCGACGATTTCTTCATTTGTGACAAATTGAGTTTCTTGTAAGGGGGTAACATAAGGTAAACTAGTATTTTTGTATTCATAAATATCCTATCTTAGAGAAGTCTCCCAAAAAGGATTACTTAGACCAAATTCTGAAGCCATGGTATCATCTGATGGGCGGGTAAACACCCAATCTTGTGCACCAGGTTAACCCTCCATTAGAAAATGAAAGGTTGTATATTCTGCAAAAGGATGTTGAACTAACACAAGAGTGGAATACATTTCTTCTCTAGATTAAATGACTAGAACTCCTTGTACATAGGAATCAGTCATAGCCTATTAGTCCATGGTTTCCCTTTCCATTTCTTCCACAACAGGAGGAAAGTTAGGTGGCAAACCTTGCAACCTGCAAGACCTTCTCACAGGTAAATCATCCAGAATGTTGGATGAAAAACTCCCACTCTAGGGTTTTATCTAAGGAATATACCACACACAAAAAATTCTATACAAGATAAGGTCACAAGCAAACTTAAATGACAAGAGGGGTTGATGAAAGCCAATTCCTCACTAGTATTTTCAAGTTGTCACAACTCATGATATACCACAGGGTCCAATAGTAAAACATGACAAGGAGGATTGGGTTTGTACCCTTTCATGAATACCTAATTACCTGGAAAACACATTCGCAGTATCTCCCCGAGTGTTGTTCTCGGTGTATTGTTCCAATAAGATGGCCAAAAGCATTTTCTCAGTTGGTTAGGGAGTCCTAGAAGGGTCTCCTGATATACACAAGGTACATGGGATTTCAAATATGTATAAGTGCACAATCATCTGAAAAGGGACTTCCTATATACCACTGAGTATGTGAAGTACCTTCTATATACCTCAATGGTACACAAAAGGTCATTTGATATACCAGCAATACGTGGAAGAACCAAATGATCCTGGGGATGCAGTGTAGGAAAATAATGACATATCCTATGATTGTAGATGCCAAAACATGTCTTATAACCTATCACTCAAGTTACTAAGAAAATTTAACCTAAACTAGTGCTCAATTTTATCTTTTATGGTTAGGTGAATGCATGAGGTGAGTACATAAAAGTAAAAACATGCAATATGCTCATGCAAATGATTTCACTTCCATTTTATGGTATGCCCTACTTTACAGAAGTGATAGAATTTCAATTCTCATTTTTGCAAAACAAACAAATCTCAAGCAAAAGTATTGAACTATATTTTCCCCCTATGGTAAGAATGCAAAACTTATACTTCAAATCTTTGAAAAGGAACAAAACAAGATATTGTTTTGAAAATAAAGATGCTACCACTAGTTAACTCACAAAACTCATTTAATTTTTCAAAATGGAAAAAGATTAAAAGCAAACTATTGTTCTTTTGTCGAGAAGAAAATATATGGAAAGAAATATGAACATCAACACCTAAAAGTTAATGAGATTGATCAGGAAACTAATAGTTCATCCCTATGCTTAAAGCTTATGATCAATTTCCTCTCAAATTTTTCAATAATAAGCATGAAAACAAACTCTTAACAAGCTATGAAGAATGCATAAGTCAAACCGCTTTCCTTTCAATTGATTAACAACACTTGGATATTAGAATATAAAATCACTTTTCAAAAACAACTTATTTTTTCAAACTAAAACCAAACGAATCAAGAAGCCTCAAGGGCCAAATCAAAACTAACTCTTGAAGTATTAGCAGTTCAAGCCTAAAAACAGATTCTGGATATGGATTTATGATCTCAGTTAACAATAACAAGGACAAACAATATTTATAAACTAAATCATAAATGCAAGATCTTAAAAATAAAAAAGGGATTAAAACCTTACCTGGAACTATAGGTTGATAGATGAACACAAAGAGTTACTCTCTGAGCACCATAAGTTGTCCACAGTAATAGAGTAGTGGCACCGCTCTCAGTAAACTGATAATGTGCAGTGGAACCACTTTTCTCCTTAAGGAAATGTGTGGTGGCTTCTCTTTCTACACTTCCCAGGTGCAATGGCTTCTCTTTCTATACTTCCCAGGTGTGGTGGCTAATGGAGACTTTGAAATCACACATAGAAGCGAAAAAATAAAAATGATAAAGCTTAAATACTAGATCTGATCAACATAGAAAAGTAAGGTTCTGAATTATTAGAGGTAAAAGGAGGAAAATTTAACAATTTCAAGCCAGATCTAACTAATTAACAAGCATATCTGAATAATAAACAAAAATTGAAAATGATAGCCAGTTAAAAAACAAAACCAATTTTTTTTATCTATTCTCCCTGGTATGGTTGCTAATTTTGTTACCATAAATACTCAACCAATGAGGGCAAAGGTTGTTTCCCTAGACTGAAACACTCAGTACTAGAACAAAGAAGTCACAACATAAAAGAACTTTCCCTAATATTACATAGATTTCTTGAATGAAAATACTCTTTTACCTCTGACAAGCTATAAAAGGCTTGTCTTTGGAGTGTCTGATCTCCACAGATGTCCTACAAGCTACATAACAAAAACACCCAATAGATCGAAGTGACAATCTATTCTATGATTTTATGTTTTTTTTTGGAAAAGTGGTGGAACCCCCCTGACTATTAGGGTTTCCATTGGCTAAGTAACCACGAACCATGGGCATCTAAGCTGTTAAAATCACCTGGGGATCGCACCCGGCCTGGACTGCACCAACCCTTAACATGGTTGGATTTTTTTGTATCCGACGGGATTAGAACCGGTGACCTTTCATCTTAGGGGGTGTCTTAACCATACCTTGTCACCAACCGTTCTACATCTCCTGGATTATTCTATGATATTATGTTAATAACCAAGGAATTCAACAATAAACATAGTGATTCAAACAAAATTATTTTCATGGGAAATAAACCTTTATTTGCATTGATAAAATGGAGAGAGAGAGCATACAACCTAATCATTGGTGTTGAGAAACCATTCTCAAATGAGCCTTTCCTCAAAGCTTCAAGCTTTCCTACAAGTAATTCACTAATCTTGGCTAAACGTTTCCAGATTTTAGATGCAATAACATAATCCCCCCTCTTACCCATGGGGGCTAAGCTATTAATTAAGGACATGGGAGGATATAATAGGTTGATTATCTTATTTGTGACATGGAGGGAGGATCCTATAATGATGGATCTCGAGCTCCAAGTGGTCACAAACCATAGGGATTAGGTTCCACGAGGTCAAGCTTTGAGAAGCCTATCAAAGCTTCTATTTTTTCTTTTATAACTCAAGCATCTCTCTTTTTCCAAAGGGACATAGCGTTACTAGGTGATAACCGCACATTGCACAAACAAAAAAAGTGGTGGAACCGCTTACTACTCACAACAAAATATCATTACTAATATAGGTACTGCACCTTGACCACAGGGAAAGTGCGTTGGTGGAAAAAAGTGTGAAAATATTAATCCTTACCCATTTTCCACTTCAAAACTTGAGGATTTAATGAAAACACTGATACTTAGGTCCCATAACATGATGTTGATGAAAAATGTATGTAACAAAGAGAGAATAATTTAGCATAGACTAGTCAATTACCCAAAGAAAAATTGCACAAACAAGGAGAAATTTTTTGCATAATATGATTATATTCATGAATAAATAATTAATATGTAATACAATGGTTATACATATAGGATAATTTATATAGGATTCATATCTACCAACCTGGACTGACTCTGGAGGTAACTCCATGTGGGAAAATCACCACTAGATCTCACTAATGGAACTCTGAATCACTAAAAGAGTTCACACTTAGTTATCTGATGAGGGTAGGTGAGAAAATGTGCCCTACTTCCCCTGAATCATGGAAACTATCTATAGGATAACTAAGACTAATATAATTGATGGGAATCGAAGCATAAGTGGATTTAACTGAATACCTACTAGGGTCAACTACTAGATATTGCTGGTGGCACTAAGAGTGGGTTCCTAATTTACAGATATTGGTACCTAGGGCATGTAAACTCATGCAGTTAGGTGCAGTAAGTGCAAAATGTCCCGTAGGTGTATTCCCCAAGAACTAGCAGAGTGATGAATACCTCCTGAGCTAGAAAAAATGGACAAATAGATTATGTGGTGAAAGGGAGGATTAATATTAATACCAATAACCCCCATTAATATTTACTTTGGAAACCATGGAACTTGGAAACTAATACCAAATGCCACCCATACAACCTAAATGAAAAAATAATAAATGCTTAATAAAATGGAGGAAATGGGGAAAACTTCATGGGACCCCCCCTCCCCCACCCCTTAAAAATAAGCAGGAAAATTAGGATCAATATTTCATATGAAGAGAAAATTTCTTCTTGAATAAAGAAAATTTGAAAACATTTCTGCAACCTGCATCTCTATGGAGTAGTAAAGCAGTGTGGTGGTCCTTTTGTGCATTAGTATCCTAGGATTGTGCATGTGAACATGTCCATATTCTTTAAATTCGACAATATTCAGGAGAAGTAATGTTTCCTTTGTATCTTCATTCTAGAGGAAGAGTGACATAATCCAATTTGTTCTTGAATGAGTAGAATAGTTGATAAGACCTTACCATCATGTAACATATTTCTAGGAGCTTGCTACACCTCTCTGAAGGAATTGAATTTTCTTGAATCTACACAAAGAACTCTTTTTGAAACTGGGATCTTGTTTTCCTCATGTCAAATGGCTCTCTCTTCATTTTTCCAACTTCCTCAACAACCTTCTATGCCCATTTAGGCCTAGGATTGGGAATAGGGACTAGATTTGGATATTGATCACTATTAAATCCATCTTCAATTTCATAAGTTGGTTCAACTAGGTCCTTTGCTTCGGATTGTGAATTTGAAACACTAATGGAAACATTATCATATGCAAAAGGTTTAGGTAAAATGGTTTTACCTTCCCTTTAAAATGGTAGATGAGACTATATTGGATCTGATTATAGCAGAGATTGTGAGAATTCATATTCCTTGGAGGAATTATTTGAAACATATTTCATTATAATATTTGTAGATGATATATCTGATATCTCCACTGAGTCAAGACAAAATACTTCTCTCTTTGGTGGGCCATTATGTGTCATCTGATATATAAATAACAAATTTGCACCTAAGGAGAGAACATAGAGTACATATTTGAACACTTCATGCTTTAACTTAATTGAACCCTTTTGTTTATCTCGAATTTTAGTTTCATCTCCCATGTGAATACTTGCATCCTTAGTAAGATGTAATGAAGAGAATGATTCTCTAGATGAAACCATATTATTGGAGGCTCATGAATCAATGACGAAAGCATGCAATTTTGAACAAAGTCTAACCTTCAACGCATGGCATATCTCATCATAATCTTCAGTTTTGTCTCCACATTCAACCTTCCTTATATATTCTTGGAGGGAAATGTTGTGTTGCTCAAGTAGCTTTGTCATCTAACCTATGGCCTTCTTCATACAATATTTCTCTATAGTGTTTAATTTCTTACAGTAGGGGAACTTTGCCTTCTCATACCTTTGATGTTTATCCTTCATAGAGAATGAAGCTTCATCTAATGGATCAAACTCTTCTTTGGGTTCAAATTCAGTGTTCATTTTATCTTTTCCTTTATGCTTCCTCTTTGCTTGTGCATTCCTTGTACCATGAGCTAAGAGAGCTTGATTTGGAGAGGCTTTGAGAGCTCCCATCTATATCAGCTTTTCTTGTTCTTGGATTACAGACTCTATGAAGGAATCAAGGGACAAAACTCGCTAATTAGGAGTATTCAGTCACCAAGAGTGAAATTTAGATACAAACAATGAGAATTATGGGCCAAGTTTTCTTAGTATGGAGAGAACCAATTGCTCATCCTTCTTCTAAAAAAGGTTGAGAAAAATGTTGTTTATTTTTGAAGTTACTGAGATGTAGTGCTATCAGATCATTCTCCAAGATATGGCCCCTCATCTCATAATATTTTCCAAACAAGTATTCAATATTATCCCGTACTTATTTTGGATTCTTGAGTCCATCAAGATTGAACAACAACTCCTTGGAGGTGTGGATGCACATGAAACCAAAACCTTCATCAAGCTTATTCAAATGCTTCAATTTTTCAACATAAAACTGGGGTTCGACCTCTATTCCCATGATTATGATCGTGTACAAACCCTTTTTTCACATTACAATATACGTATATACCCTCCAATCAAGGTAATTGAAGGGTCTATGGATTCTAGGAGTCAGAGCTTCTGAATTCTCCATTTCATAGCTATATTGATCGACAATTCTTCAGTAATTATTTAAAATTACTTACAAAAACACTGCTAAACAACTCAATCTGAATAAATTTATACCACATACTCTTTGCTTTGACATGTGCACACTATCTGGGTGCATCACACATGGATATAGTTCTCTAGACAAAATCTTGAGGGAGTGAGGAAATAATTCTAGGATTTATGTCGAACCCAACTGCTTTTGGTGCATCAATAGAAGCTTCTAAGGTTTTATGTTTCCCTTGATAACGAATATAATACCATGTTAAATTCAGCAAAGCATGGGATCATCAAGCCTACAGAATTCAAATGGAGAATCGAAGGCCACAAAAGAGAGAGAAGAATTTAGCATAGACTAATCAATTACTCATGGAAAAATTGCACATACATGGAGACAAAATTGGAAAAATATGATTATATTAATGAATGAGTATATAATATGTAACACAATGGTTATATATATAGTAAAATTTTATTCCTAAGTTAGGATTCAATCCTACCACCATGGAATGACTTCGGAGCTAATGCAATGTACGAAAATCACCACTTGAGCTCACTAGTTCAACTCTGTATCACTAAAACATTTCACTCAATTAAATGATGAGGGTAGGTGAGAAAATGTGCCCTACTTCATATGAATCATGGAAATTGGTGCTAGCATGACTGAGAGTGATCTAACTGATGGGAATCAGAGCATAACTATACTTAACTGAATACCTACTAGAGTCAACTGTTGGAGACTATTGGTGGCACTCAGAGTGGTTTCCTAAATTTTAGATATTGGTCCCTGGGGAACCTAAAATCATGAAATCAAGTGTGGTAAGTGGAATATGCCTCCTAGGTGTGTCCCCAATGCACTAATGGAGTGATGAATACCTTCTAACCTAGGAAACTGGACAAATAGACTATGTGGTCAAAGTGATGATTAATAATAATCCCAACGCAACAATGACTCCCCTATGAGATCACGAGACTTACTTATGCAATTTTCATTATTTTGGTGTTTTTTTTCAATTGTATCTAATGGCATATTATCAATTGGGTTTGGCCTAAGTGGTCATGGGATGGAGTGTTATCCTCCCTACCCATGTTATATTCATTTAAGTGACATATTGAGCTCATATTGAGCATATTATGGTAATGTATCTGATCCGTGTTATAGATATAGCTTTGTTCCTTGGATAATTTAGATTTTTCCCTAGCACAATCCTAAAAATGAGGGGAAGTATCTATGGGTTTCCCCTTGGAAAAAAAATGGTGCCATCTTGACAAATTCTACGACAAAAGGATTCTCTCATACATTGTATTATTTTGTAATGGGTATTTGTTCTTCATTAGGTTCAATGATTTCATTTATTTTTAAATATCCTTCCCAGCCTAATGAATATCACTGAACTCTTCTAAACCCTCTTCACAAGGACATCAATCAAATATAAGAGGATATTCAAATTTTGCAACTACATCTTTCTCTTTCTTGCATTTTAGTTCTTGTACAAACAATCATTGGAATTGTTGATTTTGTAGTTGTCAAATAATGTGGGAAGGATTTCTCTCAAAAAATTATAGAAGATACATCTCTCTTTTTAAACTCATATATTCTTAGAAAACATCCTTATATGATTATCCATATTAGTTGGGATATGATCTTCTCTTGACAAAGTTTTTTTTGGTAATAATTTCAACTCTTTGACCAATTTTGTTGAAATTGTAATGATCATAAATTATTCATTTTAAGTCCAAATAAAACATATTACAATGTCAAATACAAGATGCATTTTTCAATGATTAAGTCAAATATAAGAATATATTAAATGATAATATGCTAAAAATCTTGTAATATAGTCTCAATTTTATTAAAAGTATTACAAAAATAACATATTTTGAAACCTTAATGTCCATTAAAAATTAAAATAATTAGGTTGGGGATACGAACTTTGAGCTCTGCGTGAGGATGAATTTGGTAGGGTTTAATGGTATAGGTTTTTAGTCAAAGCTATTGTGTCAAGGGGGAGATCCCCCCTTCTCTTGCACATGTAGGTTATTTTTTTTGTAGGCTTGTGGAGAGTCAGAGGAAGCAACATCCTCTGAAAGTGGAATCAAAATTTGTGAAGAATATGGACACTATCCCAAAGGTCTCCTTTCATGTGGAAGGTCCTTGTAAGATCTCCTTATCATTATCTAATAAAGGTTTGGTTTGAAAATTTACAAGTCTCTTTCCAATGCATAAGACAATGGACTCATGGGTCTAAAATAAAGGAAACCACTCATTAGAGTGGATGAGGGAACCTACTTTGTGGGAAAATGATTCTTTTTGTTTCATTTTTTAGAAAAAAAATATATGGATCTGATCTTTAGAAATATTCCATATTTCATTGGCACAAGAGGCCTTTACCTCAACAAATGCACTCTTGATTTTGATCTGACCGAAAATATTATTTCTGCAATTTCATTTTGGGTGTGGCTTCCCCATCTCCAAATCCATTGTTGGAATAATGAGTCAATGAGAGTCGTTGGGAACACTCTAGGAAAATATATTGACATAGAAGAACCTAAATCTCAATACTCTTACATGAGGATCTATGTATAATTATATATATAAGAGGATCTCCCATAAGTAATCAAAATTAAAGTAGACAACTGGGAGTATAACTAGAAACTGGACTATGAGAAACTCCCATTCAAATTCCAGACATGCCATAAATATAGCCACTTTATGAAGAATTGCAGCAACAAAAACCTTAGCAATAAGAACCAGATCCCCAAGCTAAATGGAGCTTGTTTCAGAATGGAAATATACCAAAGTAGGGGAAAATGAACAATAAGAAGCCTGGAAACAAATCTGGTATGGGACAGATAGGGCCTTAGATTAATTGAGACAATACAAATGAGGATCCTTCTTATAATTTATTTGTGGATATTTCTCTTCACAGGAAGAGTCTCAGTATCCAGATCCCCTAGTGGGGAAGGAGGACGCCGGGGGGGGGACTTCCTCAAGGGGAACTTCCAACATACCATACAAATCATTTGAAAGGGGCCATAGTGTAAAACCATAACTAGAAGGTGAAGAATCAGAGGAGGAAGCATGAAATATGAAACCCATGAGCAGAAAAGGAAGAAAATAGAGAAAGAAAAACAAGAGGAGGAAGTAGAAAGGGAAAAATCGCTAGGAGCATAGCCAACTTTGGAAAAAATCATATTTTTAAAACAAAATAGGTAGATTAAATAGGAACACTGAAAAGACGAAACCTCCAGAGACAAAATTCCCCCCTCGCCAACTACAATAGGTAGATAATGAATGTCAACTATAGGAATAGTCACTCGATGGGAAACAAAAAGAAGGAAGAATCAATTAGAGACTTCATTAAAGTTGAGAAGCCAACCGCCCTTCTAATATAGGAGACTAAAGTGGAGGAAATATATTTCATTAACAAGGAAATTTTTTTTTGGAAAGAAAGTGGAGTAATAACAATCAGTTCCTATGGAGGTTTATGTGGACTAACCACCATACAAGACTCCTCAAATATCAATTTGATCCATTCTCAAAAATCTATGTGTTGAATTTTATCCACTTTTCAGAATGTTGATAGTAACCTTTAGGTATTAATCATCAACATTTATATGTCTATCAATTATTCTAAAAAGGAATTATGTTGGAAATATTTAATTGATTTTCCATATTAGGATCCTCCGGTTGATTTTATTTTGGAAGGGACCTCAATATTACCCTTTCATGTTGTGAAAAAAATGTGAATCTATTGTTGGGGATCTTTTTAGAGGAATTGCATATGACTTTATTTGGAAATGGGATCTTATCAACGAAAAACCAAAGAACATATATTATAGTTGGTCAAACATGAGACTTGGGCCAGGGCATGTATCAACTACGCCTTACAAATTCCTAATCAATATCACCCTCTTACTTTTTGGCCTCCTATTGTCCTATAGAATCCTTTCCTATAGTGTCTCACACCAAATCCCTATTTCTCTCTTAGTTTAGGATGAACTTCATCTCATCCCTATCTCCTTTAGGTTTCATCTTTCCTAGGGTGAGCATGCAAAGTTTTTCTCAATTGTTAAGAATTATTGGTGTCGAGAAGTTATATTTTTTCCCTTATTTGTATCGGAGGAGAATATGAGGACAACAAAAAGAGAGCTCAAATCTTGTGAAAAATCCTTGAGACCTAACGCTTTCTTTAAGAGGGAGAAATCTCATAAATAATTAGAAAATTCCCATTAATTAATCGAGAAAAAGGTAGTGACTAAGGAAGAAATCATAATCGAGGATAGGCTCAAAGATGACCTTCACAAAAATTATCAAGAGGAAGAGGAGTATTATGGATTAAAATAAAGAATCCTATTTCTAAAATAAAGGAGTATTATAGATTAAAATAAAGAATCCTCTTGCTAAAGTAAAGGAGTAGTATAGATTAAAATAAAGAATATTCATTGGATAACTTCCTTCATTTTTTTTGTTGATTTTTGTCCTCTCTTTTCTCCACAGTTTCCCCTTAATTTTGTTACACCTTGTTTTAGTTGGGATTCCACTAGACTTGAATAAACCTTTGTTCTGCACTCCCAAGTTTTTTTTTGAATTTGTTTCAAGGGAAACAAAGGCATATAACTCTCTTATGATCCAATTTCTCATTTAACCAAC
The DNA here is from genome assembly GCA_001517045.1 of Pseudotsuga menziesii. Classification (NCBI taxonomy): domain Eukaryota; kingdom Viridiplantae; phylum Streptophyta; class Pinopsida; order Pinales; family Pinaceae; genus Pseudotsuga; species Pseudotsuga menziesii. Next base: position 33,637 of record LPNX010632311.1, read on the forward strand.
TGACTAGAGAGAGCATTCCAATTTATACCATATCCTATTCATTTCTTGCTAGAAATTCCTCCCACATAGCCTCATCACCTTCTAGTGACAAAACCTGAAATTGATTTGAGGAAGAGGGAATACTTGAAGCCACGACTAAAGGGTTAGTGGGAGATAACAATGCTTTTTGTATATTTTCCCCGTAGTTTTCCCCCCTTTTTTTACCTAATGACACATTTTCTC
>LPNX010632311.1:49338-63757 GCA_001517045.1 Pseudotsuga menziesii
ACTTGTAAAATGTATATGTTTTTCATTATAAATTGCTTAAAAATGTATGTTATTTTGTTAAATTTCAAAAAACACACTTGAAAATAGAAATTAAAAATATTTTACAACAAAGATAATTCAAAGGCCCCAAAAAATGTCTGAAAATGAAAATGTGTGATACTAGCATCAACCATTTTTGAAACGGGGGTAAAAATAGCTACTAAAATTAGGAGAGAGAAAAACGAGAACTGTGTCGAGTTCTCGTTTCATAGTATAAGTGGTTGAATGCTTTTTTGGATAAAAAAGATGATAGGGTGGGAATTGTTTTACTACTTCATGGCAATCCTTGAACATCGAGGACCAAATGTACCCAGTGCAAAGAATTTTCTGACATGTATCCATCCCATAAAGATGACCACCACATGCTCTAGAGTGGCATTCATTCAAGACTTGTTCATCCTTGTCGTGAGTTAGGAATGTTGGAGAATGGAATCAATACCATGTCGATATAAGGTATCATTTAGAATCTGATAATATTTAGCATGATGACGAATTCATCGATTATCATTGCGAGATAGCTCAGGCCAAAATATTTGAGTTTGGAGATATACAATCAAATCTTGTTGAATTATTGTAACTTCGAAGAATATTCTAAATGTATTTTATTGGTCCCCGATGTTCCTATTGGGAGAATCATTTGTATTTCTTTGTAATTTGATGTTCCTATTGGAAGAATTACTAAGATTTATGAGGAAGTCCCCTCCATTGTAAGTCGGGTCATTAGTACCCTCCAGAATATATTATTATATTAAGTTAGCCCAGTTATGTCTACTCGAGCCTACATAATCAAGTTAAGTTTACTCGATCCTACATAACTGGGTTAAATGTCAAGTGAACGAAAGAATATAAATAGAGTGAGGTGCCTCTCATTTGAGACACACACACTCACTTGTGTAGCGCATAAGAGAGAGAGAGAGAGAGAAATATTTGTAGCTGGAGAAGGAGGAGGATCAGTTTTGGGTTTTACCTTTTATCTTTTTGGGCATCTATATTGAGGAAGCTTTTGCTAGTTTTTCCCATTAGGGTTTTTTGAGGATAAATTTGTTTTGTTCTTCTAATACTATTTCTTTCAGTGATCCTGTCTGTATGATTTTATGAAATTGAAATTAAATGCTGATAATCTAGCTTAGCATATGGAATTCTAACATGGTATTAGAGCTAAACTAAATAGGACAAATTTCACAAGAGAAAAACCACTCTCTCTCTCCTCGACAATAAATTAGGGTTTTAGGAAAAAAAATTGAGTTTTGGAAAACTGCTTGCTTGGAAAGTTTCACCCTCCCAGGCCGCATCTTCTATGCTAGGGATCAAATTTTTTGGAGGAGTAGATCTCCCAAAAATTCAAACCCTTGTTTGACAGTTGCACCAAAAAACTGCAAAGAGCCACAGCACTGAATCTCACAAGTCGTATTTGAAAGGTGAAGACTTGACATTTCCAGAAACCAAGCACACCAGTCAACTCGCCTCAGTCAAGCACATATCCTGGTAAGTTTAGTTTCTCATTCCGCAGAATTTCAATTTTTTGTGACTTTCTAACAAGATGGCCCCAAGCACTAAGCTTGAGGACAAACTGGAAGGCATAGAGAATTTCCTAGCATGGAAATATATGATTGGCCTCATTCTCTAAGAGAATGATCTTGATAATTATATCAAATATAAAGTTGTAGAACTTCAAGAAGCTGAAGCTAAGGAGAAGCACAAGAGGGATATGACTAGGGAACAAAGGATTATTGCCAACTCTATCAAGGAATACTTGATCCCTCCAGTGTCATCCAAGAAGACTCCAAAATAAATGTATGATTCCCTATCAAGAATGTACGAAGGAAGAAACATCAACAGAAAGATAAATCTAAGAGCTCAACTAAAGAGCACCAAGATGAGTCATGGAGAATACATCTAGCGCTACTTCAAAAGGGTCTCTCAGTTCAAGGAACAATTAGAAGCCATTGGAGACAAACTTGATGAATATGAGTTGGTTATTACTATGCTCAATGGTCTCACTAGACCCTGGGAGTCATTCATCCAGATGATGTGTGCCAGGAAGGAAAGCTTGAAGTTTGATGTTGTATGGGAAGATTGTATTCAAGAGGAGACTAGAGTGGAAAATAGAGAAGCTCTATTGAAGGAATATGATCAGGCCCTAGCCACTCATACCAAAATAAGAATAAGTCAACATAAATTCAAGAAGAGAATCCATAAGGAGTCTCAACCTCCCAGAAGAATCCAAAGAACATGAGAAAGTCCTCCAAGTAAGTACTACTCCGACTTTCAATGTTTTCATTGTGATAAGATAGGACACATTGCCAAAAATTGTTTTATGAAGAGACAAGAATATAAGAAGAGGAACAACAACAACAAAATACATCATGCTCATCTAGCTGAAGATGAGGATGAAGAAGAAGAAGAGGAAGGACCTCCAAGAAAGCAAGCAAGAGAAGAGGATGCAGAAGAGTATGTACTATTCTCGGCACTCTCTAGATCTATAACACCTAGAGAGGACACTTGGATTATTTATATTGGTGCTTCAAATCACATTACGGGACAAAAGAAAACCCTGTCAATACTTGAAGAAAAGAACTCTCCTCAGAAATTATCTCTAGGAGATGACTATCAATATCCGATCAAAGGAATTGGGGAAGCAAGCTACAAGCTTGATTTAGGAAATCCCCTGAAGATGAATGAAGTATTGTATGTACCTGGTCTAAAGAAGAATCTAGTTTCTATCTCAACTTTAGATAAGAAAGGATTTAGAGTTGCATTCATAGATGGCCAAGTACTCATGTGGCCCAAAGGAAAGAAAATTGAAGATGCAGTTGTCATCGGTGAAGGAGGCCATTAGAGGAAATTTGGGGTCTAAAATGGGACTTATAAGAAAACATGCCAACAATAAATTTTGTGCTTTGGAAATCAAGAACTAATAGAATTTCAATAAAATGAGTCAACCATAATGGTTGAATTGACATATTTGTCATAAAAGAAAACTACTTTTTTTGTTCGTATTTTCGACATATCTCCTTGTGTTTTTACTCAAATTCCTAGTGGCAGAGCTCGTTGGATGTAGAATTTAATTCTGCATCCAATGAGTACCCACGTTGCATACTTTTGACGGATCTCAATACCCCAAAAATAAGAAATACTTGAAAAAATGTGATGATGATGTCATGATCACATTTTTGAGGTATTTCTTATTTTTGAGGTAACTGGGTCCATCAAAAGTATGCATGTGGGTACTTGTTGGATGCAGAATTAAATTCCGCATCGAATGAGCTCTTCTACTTGTAATTTGAGTAAAAACACAGATATGTCAAAAATATGAACAAAAAAGTAATTTTTTACATTCTTCCTCCAAAATTAATAACTATTATTTTATTATTTTAACTATTATTTTATTATTTTAACTATTATTTTATTATTTTCCTTTGGAGGCCCATTTTAGACCTCAAATTTCCTCTAATGCATGTATTAACTTAAGGGACATTCAGAAACAACCCTTGTTCATGAGTCCACTGACCCTAGTGAACTATGGCATAGAAGGTTTGCCCACATCAATTACAAGGCACTACCTCATGTGAACGGGACTACCAGACTAGAATATCAAACATGAAGGCATTTGCAAGGGATGTGCAAAAGGGAAGAACATCAAGAATCCATTTTCGAAGAGTGAAACAAAAACAAAAGGTACGTTGGAATTGATTCATTCATATGTGCATGATCTAATGTCCTCTACATATTTAAGTGGATTTAAATATTATATTACATTTATTGATGACTATTCAAGAAAGACTTGGATATACTTCTTGAAAGGAAAGAGTGAAGTGTTTGAGAAATTCAAGGAATTCAAAGCCTTGATAGAGAATCTTTCACACAAGAGAATCAAGACACTTCGATCAAACAATGGCGGAGAGTATACTTCAAAAGAGTTTGAATCCTTCTATAAAGATGTCAGAATCAAGAGGGAACTAACCACTGCCTACAATCCTCAATAGAATGGTGTTGCGAAAAGAACGAACAGAACCATCATGGTGTTAGAATAGTAGAGTCAAGCTAAACTAGTCAACCTATCTAAGAAACCAACAACATATCATAAAAGATAAGAACAGGGAAAAAAAGGACAAGAGAACACTGAGATACATGGTTCATCCTAATGGGTTACATCCACAGGAAGGTAGTATTCTATTATCTCCATAATGTCTTCTCCAATCTTACAAGAGATCAAAGTGCAAATACCCCAAAGAATATAGATGATGTACAATCGTGTCACAATAGTACCACTATTACATCAAGAATACATGTTAATGATTCTATTTTCTGAACATACATTGTCTTGTACAAACAATAAAATAAATGCATTCGAAATCAATTTTTACTAAGATGTAAGAAACAAATGTCAAAGAGGCAACATGTAGAAATTCTAGCATCCCAGTGACCAGTGGCAATCTATTTATTCTCTTTTTAACCTTATTTTTTATATCTGTTGCAAATTGTTTTCTGTATTTTAGTTTTTTAGGTGCATTTTAATGTCATTTTTGTAGGATTACTTTTATTTCATTAAATTGCACAATGCATTTGCAACTTTTGATTTATTGAGAATACATTGTCCCCTTCGGTAGGCCTTCCCTCACTTCATTGTCGTATGAATAGATAAGAATTTGTAACTTTTGATTCATTTAGAGTCCTATGCTCCATGGGCATACCTACCCTCTTTTCAAGTCATGCAATGGAAAGCTAATAGGATTTTATTGTTAACCCACCTATTTCAAGCAGTTGTCTTCAACCCTATTAGGGAGGATGATTTGTAGAATCCTTGTGCCATATAGACTACTTTGTAAGAAGATACATTAATGATTGAAAAATTGGATCTCCCATAACACAATGAGATGGATTCCTAATATGCATAATTTTACAATTCCACCATGATTTTTTTAAGCTCATAATCAAGATCCATTGATTATGACAATCATCATTCACTGTAGTAACTTGATGTTCTTTTACAAATTTTCAAGTTTTGAAATAATCAAGTAGTTTCATTACTTTGTTCTTCTTTGTTGTAGGTGAAGTATGAGGATACGTTACGTTGTTTAAATATCTATATTACGAAATATGCTAGACCGAAGATCTCTTTCGATCCCCTGAGATATAAAATATGTTGTCTTATTCAGTTGAACCTTAATTCAAATATTATTATAACTTACATGGTTGAAGATAATGATATTATTAATATGGTAGATGAGGATTATTTGCTTGATGCTGTGAGATAGAGACTAAACTCTCTTCATTTATAGGTATGGTTTACTGGTCAGAAAGGTCTAAATTCAAGGATATAGAGACTAAATTCTATGAGACAAAGACTAAATGTTGTGAGTATTTCTAGTAATATTTTGAGCCTCAAACCGAATGCAACTCCTAAGGGTGACTGTTTAATAATGGAACAATTGTTACACCGAAGGAGAAATAAGAATAAAATGGTAATGACGGCATCTTTCAAGATGGTCATCCTCATAATTTTTTTGGTCCTTCAACACCTTCCCTTTCTATAGAGTCTCATTATAATATCTCATAATTGCATGCATATTTTAGGTCCTTCTAAAAGAATCTCCAGAGGAATTTGTCAGAGAACCACCAAGCCTTCCAATATGACATTTGGAGTGCAATGTGATGGTTGCAGGATGATCCCAATTGAATGTTGTTGTTATGCTTCCAAACTATAAATAATGTTAATATATTGTATATGGATTCTTTTCTTAGTTCCATTGCTAGTGTCTTAGTCAAGAATGGTGAGGGATATAATCAGTATGCTATTTACTACATTATCAAAACATCAGTTGGATAACCTCTCGATGGTTGTTCACCCTAGAACACCTCAATGAATAACATTCAGACTCATTACAACAAATATATGCAGTGAAAATTCTTTCCAAGGCTCATTATGATTTCCATGTTCGACCCCACACCTCTAGCAAGGGCTATTGTGTTCTTGTTTTCTGTGAAAAGAAAGAAACCAAACCGGAACCCAATAATTTTGTATACAAATGTAATAGACCATACATCATCAAGTAATTATTACCCAAGGGGGCATACGTTTTTTCTAACCAGAAGGAACACAAATCAACATCCCTATCATCGGGATATACCTAAACAAGTTAATTCTATAATTCTCATTGACCCCACCCACACATTTCTCACTGAAGTTCTTCATTTTCAATACTCTTTCCATAATGTATATTCTGCTTGGATATGTGTGCCATGTGTGTAGGATAAGTAATAAGAACAACAAATCATCATTCTACACCATTACTATATGTGTACCTATCACGGGTATATCACCTCACCCCAACATATAAGAAACATTTTGTCTTTGTTTACATTGCATTGATCCAATATTCCCATTGATAACCATAGGGCCCCATTTCTTGATTATGGAATTCCATCAATATCGCCATCATGAATATCATGTTACCCCATCGATGTGCACGCCATTACAAACTTTCTCATATTTTGGAACCCATGATGTCGAACCCCCCACAAGTCCAAGGAATCTGCTTACTCATCTAGTTGGTAAAAAAGAACCTGCATATCACCACCTTGAATTTTGTTCCTAGCACCCTTCAATTTCCTCGACACATGTTAGGATCATGATTCATAACTAACCTCTCATCCCCTTCATTAACAATTACCAATTGTGTTTCCGTTCGTATAATCCACCCTCGAGAAGATACCAATAAGGCCCCCACCCTATGAAGACACCAATTCCACTAAGTTATTTCTGCATGAACATTCTACATGGAATGGATTCACAGGGAACCCATCTTATCAGATGCAAAAAAAACCATATCATCAACAAATTGGTTTCCCAACCCGCTCAAAACCATGGTAACCCCGTCATCCATTCTTTAACAATGAAGGGTATCCTAGTCCCTTGGAAATTATGGGGACTCTCTTACAATATTATTTTGGAAGCATCCCTTGTTCACCCTTGATTGATGTGTTTTGATTCCACTTAACCTCAAATTGATCAGTTTTATCATTCAAGTTACCCCATCAATATTCTGTCTCCAATAAATACCTTGATCTGTACTTTGTTTCCCCCCATCACATCCTACATTTCCATTTGAAGAAAAGTTGTCTTCAGTTACTCATCCCTTGCTTACATCAGTCAAGGGAAGTCATGATTACCACACTTATCAACCAGTATTATGTTAGGTCTATTAGTTTCCTATTTGGTTACAACAATGGCCTTGGTCTATTAGATAAGAATCCCACTTTATCACATGCTTTAGCATTCATCGATTGCAAAAAAAAATATTACGAGTGTTGCAGCTATTGCAGTTGTACCTTGGGATTCCTTCCCATTTTTAGGGATTTCCTTGAACTAAGAATGAAGAGTCGTCAATGCTCCTTAATTGACTGGAATACCCTATGCTCAAAATGAACACATCTATCGCATTAGGGGAGTCATGTTCCGATGAAATTTTTTCCCACAACAGGTCTCTTTCATTAGTTTGGGAGAGAACACTACAAGCAAGTGTGGCACAAAAATGGAGGGATTTGAAGAGATAAGTGCTACAAATGGGGTGATATTCTCAAGGCTCTATATTTGTTTCAGATACCATGTGGGCCAGATTGAAATCTCTACAAACTAGGTGATATTATCAACTCCATACTTGTTTCCCGTAGTGTACATGTTGAATATTTGTGGGGCCTTGTTTAAGTTTTTACACATTATTTAAAAAAAAAATCTTAGCAAATATTTTTCTGAGAATCTAAACTCTCGGTCAAAATATTTACCGGTCTAGAGTTTAGATGATAAAACTTGGTTAAACTCTTGGCTGAGGAAATGATAATTTCTCTACTAAGAAAACTTTTAACTTGATATAAACTTGACCAATTTCTCAAAAAGAGATAATTTTCAAATATCATATGAGAAATTTAAATACTCTTAGTCGAGAAAATGTGTTGACTATTTTCTCGGTCGAGAAATTGAAAATTGCAACTCCAATGCACACCTCACTCAAAAAATTGTTTCCCGTATTCAAATTTTTACCCATTGCACAATTTTAAGAGCTCTGATGTCTCTATATCTTCTAATGCTACCATGATCCAATGGTGTGATTATTCTTGACTTATTTTCCTAAACTACTTCATGTCTCAAAGAGTGGTTATTCCACCAGATGCTCCTCTTTCACTAACTACACTTCCATCACTCCTCTTCCAAAATTTATTAGAAAATGTAAAGAAACACCCGCTTCCTTCTTGGTCTCCAAGATGAGAAGGAGACAGGGATTTTATTATATTACCAAATACTTTGTTGCTTCTATTTCTTTATTTCCTCCTGTACCTATGCAATTCTAGAAGACCAATTTCATTACATACCTTTTGGAGATAGGTATTTATCTTCCATTTCATCATCCCGCTGGTCTTTAGAGGGGATTATGGCATGACTTTATTTTCTAAAATTTCTCAATCGATGATTTTTTGTAGTTACTTTAGTTACTACTTCCTCATGTCTCTCTTTGGCAAACTTCCTTTCACTTTTTTTGGGAGGCCTATCCTCTCTTTCCTCCATAGTTTCCCCTTAATTCCATTGCACCTTGGTTTAGTAGGGATTCCACTAGACCTGGATAAACCTTTGTTCTGCATTCCCAAGACTTGTTGAATTTGTTCCAAGGAAAACAAATGCATATAACCCTATTATGCTCCAATTTATTATTGAATCAATTGATTGGAGTGATAATTCCATTTTAAACCATATCCTATTCAGCTCTTGCTAGAAATTCCTCTTGCAAAGCCTCATCACCTTTTAGTGATAAAACCTAAAATTGATTTGAGGAAGAGGGAATGCTTGAAGCCACAACTGAAGGGTTAGTGGGAGATAACAATGGTTTTTGTACATTTTCCCTAGAAGGTTTTCCCCCTTTTTTGACCTACTGACACCTTTTCTCTATTTTTTTATTGCTTGGTATGGGGGGACGGGGATTGGATAATTTCTATAAAAATGCCCATATTCATGGAAGCCCTTGTATTTGAAGTCAATCTATTCATAGTCTAGTTTCTGCAAATGATTCCATCCATCGATTGTGAACTTGACTACTTCAAGCAACCCTTTCTCCAAATCCACCTCGGTACAACTACAAGCAGACACAAACATTAGGGATTTTAGCTTTGATTTATTAATGTAGTTCCCCAATGAGTTCCCAATAGCCACTAGGTATTCATTACTCGACTAATGAAGAGCGATATATGAGAGCTTCACCCAAACTATAATAAAAGAGGGAACATATTTATTTAGATTAAAATTGAAACTTCACCGTTTAAGTACATTCCCCTTGACCCTATAAAATAAGGACCACTTATAAAGATAAGGTCTCTATCCTCCTTTTCAAAGAAAAATAAATAGTATACTCTTCCATAGAATTTGTGTTGCAAATCTCCCGCGAACAGTGGCCTCCAATTTTTGTTCATCCAAATTTCCATTGATCTTGGGGAAGGTCATAGCCCCATAAATTGTCCATATAGACCATGATCATATAAATCTGAAGTGTTATGCTTGGAAGCTGAAGAGGAAAGTTCAACCTCCAAAATAGAAATTAATTCAACAAATTTCAAAGGCTAATACACCATAGAAATGGAAGACCTCAAGAAGGATACCAAGGCTAAAAAGGCATCCTTCCCGAAATCATGAGGTATTTCCTAGGATTCATGGATATATATCATGATAGGATATCCCCATATTTGAGGTGAGAGATCTCATGTCTTTATAAAGACCACTTGAAATAACCCTCCAGGCTCTCATTATTGTGATACATATCTACACATATCAAATGATTTATATTTACCCATTACTACCGTAAAAACATCTAACTAGATAAATAAATTTAGCCATACAAAATTATGCAAAAAAATTTGGTACATTTAAAAAAACCTAATTCACTTAAAAAAACAAATTTACCTATCCAAAAAAATTATTAAAATAATAAATTTTAAAAACAATTTAAATGTATACTCATGCTCGTTATGCTCCATTGAAACTAGTGACTTCTGCCAATCTTTGGATACCATCTTAAGAAATATGAACTATCTCCACTTGTTTAAGTACATTCCCCTTGGCCTTATAAAATAACGACCACTTCTAAATATAAGGTCTATATCCTCCTTTTCTAAGAGAAATACAATGTATCCTCTTCCATAGAAGTTGTGGTGCAAATATCTCGCCAAGAGGGGCCTCCAATTTTTGTTCAACCAAATTTCCATTGATCTTGAGGAAGGGTATCGCCCCATAAATTGTCCAACTAATCCACGATACAAGAGAGTTGTTGAGCCTCATTTTGTTATCATTTTTGGCGTTAAAATAACACATTTAAATGCATATTTTATTATATTTCTTGTATTTTATGTCATGCAGATCGTTATTTAGCATGAGGTAAGAACAAATTTAATGTTTATTCAACTTTGGTTATTAATATGATTTTTATGATTTTATTAACTCAAATCTATATTATTTAAAGCATATTTAATATATTAATTGATTTACATATTTGTTTGCAGTTTATGTAGTATGATTGGGCGAATTTATAAATAAAATGCATTCAACTTGCCATTCAGCTTGATTTGCGCAATCATCGTCCAACTCATTGTCCAACTCATCACGCAACTCACCATCCAACTTGTTAATTAGGCTGCGCATTGTCCATAACCAATTTCAGGCATGAAACGTTGAAGCAATCTGCAAACCGTTTTGCTGACCACGTGCCTAGGTGATAGAATAATCAACAATCTAGAAGGATCACGAGTGCATTAATTTCTCCATTTTGTTTTCACTGCTCACGCATTCAAAGGAGGGAACATTCTAGAGGATCGTCGTTGTCACGATGTTGTTGCTTATTACCTTGTCATCCATCTCGTTGTGTGAAATTTGCTACTGGTTTACCATGTTGTCCTATATTAACGCTTGGTGTATCCAGTTCACAATGCAGCTAGCTGTTCATCCTCCCGTCCAAATCACCCATTAGCCTGCGCACTGTAAAATTTAAAACAACCTACAGATAAATTCTTATCAGCGTGCTTGGGTAATAAAGTCGTGTTCTAGATAGCACATCAGCTTGCAATTTCCTTTGCTCACCGCCACTCCACCAGTCACATAGAAAGAGGAGTAGTTACACCACCATGACGCCATGTTCACATTGAAGAGGAGCCTACATGCCACGTTCACAATGAAGAAAACCATACTTACACCAAAGAAGAGATATGCTTATGTGCTGGCCTATAAACTGTTATTGCCTTTTATGATTGACTAAATTTAGAAGAGTAGTCGACCACTAAAGGGTCGAATTGCTCAACCTCTTAAAAATAGTGTGTATATAAACACCTCCATACAGAGAGATAGGGGATTGATAAATCCATTAGATAGATAGTTAGTTTTCTTTGAGAGAACGATATTGTAACTATGTTCCTTTTGTTTAATAAGAGCTCTACACTTTGTTGTTTATGACTGCGTGTGCAAGCATTCACCAGGCATTATCCATGATTGCTGAGAGGGCCCCTTGAAAATCTGTGGTTTCTATTTTCGTACGAGTTTTTGTTATCTCATCCTTACAGATAAGTAGTGTTATTTCTAATTTATTTAGGTAGTTAAGTTCTTGCAATTATGTATTTCTCTGTTTCCTGTAGCATGTATCTGTTGTAGTTAATAAAATTCATACTATGCTGTTAATGCAGTTTTTTTGTTTATAAATGGCCAGTCATGTATAGTTTTCTTTCAGGTTTGCTTTTAATCCTTTCATTCTTAGCTTATTGTTAGCTCTTATTTACAAGCATATAAAATAGGCTGTGTTTATCAATTTAGATAGAATTTAAATAAGCACATAGAATAGGTTGTTCTCGACAATTTAGATAGATTAAGTTTTGTTTATTCCTGTTATAATTTTATGCAATTTATATTCCAGTTTGTTTATTAATATGCAATGATTTTCTTATTTTCATGTATTTGTTTTTGTTTATTTCACTGCTTAATTAGGTTTAAATTATGTGTTTATGCATCTTGTTTTCATATGCACAAAATCAGCTGATAATTAAATCATTTAGGTCTGTTTTTATTATTTTCTCTATACAGCTTCTCATTCAGACTGTGTGTCTAGACTGTCATTCGGACCTTCCTTCTAGACTACTGTCCAGCCTTCCATTCGACCTTTAGTGTTCTTAGTTTATTTTTAAACTTTTTTTCAGTTATGTTTCTTTGGATTTTTTATTATGCTCTGATTGTAGTCATTAGATAATGATTATGTTTTTATTTGAACTACATATTAGATTGTTTAAATTATTTACTAAGTTTTATCCTTAGTTTTCTCTTTCCAACTCATGCTTTGAATTTTGCGTTGCAACTTTGTTCCTTTTAATTTCCGATTTTTTTTCTTTAATACTGTTGTAATGTTTTGAAATTATGTTTGATTTATTTCTTTGTATATGGATTTGTAGGGATAAGTGTGTTAATTGCTAGTATACTAGTATATTGTCAATTTATCATAGTAATAAGACCTATTCCTTTCACTTTGTGGTTATTGAAAAGACTTGTAGAAAAGAACTTAAAATTATCTTATTAAGTTTTCTACTTGTTTTTTTATTTAATTTTTTTTATTAATTTTTTTACTTGCTTTTATTTATTCAGTTTTCCATTCACTTATTAGTTAAGACTTCCTTGAACCCCAGCTTTTTCAAGTAGTTGTTGATAATATATTTTTCAGTCATAAATTATTTGTTCATAAATTATCTAGTTGTTGTGATTGTATTTTCAAATATGTACTTTCTATGAATAGTTATCCCTTGAAGCTATTTAATATGTTTTGTTATATTCTCATTTGTTAGTTGAAATGACATAGTACGATATTATCTTAGTCTGATGTTTTGTTTTAGTTCAACCATATTACTAATTTAGGAGTTTGTCTCGGTTTTTCATTTTGAATATTTTTCAATCTTTTGTTTATTTAAGTATTTCTACAACGCCTTAGGAACCCCTCTACCTTCGCATATATTTTGTATCAACTCTAAGCCTACCAACCCTAGTCGATAATTAAATATTAGGTGTATTTAAGATAGTAGAACATATCCAAACATTTTGATATTAATTTAGTCAAGATAACACCCAACAAGAGCAAAATCATAATGTTTGGTTGCTGAAGAGGAAATTTTAACCTCCAAAATAGAAGTTCACTTGACAAAGTTCAAAGGATAATGCACCATGGAAAGGGAATGCCACAAGGAGGCCACCAATGCTCAAAAGGCCTTCTTCTTAGATTAAAAAAAAACAAGACCACAGTTTAAGAGAGAAACCATACCTAAAACTATAGTACAATAATGCTTTAAAAGAATAAATTACAACTTGGAAATATATTTTAATGATGCACTTAGTAGGTTGAGATTTTACTTATTAACTCAGTCTTTAATAACTCCTCCCATCATACGGGTGTATATTTACGATTACATATATATCAAAAACCATTGAGGCACCTAAAATTCCATATCTTGACAACTGCAACCTGGATTTTGAAAAATATCTAAGAACTTTTTCAAAATCATGGTGGAAAAAAATCGCCTATTCCAACCCAAATCGTTTAGTTTTTAGAATCCGAGACAAAGAAATGTTTACCTAACCCCCCAAAAAAATGATTATATTATTAATTAAAATAATAATAAATTTAAAAAATTATTAAAATAATAAATTTAAAAAACAAATTAAAGTTATACTCATTCTCCTTACTCTTTGTCAAACTCGTTACTTCTACCATTGGATCATAAACTATGGAATAGAAGGTGCATTCCCTAACTTCAATATATGTATATAAATGTGAATATATGTATATGTGAAAGGATGCCTCGTGATTGAGTCTACCTATGTCTGATTAATTAAGAAAATACCTCAAGCCGCAATTTTATAGCTTGGCACTGACACAGTTGAAAATTATCGCTTTCTTGACACTGAATCGGTGTGACTCGATCTCGTGATTCTCAGTGACTTTAAATTACTATCTCCATGTCTTGTCTTTTCTTGCAGGTTTTCTCTGTGGCTTATTTTGGACAATAGTTGCAAAAGGAGATGAATTGAGAGCATGTTTTCTCGGTGGCTTATTTTGTTTTCCATTTCATTTTTAGTTGGCTTTGTTTGGATTTGTCAGAGAGGAACCATGCTGAAATTTTAGAAGCCCAGTGACCAATGTCCATTTATTTCGTCTCTTATTAACCTTATTTTTATTCGAGTGCTTATATCCGTTTCTAGTTTTCTGTATTGTGTTTTTTGGTACCTTTTAATGTCATCTTTATAAGATTACTTTTATTTCAAATTACCTACCAAAAAAAGCTTAAAATAATAGATTTAAAAAATAAAATAAATTTA